>JAQJVL010000155.1:0-600000 GCA_035578905.1 Stictocephala bisonia
TGTAAACAGAATAATAAGTGTTATAAAGCCTTTTTTACACATTATACATTTTCGCTAATGAAATTGATTACGTAACCAAATCGATAATTTATAATACGCGTGAAAGTAGTTTCTTCCATGCATTTTCAGTTGTACCTTTTTTAAACTGTTTCATTTTACATCCTAATAAATGGTATTTATAGAACATATTATGCGCAGTAAAATTTATATAAAATCAATTATTTCAAAATGTGGAATGGATAGTAATTGTATTAATATTTATGTATAAATCATATTAAATAAATTGTAATCTATATTATAGAGTTAATTTGAAAGATTAGATTATTCATCTGACTAAACAACTGTTTTATTATTTGTCCTGTTTTATACTAACCATACTCAATCATAAATAGTTCAAATAAAAATGGTCAGAAATCGAGTGAGGAACTAAAAATTATTTAAAAACTGACTGAAATCTAAAGGAGTAGAAATATTTTGAGCCCCTCCTAAAAGTCAAAGTCAGCAGTCGTGTAAGGTCATCAGACAACAATGGGCAACTCTTCTTTTTACTTGGTTGTAAACAGTGGTTATGAACCAGAGTGGTCCAGTCCGGTCCTTATTGCTCGTCTACCCAGGGCTGCCAACGCAGCAAATCTGTAATACTCTAAATTTCCTGCAGTCATCTATCTTTATTTCTCTTTTCCATATTTAGATTGTATAAGCTAACCTATACCAATTAACCTTTTAAGTATAAAATTAATTAAAACTATTTTATTCACTTCACTGACTAAAAGGCTCAAGAACACTAAACACTTTCAGAGCTTTTTAAAATTCTGCTTAGTAATACCGTCACTCGCTGCGCTCGCTACATCTCGGCCTTTGATAACTACAAATAATATTATTTTAACTGTATAACGTAAAATCACAGTAATAAATTCATTTACAGTATCTCACTCGTTGCTACCTATTTATTAGTATAAACTCCGACTAAATTACTTCTCTTTCAAACGTATTCATTTAATTTGCTTTTTTTGTTGAACAGCTGAAGATAGAGCGGAGCCATACAATTGAATGTGAATAAAACCACGCTTGCACCTTCCCTGGTTTTACATTATGAAAGATCTAGCCTCCTCAATATTACAAACACCATTATTTATATTTCAACAGCTGTTAAAACCTTTCGGAAAGCATTCTTTATATTTTAACAGCTGTTACTTTTAAATTTAAATTTTAATTAAAATGTTAATTTAAATCTCTCTCCGTGTTATTCTTATGGCCGAAAAACGCACTATTGGGGCTTCCCATACCTTTCAGGGTGAAAATACTGAATAAGTAAGACTTCATTGTATGACTACGAAGAGAGGTATATTTGTTGACACCTCAACCGTTTAAATTGGTGAAAAAATAAGGGAGGAGTTGCATTTACAAAAAACTGCTTCCCGTATTATATTTAAGGTTATCTGTAAGATAAATTTGTTTTATGCGTGCTAAAAAATGAGTTTCACGTAAGGATCATGACGGAAGCATTATTAGAAGTTAGTTTAGGTTAGGTTAGGTTAGTAGCTAGTTGTTAGTGTATATTTGTCTACCTCATTGTGGTGTTTCATTCAATAACTATCAAGCACATCAAAATAGCTTTCTTGTTTGGGTTCATTATTGAGAAATTGATTTAAATTTTAATGTTTCCTATAAATAATTCATATTTATGAGGCATATCACCTAGAAGTTGGGCATTTTCAGAGATTATAAGTTTTTTTTATACAATCGAAATTGTTGATGTTTGAATATGCCCACCTTTGAAGATATAAAATATTTCTTGGAAATATTAACAAAATTTCACGTTATTTTAATCCAAAAAATAATAATAACTTCAATTATTAAATTAAGTCTACAATTTATTAAAAAACAGTATTTATACAAATACTGTTTTTTAACTACAAAGTCAAATACATAGTACTATGATGCTCTCCTAAATCTATGAAATTTCATACTTTTATTTATATTGTGTAAACCTATTTATAAAAGGATTGAATTGTAAAAGTAACTATGTAATAAGTATTTATAATTATTTACTTAGAAATTATATATTAATAGAGACATCAAGTATTTTTTGCCACTGTATTGATTAAGTAAAATAGATAATTTTCATTTTTTGTTTAGTGACGTTTTTAATTTACATTTTGGATAAAAAATTAATTCCCAACAAAACAGATAGTAAAATTTTACGATGTTTAACATAAGATGATGTTTTCCTTCTTATGATCATAAAAAACAGCTTCATCATTAATATTTCAGCTGAACAAAACAGATATAATTAATGATTTTAATACTTAATGTTATCCTTATTTTCATTCATCTATAAATTGAATGCTGTTAAACGATTTGCATCACTTCTATTATCTTATACCAGGTATAAAATGATAACAAACTAGTATTTAAAATTGGTTGTTTGAGTAAAAATAAGTTTTATTCGAATATATCTTACGTAAATTGGAAATTATATATTGGTACTTTATTAATTATTTTAATTTCCAGTCATTACAAATATTGATTGGATACGTTCTACACTTGAAGGGGAAAACAAATGTAAAACATTAAGCAATATAATACTCTTGGCGAGGTAGGACAAGTCCTCTGTAATGCAGCTGAGCGTTTATGTAGTTTCATGTAATTTTGAAGGCACTCTATTCGCTGTGTTGTACTTTTAAAATGTTATTACTCTGTTTTAAATGAATTTCTGTAGATTTGGCATTCAGTAATCAATTAAAATATTTGATATAATATAAAAGGAATATACATATTACTGGTATAAAAGCGTATGTTATCCTTTTGAAATTGTTAAAATTTGCATTACTATTATTTTATTAATCTGTAATATTTCAAGTACACGTTAATTATTGGGATTTGTGAGATGTGTAACGTTGAGTCTAGGCACTGTGTATGCCAAGATGATACCTAGAAAATAATATGATGACAGTATTTATTTCAATGTAAAATATTTATTTTAAAATATCAATTTAACAACATAAAAGTAATAAGTATAGCATATATCTGTCAACACGGTATTGCATATACAGCAGACAGCGCCTGCAATGTGCAGTTAGGCAAGTACTGAACAGAGGACAACTCTTGTCTCGCCGAGAGTACACCTATGTTCGACTGCAAGATCGGTAGTCGTGTTCAAACATCGCCCTATTAGATAGAATTACGTCTCTGGCGTTTCTCATACACGACTCATTGCGACCCATCCACCATCCTCCTAATTTTGTGATATAGGTCATGGAGAACCATTGGAGTCCACACGACCATGTTCACTGACGTACTGTTTCAGAATAACTAAAATTATTTATTCATGCCATAGTACAGGTACCAGGAATCGAATATGAAGAAACTGCTACTTGAATAGTTCTGTACGGAATCCTTTTAGATACCAGTAAAAAAGTAAACAATATTACAATAACAAAAATAAATTATTAAAAAAACACTTTATAGCTGTTGTACCATTAGGCAGTATGGTAAAAAGCAAAATCCCTAATTTTTTTCATTTCAACTTACATATACGATAAGATTTGCTTGTACGTATCAGTTTCATTGTTCCTATTTCAGAAAAAACTCACAACACGGCCAACGAAGAATTTTTAAGGGAATCGCGTTCCAACTGGCAACGTTGCGTGTTGTAACCTCTGCCCCGGGGAAAGTGCGTGCGTGGGCGCGTGTTAGGCGTGCCGGTCGTCGCGGTCACCACGTTCACCTATTGCCCAAGGACCCAAGTACCAATAAGTACTTATGGTGTAGGTGTAATCTTGTGATTCAACTATTTCCTTAGGGAGTTCGAGAGAGTGAAATCTGATTATGTGTACTCTTGATTACACAACGTAAAAAGGTGGCCTCATGAAAAGTTTAATGCCCACGCTTCCTAAGAGAAGGATTTCCAATCCAGAATTGATTCAAAATTCAACTTAAAACTTAAGTCTCCAAGTACGTAACGTAAAATCACATTGAAGTCTTACATAAACAAAATATAAACTGGAGACACCGATGCTCCACATACTCATACCTACTTACAAGCACGATAATGGTACCGTATGCCAATATTCCTACACTTACACGATAGGTAGGTACTGTATGCCAATATTCCTACACTTACACGATAGGTAGGTACCTTATGCCAATATTCCTACACTTACACGATAGGTAGGAACTGAATTTTAATATTCCCACACTTACAAGAAAGGTAGTGTGTGGGGTGCCGACATTCCTACACTTACACTTAGGATATGTACTGAATGCGTACGTCACTTACCCTTGGTACATATTCACCCTCGGTTACGGTACTGAATATCACGTAAATATATGTTTTATCAATATTACTTGCGCTATGTCGACTCGACTGTACAAGGTTCCACAGGTGAGGAGAGTAGTGCGTTGTGAAATAAACGCTTCCTTTTAAATCATTAGTTATTCAATCAATCACTGATGTTCTTGTGGTAATAGTGACGTATGATTCATCAGCTGTCATAGTTTTGTAACATGACAATAGGAACAGAGTCAAGCTTGATAAATATTGCTCCAGTCATATTATTTATAAACATCTTAAAATGGAGAACACAAACTCTAGGATTGTTTAAAATATCTATTAAATACTATGACAAACTTGCATTGTGAAAACGAACAACACAAGTGTTATTATACGAGCGGTAGGAAATGAATTCGTACATTTATTGCCATAACCTCACTTAATGAAAAATTTACTTGGTAATATAGGATATTAAAAAAACTACATTGTAGAAATGGGTTTTCAGTAAATTTAAATCTACTATATTTCATTTTATGAATCATATAAAATCTATCATCGTGTTTTTTATACTGAATTAATTAAGCAGTACCAATTATTAACTTCTACCATTTTTACTTTTTACTGAATAGATTATTTATAAAATATGCATCCTGTGTTTTTTAATTTAGTTATATGTCAGTGTAGTTCCCTCCATTCCCATAATTTTTCTTTTATGGGAATATATATATATACATACATATATATATATATATATATATATATATATATATATATATATATATAAAATCCAAATACCACTGACTGACTGACTCACTCACTCACAAAATCTCATAAATCACCGAACAAATTTACCCAAAATGTTAAAGTAAGTTAGCTTTAGTATCGAGAGGACCTCAAAGGAATGATTTTTCGAAATTCCTTTCGTAAGGGGTACAAATAGCAACTCAAATTTTCCTTTTTTCCATTAGAATAAAATTACTTTGATTTTAGTAAGTTAATAACAGCTGTTTTGTAAATAAACAAACATGTTTGTTTTGTATGTTTGACATTATCCTATTGATGCATTAAGAGTTTAATCTTCAGCTGTCAAACAAAAACAAATGAAATGAACACGTTTGAAATAAGATCAGTAACACTATTCATTTTATAAGGGCAATACCTACTATGTTATAGTAGTAAATAGGTAGCAACGCAATTACAGTAGTGTGAGTAAATAATTGTTTTAATTTGATTTTATGTTAATCTGCTATTATTTGTGGTTAAAAGTCACATGCTGAGGCCGAAGGCCGATGTGTATCGAGCGCGTCGAGAGTTGGGGTTGGCACGCGAAGCGCGCAGGGGTGTCCCCTAGCTCTTTATATTTTAAAGTGTACCCGTGATTTGAAGGAGTTTGTTCATGTTTAGAAGGGCCGAGGATCAAGGTAAATGAACCAGAGGTAAACTTGGTGAGCAAATTAAATTACCCGGTGGATTAAATTCTTATAGAGTTAATTAAAACTTACTCGGCCACTGGATTCAGGCCGTGATGGAGTATACTAGGCGGAGTAATGAATATACTGGGCCTGGTATGCAAGTATCCTATTATAGCCATATACTCTGTTTATTGCAGAGCAGTTATTTACACTAATTGTGATTAACGATAAGTGCTGCTTAGCAAGGAAAATTCTCATCGAGTGAATACCAGATCGAATTACAACAGCAGGTTCTCAGGTTCCAATCTGGTTTGGATAGCCGTATCATTCTATCGAAATATACTGTAAAATATATTTATTAATGTATAGTGTCGAAATAGTGTATAAATATATGTTTTCTTTCTCAGATAGTATGTGATCTCTGTATATTGTATTTGAAATATCATCTTGTAAACGAAGTCTGCCAATAATCACTTCACGATTGTTTGACCAAGCCTGGGAATAAATAATTTAAATTTTATATAGAATATCACTCACCAATTATCACTCCAGCATATAGTTTCCAGCACGACTGTTCGTAAACTTGAATAATAGTTAATTTTGATATTAAAACATCAAGTGAGCCACAGTGCGAAGCCAGTAGAATACGAAATAATCAGCTTATTTCATTTGACAAATTAGGTTCAAAATGAAAATAATTCCCTCTTTTTAAACATATTTGAAGTAATTTGGCTCGAAGTTTTCTAAAAAATCTTATATTTAGTAGTGTAGGCCGTACATTTTGTCAACACTCACACGTACGATACGGAAGGTCAAGATATAAACACGGACATATACGATTCTAGTGGCCAACATCCTACACTTACACTTCCATGTATGGTATTCAATGGCAATATCACTACACTTACATGCACGATACGGCAGGTCAACATACATACACTAACATGTACGATACTAGTGGCTAACATCTTGCACTTACATGTAAGCTACTCAGTGCCAATATTCCTACATTTACATCTACGATACGGTAGGTCAACATGCACACACTGACATGTACGATACTAGTGGTTAACATCTTGCACTTACATGTAAGCTACTCAGTGCCAATATTCCTACACTTACGCGTACGATAATGAATACCATCATTTCTACACTTAACTTGTCAGCTCACTTCATTAAATTCATTGGGTTAAAAATAAAAATCATGTTTTTAAACCGATGAGATCAACGTTTTCTACTTAAATCAATATTTTATTTTGTAGGATCTTTGATTTAAAATTAAATTTATAATAGTGTGAGGTATAGTATACTGTTATGGTATTTTAATTACTAACGATTCGAAAAAGAATCAGAAACAGTTAAATTCCTCCTTTTTGAAAACTATAAGTACATGCTTTCTCTCGCTTTTGTGTTCATTCACGAACACAGATTGCTTCTTTGCTTCGCACTTTACACACAAACGTATAATGGTGATTCAAGATAAATAATTCATCAAGAACGATCTCTCAAGGGATTCGGTCCAGGTCCGTGGACCTCGCTCACTCTATCAAAGTGACGTATAGTGCTCTTATTAGCTAATGCATAGAATTCGTAATTCTCATCCAAAAATATTCATTCGTTGTGGTCGGTTTAGGGCCCCTTAAATGCATAGCTGTTAGCCCCACTACAACTCTGAAATATAAGCCCAATGCGTGTAATGAAATGGAAACGCACATTGTACGGGAACGGCCGTTTGCCTGACATATTTTACTGGATCGTGTCCCCGGTCGGTGAAACATGGGCAGTTTGTCCACCATATTGAATTTTCAATCCCGACCTAAACAGTTATTGTCGTTCCAATTTGGCTCTAGCCAGGATTCAAGGATGTATCTAACAGATATGTGTTTCTAGCAATTTATTGACGGTATTTCAAGGCAATAGACTTGATGCAGTAGTGTGTTTCTCAAGAGGGGATTTTTTAAGTGAGGCCATTCTCTTTTTTAACCATACTCTCCATATACTTTAGATCTGTACGGAGAAATTATTCAGGCCAAGCAGGGGAGAATCACATTAGTACAAGTGAATATTACTGATAAAAACTTCAGTCAAGGGTAAGATTTGAACCAGCACTATCTCTAACTTAGGTTCAAAGTCTTGACGCATCAGACCACTCGTTCAACGAATCTCCTAATAATTCACATTCTTTAAACAATCATATACTGAGTGTTTCAATGTGGTTATGACAACAATGGTATTTTTAATTAGGTAGATTTGCTTTATATTTAACATCCTGGCATATGAATACATAAGATACTTAGTTAAATTTAAATTGTTAACCACTTAGAAATAAGCCTGAAATTAGACGCGTTGAATATTACTAACTATCTTTTTCAGCATCGTTAAATTTGGAACCTACGTAGATATAACATGATCGTCAATATAGTCGGTACATTTTTACACACCTTGTTGGTTTCAATCAGTGCAGTAATATGAGTGGTAATTAAAAGTTAAAAAGTTAAAGTTTGTCTTATTTTACCAGGCGAAGTTAGGGCTAAGGAGCCCTCTCTAACACTTAACCTGGGGACCAACGGCTTTACGTGACTTCCGAACCACGGGAGCGGCAGGGCAAAATCTATTAGTGGTCACATCGGGGATCGAACCCGGACCGGCAGCGTGGCAAGCCAGCGCCTTAGCCCCTTATCTACGGCCGCTCCAATTAGGTACCGTATTTCAACTGATCTACACAAAACTTATCTTGATCATCCTAAAACGCCTATCTTCAAAATATGGCCGGATATAAGTTTAAAGGAATTTATAATTGTACATGAGTATAGTTTTGTTACCTCTTAAGATTTTCCTTAGAAAGTGCCACTTGTAAATAGCCTAAAGTACAACTTATCATGGAACTTGAACCAAAAAAAACTTATTTTCGAAAACCCACAACACTGATACATAGTTATCTCCCAAGACAACATCCAAACCTGAGTACCACCCAACAGGATACCTTGGATTTCTCCAGTTGTCTTTACGGTATTGACATTCAATTGTCGTGTGATGAGTGTCAGTATATCGGAGAACGCAATACTCTGCACGTAGCCAGGTAACATCAGTACCAATCACTATATGTGTAGTGACGAGGGGGGGGGGTGTAGAGGTAAATACCATCGTTAGTGTATGGGTGGTTGGGTGCGTCATCGTATTATATCTAAGATAATACTCAATATATATATTAACATATTTATGAATGAACAGAGAAGTAATGGAAGGAATGAAACCTTTAACTCTTATTTTAGTTATAACCTTTTGTATACGAAAACTGTCTTCATTTTATCAAAAAAAATATGAAAAGAAGAACAGAGGCTATGGATAAAAAACTTTGGATGAATAAGAGTTGTATTCCAGAAACTATTTTCTGGGAAAAAATGTGTGGTTATAGGAGAGTTTTTTGGAGCAAACATTTTAGGCACAAAATCAGTGGATATGAGAGAGTTTGTTTTAATCAAACCTGCAGACCTTGTGGACATTTGTTGCAGCAAACAATTTAGGTACAGAATAAGTGGTTATGAGAGAGTTTGTTGTAATCAAACATTCAGATCTTGTGAATATTTGTTGGGCAAACAATTTATTCACAGAATAAGTGGATATGAGAGAGTTTGTTGTAATCAAACATACAGATCTTGTGAACATTTGTTGGGCAAACAATTTAGGTACAGAATAAGTGGATATGAGAGAGTTTGTTGTAATCAAACCTTCAGAGCTTGAACATTTGTTGGGCAAACAATTTAGGCACATAATAAGTGGATATGAGAGAGTTTGTTGTAATCAAACATACAGATCTTGTGAACATTTGTTGGGCAAACAATTTAGGCACATAATAAGTGAATATGAGAAAGTTTGTTGTAATCAAACCTTCAGACCCTGTGATCATTTGTTCATCTTCGATCAGATAACTCTCCGAGTGAACAAGACCTTCCTGGTCGATTATCATGCTGACCACATCCGTATCTAAATGTTGATATGTGAGCCGACAGCGGCGCGGCTCAGAGGACAATAGACAATGGCTCCCATTATACCAGATGGAAATATAATACAATTACACTCTCCTCTACTGGCTAGACACGGCGCATCTGTACATGCCACATGTCAGCCGTGCAGCACGCAATTAAAATTATTTACTTAGAAATAATACGTTGAATATTAAATGTGTATTACTGAACGCTGTTTGGATCTGTAAAACTCGAAAAAATCTACGTTTTTGTATTTTTTTTTTTTAATTTTCATTTTATTTATTGGAAGTAATTAAAATCAACACCTAATGATGATAATAACTTAGGTCTGATGTTGTAAACGTGATTTTCGTAAATAGATCACAATAACATTGTTAAAATATTTTATAAGTACAGAATATTAATTTTTCCTCATGTTTTTTTTATGATTTTTCATTTGTTAGTGTGTGTTTTTTACGGGAGAATTCTTTCAGTCTAAAACAACATATTTTTTGTTTATTTAGTCTTCTGTATTGTATATTGGAAGAGGTAAGTTATATTCCAAACAAACAGTCAATATCATAAGAAATCAGCCACCGGTTTAAGTTTAAAAAAAAGAAAAAAAAATCAGGCTATTGTCACTCTGTCCTATTTAATACAATTTTATCAATTCGTTAATAATTTTAAAACTCCTGTTTAGTAATTAGTCACTTAGGCTGGATAATATCTGGCTATGCCTGGATGTTGGGAATAAAATGATGTCCTGGCCAGCTGAAAACTCAACAATACAAAAGTTGATTAAAAAGATACGTGTTTTTTTGGGGGTTTTAAAGTTTGAAATACATAAAACATAAGTCTCAGTGTTAACTGTTTTGACAAAATGTTTTAGCGAATATTCTATAGTTCTAACTTTTACTTCGTTTATTACACCTGTACTGATCACCAATTATACAGTATTCTGAGCGCACAGCCAGTGACAGCTAGACGTAGGAGAGAAATGAAGAGGTGGCTATTTTATGAAAGCATTAGTATACACAAACACTTGCACAGTTGTCTTCAAGATGTGTTGCGTATGTACTATTACTATCAGATGGTGTTTATTATTGTAATACCTGTTAGTAATACGGTTAGTATCAACACCGCCACACGCCCAGACTAATTGTTCAATCAGTATTTAAAGGCAATTAGGCCTATAATATATTCATACATATTTTGTTTGTTCCAACTTTCTTTAAATGTTTGAAAGGGAAACACTCTAAGAACTATTTCTTTTACAAAATTACTAAGTTGTTTACTAAATATCAATCTCACACATATGTTATATTGATTATAATTCCTTTTGAAAAATTTGCTATTATCACTTTATACATATTTATATACTTTTTCAATCATATTTTATGTAAATAGCTTTTACTTTGATTTATGATTTCAATCTTTATTGTTTGAGAATCTTTATCACTTGCACATAAGAGTTCTCCATGCTGTTTACTTTTCTTCGGCTCATTTTCCACAAAGTGGCCAAGTTTTACGTGCACCAGTAACTAACTAGCGGTGACTTGGCGATTGGAACTGAAGCTGGGAACTCGCCCGGAAATGGGCGTGATGAGCCATTTTATGGCAATACTTTGAGAGCGTCACGTCAAGTTCCGGTCGGCTGGTCCACGTGGTGTGTCCTCAACCTGAACCTCCTGCGTGGCCCAGGAGTCCTTCGCTGCTACAAGTCATTCAGGAGGGGGGGTCCGGCTGGAAACGGTCTGGAACGGTCCGGAACGGATGCCAGAATGTCGTTACGTAATTTATTTTTGTATGATGGCTGGGATGATAAGAAACCTCCAGCATTCACACCTTTAAAAACCCCCCATAGGCAAAAAGGTCCAGTTACTATTATACTTAGTTGAACTGTTTGTAGCTATACATTTTTCTTGGCATGTCTGTGTCACCAAGAGTAAGAGGATTGGTGGCTAACTCATACTTAACTTTCACAGGTGACCGGAGTAGGACACTTTACTACAAAAACTTGGAAAGAGTAATTTGGAGTATTTATTGATATTAAAGTGCGTAGGTTAGAGAAGGAGCCAAATGAGCACTTCGTAGGTTATTGGGGGAGCCAACTTAGCCCTGTGTAGGTTAGAGAGAGAGAGCCAACTGAGTATGAATGAATTAAGGAAACCCCCTCTTTATTGTATTTGTGAAGTTAGGACTATAGAATCCTCTCTTCCACTTAACCACGCTTAATAATGAATGCTGTGCAGGTTGGTGAGGAAGCCAGATAAGTTCTGTGCAGAATAGAGGGTGAGACAACTGAGTAATGTGCAGGTTGTTGGAAGAGCCATCTGACTGCTGTGAAGGTTGTCAGGAGAGCCATCTGAGTGCTGTGTAGGTTTTAGGGAGAGACAGCCAACTGAGTGCTCTGTGAGTTGGTGGGGGAGCCAGCTGAGTATTGTGCAGGTTGGTGGGAGAGCCAGCCTAGTGCAGTTGGAGAGCCAACTGAGTGCTCGGCGAGCGAGGGAGATCCAAATGAGTACTGTGCAGGTTGGTGTGAGAGACAACTGAGTGCAGTGCAGGTTTGTAGGAGAGCTATTGTGTACCGTTCGGGTTTCTGGGAGAGTCAACTGACTGCTCTGCAAGTTGGTGGGAGAGCCAACTGAGTGCTCTGCGAGTGAGGGAGAGCCAACTGAGTACTGTGCAGTTTAGAGGGCGAGAAAACTGAGTAATGTACAGGTTGGTGGGAGAGCCAACTGAGTGCTCTGCAAGTGAGGAAGATCCAAATGAGTACTGTGCAGGTTGGTGGGAAAGCCAACTGAGTGATCTGCTAGTTGGTGTGAGAGCCAACTCAGTAATGTGCAGGTTTGTGTGAGAGCCAATTGATGGCTGTGTAATTTGATGGAAGAGCCAACTGGGTAGAGCCACATTTCACTGTAAATAAATAGCTAATGTTATTCTCTCATTTACAACAAAGTTTATGATTCTTCTTTATTTGTCTCGTTAATATTTTATTTATTATATTACTGCCTGGCATTAATATTAATCTCTTATATTTTCTAAATTTTTACTAATAGCATTGATATTATAATCAAGGCTAATAGCAAAACATTTAAATGTAAAAATCTAAAGAAATGTCAAAGTAACAACTAAAAGCACAAGCTTTTAGGATTTCAGACATAAACATCTAGCTGCAGCTGTTGCTTAAGTGTTCTAAGTTAGCTGATATTATTGCTGGAAAAAATCATAACATATAATACTGATTGTGTAATATCGGAAAATGTTTTATAATGAAGCTTTTTATATATTATAAATTTCAATTAGAAATATATGTGTTACATATGTTACACAGTATTAATGGCACCGGGTTCTATAATGTTAATAAACAAGTGGTTAGGTTAATTACCATTAAATTTGGAGGAAGGGGATCTACTAAAGAGGTTGTTATGGCATTCAATTATATAGTTCAATCCCGACAAAATGCGTATTGCAAAACAATGGTTTTTATTAAGGAACATACAGTCGTTTTTAATTATTATGAAAAGAATAGCTTTATAATAAATAGTTTCCTTTTCTTTAATAAGGAATATTAATTTAGCATTGTTATCAATTCTCTAATAATCTTTTTAATTCCACCATTTTAATTAGTCATTTGAATTTAAATAGTCTTTCAATTAGTATTTGCATGTAATTTAATAACAATACTAATTGCATTTTTACTGTAGTACGATTTCTAAAAGTGCTGAAACCTATTTAGTGTACATAATTATCTCAGTGAGACTTCAAGTTGCTTTACTTTTAAGAGTGTGACAGTTGAAAGTTAAACATTGAGAAAAAAGGGGTTTTTTATATTCTTTTAAGACTTTAGGCAGGACTATTTATTTTAAAGCTTGGATTTGTATTAATTTTATTTTTTTACTTCAACATCGGAGGGGTTGTTTTAAGTTCTCATTGAAAGACTGTGCAGTTACAATATGAATTAAAATAGAACATTATCTATATTTTTTTGTATCGACATTGGTTTAAAACAAGTTACCTTCTAACGTTTTTTTATAAACTGATTATATAAAATTACTGTATTATTATATAAAAGTCTTTCCAGTATTAGTATTCTTTTCTGAATAGTAAATAGTGATAGGTTTTTCTGAAAACTATTTGGTATTTTGATATAAAGTCTTAAAAATACATACTAATATTTTTATTTTTTAAATTTTGTTTAACAACATTTGTTTTAATCAAACTAATATCTAAAATGTTACTTAAGATTCAATTTAACGTTTTATAACAAATCGTGTACTTAACTAAAGAAATAAAATCCCTTTTGTGAGCCGTAAAACTTCCATAACTCAAGAAAACTTCCATACGAATTTAATTTGGAGGAAACTGGGGAATATGAATTAACCACATTTATTCTCGGGTATAAAGAAAGCTGTGCAGCAGTGGTGGCTCTTTGCAAATTGAATATGACGCCAACTTTCTGACAGTGACAAACAAACTAGAATAATTTATTTTACTTAGTTTTAATGTAAAAGTTGAGCCTCGCTTAGACAACGGAATACTTTGAAAGCTGAGTTATTAAACGGTTCTCGGGAGATAAAACTGCCTAAGTGATTGGTGGAGCCAATGACGTCCAAAATTCCAAATGTCAGAGATTGAGGTCAACTATTTTAAAAAGAGTTTGACAAAAAAATGTTTTTGTATCTAAATAAATATTAGTGGATTTACCTAGGTTTTGAACATAAATAAATGTTACTAAATATTCGATGAATATTTGGAGATTTAATTTAAGTAAATTTTAGTACAAGGTATGGAGCTAAGGAAATATCCTGTTATTTGATAATTTAGGAACTCATGAGATAATGTAAACTGATTATCGATGAATAGTTTAAATTTAAAAATAATTACAAAAATAAACTTCAAATAATCAACATTTAAATTAAATAGCCTAAAATTGCCTTTTAGATTTTAAATAATATTGTACTCAATTGTGACTTTAAAAATATGTACTAAATATGTAGTATTAAATCAGATTCAAAAGTATGTATTTTCCCCCTTGCCCTTGTACTTATGATTTATCTTATAACCCTCTTTTCAGACCCTCGATCTAAGCATCAGCATATGTAAGCTGCATGATGCTGGCGCAGCAAATAATGTTTTGTGTCGCATGAACAGTTTTACATTCATCATCATTTAATAATCTTACATGCATTAAAATAAACATTGTAAGATTAAAAAGGAGATCCGCTTCTCCTTAACAAAAAACAAAAAAAAAGGATAAGAAACAGATTATGAAAATAATGTTAAAACTCTAAATAAAATAAGAGTGAAGATAGAATAGTTGAAATTGTACGTCAGTTCATTCTGAATCACCCATGTTATCTTTGATTTGTGACTCCAAACATAATGTGTGACATTTAGCGACTATTAAGCTAAAAATTCAAAGTCACTTGATTTAGTTTCAAGGCCAGAAAACAACCGTCACATCCACTCCACAAACAGATGGCGCTGCAGCAGCTGTGATAGAAATAAATACGAACTAATGGCAAGTTCATGGGCGTTCAAAAATAATTTATGGCCAACCATACAACACAAATATCTGAGGTTCTTCTGTTTTACAGCTTTTAGCCAGACGTAAATAAATTTTGGCAGTGAAGAAATGTTTGTATATTGAGTGGACTCTTGATGCTTTGTGGTAATTCATTGAAACAGGCTCCAATTTTGTATGTTTTGTTTATTTTTTAATTTATTCAAATAGTTTCTTAGTTAGTATATCAGGTGTTATTAAAACCCGTAACACGTTTTAATTTGTGAATGGTAAACTAGTCTTAGAATGGTAAACTTGGTTTACCAAAGTCGTCCACCATAAAAGTCTGTACGAATATTGTAGTAAATTTGTTTTCAATTTTGAGCATTAATTCTAGTAACACTAAATATGAGTTTATTAATAATCTTTTATTCGCTTAACTAAAAGATCTTTTTAATATTTTTTATTGGTAACCTTTGGCACTGCCAATAATATTGATATACGAAGACTTGAGCCAGTTATTAGTAATATTTTAGTTTAAATAAATATGTGACATACTACTGTAAATAAAAAGGTGTCTTGTAACTAAAAAGGTGTCCTATAACTAAAATTTGTTCTGTAACTAAAAAGGGGTCCTTTAACTAAAAAGGTGTCCTGTAACTAAAAAGATTTCCTGAAACTAAAAAGGTGTCCTTTTAACTAATAAGCTGTCCTGTAACTAACAATCCAAAAACATATTTTCGGATTTTACACTTAGTTTATTGCAGTCAATGAAGGATAAAGTTTTATCGAGTTCCTCTTTTATCGAACCATTTCTTTGTTAAGTGTTTATATATTATATCTGTTTGTGTGTTATTTTACAAAAATATTAATCGCTTAATAAAGGTTTAACCGACTAACTCAAAATGATGCACAATTATCAAAAAACTACATTACTAAATATTATAAAAATAACCATTACATTACATTGAGCCATTTTAAAATGAAGGCCGTTTAAAATGTTTAAATCACAATATCTCGTAAATTATTAGGTTCATCAATTTTATACCGCACCAAAATATTTATTTAATTTTATTACAATTGGTATCTACATTTTTACTGTAAACTTATTAGTAGTGGAGTTTTGTATGAAAAAATGTATTTTACTGCATTCTCTGGATGTTGTAAATACACGTAGTAAATACATTTTTTTACCTCAAGTTGGCGACAAGCGCGACGCTAGCGCTCTAAGCAGAAGGATCAGAGGAGCGCTTATTTTAGCGCTATTTACATTCACTGCTGTCATTAGTAAATGACAAAAATAATCTCTCATGGCATTTTTTATATTGTTATTATTCCATTTCTTTGCAAGACACAAATGAATACAACGGTAGTGCGATGTAGTTGTGTACTCCTGCTATTCGGAGCGTTAGCGTCACGCTAGCTCCAGCGTTAGATAGAAGTGTCGCTACTGCATGTTATTACACTATGCTATCTAAGCATAAAAGTGACACACGTACGTGTATTGATTATACACTTGCAAAAAATACTTCAAACAATTTTATTCAACAATATTGCTGGATATTTTTGAACAAAACGTTACTAGTTTGTATTGTAAACAATATTAGTCAGTGAAACCAAAATCGATGACACGAAAATTTCCCAATTCAACTGTATTTAACTGGATGCACCGTAACTCTTGTATGAATTATATAAACAATCTATATTTGCTATTATTAAATGTTCATTATCAATTTTACAAAGCTTAGTTTTCATTGTGTATTATAATTATAATTTGAGAGGATGACACTGTGGCCATGTTAAGGCATCAAGACTACAGTATATACCTGAGTTAGATATCGCAGTTACAATCCTGACAATGACTGTTAGTTTTTATCAGTGATATCCACCTTGTACTGAACTGGTTCTCGCCCTTACTCTGTATCAATAAGTTTCCCTCACAGATCTATAGTCCACCGGGAATGGGTAGAGTAAGGTTGTAAAGGAAATCGGCCTCCTCTATAAAAAAAAAAAAAAACATAGAAAAGACTTTTGCATTACGGTACTTTTTAAGAAAACAACGTTAATCAGATCCTTCCATAGAGGGGGATAATTCTCTTTCTGAATTATTTTCTATACATTAAAACTAGTATAAAGTGCTTTGCCAAACTTTACACATTCTAGCGCACTTTAAGCTTCGATGATATTACTTTTATTGCACTTGAAATAGGGTAAACAGCTTGTTATACAATACTAAGCGCTTGGTTCGTTTACTCGTTGACATAAACGTATCTTAGTAGTTTAAACATTTCGTCCATTTTTAAGTTAATGTTGTAATATTTATTTATGTCTGTTTGAGCAACCATTGGTTATGTGCATTCCAGCCAGGCCAAAATTAAGTGGTGTTATTTATATCTCACAAGAGTTTCTGGACACTTTCAGTGCTGTATCAGCCAGTAAATCTGTTCCCGCAGCCATTTCTAGGTCAATACGAGAGGCTGTGAAATTATTAGGGGATACCCATGCACGTTATGAATGCCAGTTCAACTATTAACTTAACTCTTATTATTTTTTTTTTTTCAGACCACCCAAAACTATTTGATCATTTACTTTCATTGGCATTCGCTTTGTTGTTCTGAAGTTAACGGCTTGTTGGGAATTGAAAAAAACTTAAAAAATACCATTTCCTCAATTTTTTTTTCATTCATATACATCTATGTAACAACAGGATTTTGTCAATATTGCATTAGTATTGAATTTTGGTTTCGTAATTGTGAACAGTTTAAGATTATTTATCCTCTTGGTTGTAAATTAAACAATTTAAAACAACCCCAAGAAAATATAAAAGTATATGAGTTTGAAGCTTAACGACGTGAGTACTAAATTAAGCCAGTTTGTGTTTTCTTATTTATTTTACAGACAAACATTTGCATAATTTAACAGAGTTGATATCAAAATATTAAAAGCTTGTTAATTTCGTATATCCTATGTCGTCTTCGAACGTATTTTATGTCTTGGTGTAAACAATGAACTGTTCTGTTAGACAGCTTACTTTTGGGTTTAGCAAAAAATTTGTCAGTTATTATTAGTTTTATAGCATGATACAAACAAACAAAATTAGTTTTGTTCTAGTTGTGTCAACTTGTTTTGCAAAACAGTTTGTTTCATAACATAAGAAAATTACTATTTTTTTTTGCTACAAAAAATCGCCAAAATTAAATCAAATAAAGTATTCGGCGGAATTGTACGTAAATAACAATACTTATTTTGAAGTATCGATCCAGTATATGTAGCATTTCCCTGTACAAATGATACAGTGTAATGGTCATATTATAAATAAGTTATAATATGTTATACTTATTACAAAAGTAGATAGTTAAAGCTACTTTAATTTTATGACAGGATAATAATACGACTACATAATCGGGAAATATATTTAATATGTATTGCACAAATTATATGAAAATGCAAAGACAATAACGCAATGCAATATGTCTTACATTTATTTTAATGATTTTCCTGTACATTATATTCTATGTTAGTTTTTTTTTTTTTTTTTTTTTTTTTTTTTTTTGTGAAAACATATTGAATTAAATATTTAAAAGGTTTTAATTTGGCATTCGTCAGCTGGGAAAACTACTTTGATATGAATATATTATCTCATTAAATTTTCCAAATTTTTTACTGTGAAGAATAAAAGTTTTAGGTAAATAAGTTACATAGGTAAACTAAAAACAAAAAAAAAACTGCTCACAGTACTTGTTGGATAATAAATGTGGAAGGTAGGCCTTCATCTGTGAAGTATTTTTCTTTCAGATTGAATTCGTAATCAAAATGATCCTCAAATTGTATTAGAGTTATATTAAATTTACTTCCATTGGTCAATGCAAACTGTCTAACGTTTTTATAATATTAGCAAAATTAGAGTAGAAATTAATTTCAAAACCTTTCCGGAGTTTGAAGCTTAAACTACCAAATATTTTCGTTGATTAATATTGCGAATAAATATCGGAACAATGTAATGTAATTAAAACAATTAAAGGTGATAAATACACTTATCTTCTTAATCTATATTAATTTTTTCTATCTCCAACAATACATTTTAAGTAAACGACAAAACCTCATTTCGATCAAATACAATGTTAATTACATGGCATCAAATGTTCACTCAATGTAAACCGGACAATGTTTGTTTAATGGTTTCAATTTGTAATTAAGTTTAGCTACAATGTAAATACCAAATAAAACACATGTTCCCCAAATCCAGACGGATTTGAATTAATCAACAAATAGTTTCCCAGAGCGGTAAATACATTTAGATTTGATTCCAAATCCACCGAGATTAACATCGCGTCATTTTCATAGCAGTAAACGAAAATGTGTAAACAGCACCCGTAGCATTTTCGGCTGTAATTACCTTTAATAACATCGTTCGGCGTAGTTAGCCACGAGCGGCCAGCTGGACCTGCAACATGCGAAGGCATAAAACATATTAATTCGACAGTAATTTTAACCCAGCCTGAACGCACTGCTAGATATGAATCTAGAAGAAGTGTTGAATTGGTGTGAAAAATAACGTAGCTACATTTACTGGCGTACGTTAAACCGGACATTACCATCGGCAGACACGGCAGCCACGTGTAAGCGTAGGTGATAATAGTCAAATAGCGTACCTCCACTTACCGGCGTACTTTAGCAGCGTAGTATTCAAATATAAAATGCTAGAGGAGGTGATACTAATCTAGTACAAAGTTCCGGTGTAGGTGATAATAGTCAAATAGAGTACCTCCACTTACCGACGTACTTTAGCAGCATAGTATTCAAATATAAAATGTTAGAGGAGGTGATACTAATCTAGTACAAGTGCCGGTGTAGGTGATAATAGTTGAATATAGAATGATATAGTAATGTGTTAGCGCATATACAAATTGTTAGCGCATGTGTTAATACAGATAAAAAGCTGTTAGCGTAAGTTGTATTACTTAATTTTAAAATTTTAGCGTATATGGATCTGGTCATATTAAAAATATTGGTGTGGGTGATAATAGTCGAATATAAACATTTAGCGTAGGTGATATAAGTGTCTTATCATAGGCTATAATAATGAAGTATAAGATGTTAGCCTATGTTATTGTAATCAAGGATAAAATACTAGCGCAGGTAGTTTTAGTGAAATATAAAATAGTAGCGTAGGTGACTATAGTCAAATATAACGTACTGGTACAGGTGATAATAGTCGTATAGAAACCGATAGTGCAGATGTTAATAATCAAATATAAAATGTTGGTAGGTGATAACACCTAAATATCCTGTGAAATATTACTTAGGTGATAATATCCAAATATAAAATGTTAATTTAGGTGTTTATAGTCAATTATAAATTCTAGCTTGTGTCATATTAGTGAAATTTAAAGAGCTGGTTTTAAATTTATTACGAACAGCGTCAGTGCATGTGTTTGTTTGTTTGCAATAGTCAATCATAAAATGTTTGCATAGGGCATAATAGTTTAATACTAAGTGTTAGCGCATGTGTTATTGATCAAATATTAATTGATTTTGTAGAATAATGTAGTAAAATCAGAAAATGATCACGTATGTCATAGTAGTAAGTAATTTGAATGAGAGATAAAATATTAGCGTAGTTATTTTAGTCCAATGCAAATTAATAGCGTAGGTGTTTATAGTAAATTTTTAATCAGTAGCGTAGATGATATTGGTCCAATATAAAGAGTTAGCACGGGTGTCCTTAGTCGAATGTATAGTGTTGGCACATATGTTAATGTTAAATAAAAGATGTTTATCTATGTAACACATGTAATAGTTGACTATACAATATTGACTTAGGTAATGCTAGTCAAAAATAAAATATTATCACTTGTTTCAATAGTACCGTGAACAGTGTACTCGCATATGTTGATATTCAAATATAAAATGTTAGCGTAGTGGATAATATTCCAATATAAAGCGTTATCGCAGGTATTAATGATAAAGTATACAATGTTAGCGTAGTGGATAATATAAATTGTTAGCGCAGCTGTTAATATTTAGATATAAAATGTTAGCGTAGTGGATAATATAAATTGTTAGCGCAACTGTTAATATTCAGATATAAAATGTTAGCGTAGTGGATAATATAAATCGTTAGCGCAACTGTTAATATTCAGATATAAAATGTTAGCGTAGTGGATAATATAAATTGTTAGCGCAGCTGTTAATATTCAGATATAAAATGTTAGCGTAGTGGATAATATAAATTGTTAGCGCAACTGTTAATATTCAGATATAAAATGTTAGTGTAGTGAATAATATTCCAATATAAAGCGTTAGCGCAGGTATTAATGATAAAGTATACAATGTTAGCGTAGTGGATAATATAAATTGTTAGCGCAGCTGTTAATATTTAGATATAAAATGTTAGCGAATGGGATATTGGCTAAATATAAAGGGAAAGAGCAGGTGGTATTAGTTGAATATAAAGTGTCAGTGTAATGGATATTAGTCGAAGAAAAACGTGTGTTCGTTAAAATTTATGTTATTGTTATAAAAGCAAGAATGAATTGCTATTTATCTTCAGTTCAGAAATTATCTGTCACAGTCTCGTCCTTGGAGCGTTACTGTGGGATATTAGTGTAGCTGATAAGACTTAACAGATGAAAGTGAGAAACTACGCATTGTTCAACAGTACGGTTGTATGAAGAACAATGTAAGATATATATGTATGTAATGTACAATGTATACAATGTATGTAAGATAAATAGTGCTTCGCCGTGCTCTTGAAGTACAGTTGTAATGCTTATAACAGCTCCTGTAATTAATCTTCACAAGGCCGCGAGTTCATATCTTCATAGATATGAACTCGCGGCCTTGTGAAGATTAATTACAGGAGCTGTTATAAGCATTACAACTGTACTTCAAGAGCACGGCGAAGCACTATTTATCTTCTACGTGTGTATCTTAAACATTTTTGTTATTGAAATAATTAAATAATTTTAAAAGTCCATAAATAATAATTTTTGGATGTTTTTGAGTTCCCAAAATAATCAGACTCGTAAACGGCTTGATGATGAAACATTCAACAATAACCTTGAGCATAAATCACAAGAGAACAAAACACAAATGAGACAAACTTGACCTTGTTAGTGTAACGTTAATTTTGATCTCCATTTATGTTTATCATAAGTGGCTTTAATTATTTCCATTTATCATGTGTGAAAAATCGTTGGAATTTTCAAATGTTTGGGCCATTGCCAAAAACCAAAAATGAGGTTCCATTGTTTTAAAGCATAGTACTGTAAACTCTTTTCTTATCGTAATATTCTAATTAATTGAAAAACAGTACATAAAAAAAGTAAAAGTTCCTAAAAAATTAATAAACCTTATTTTGAGTTCGTGTCAAGTTGTTTTATGTTTTTAAAAAAATAAATCAAGGTTAGGAAATCCCCAACTGGGTGTCCCAAGAAAACGGTGGCCAAGAGCACTAGAGCTCTATTTTGACATTTATGTTTATTAAATTTCATAATGACAATATGTTAATATTGCAAATGTTAGTTTTTAATCCTAACTAATCAATCTGAATTGTGGTTAACTGTTCTATTAATCATTAGTATAACTCGATTGAAACATATTTTTCCAAATACACTTTTTTTGTTTGATTTTATATAATAACGATTCTTTGTACCATTATGTTATATTGTTTAATATTATTGCTAATGCTAAACAATATAATAATTTATTCAATAGTCCCTACGTGTACAAATTACTCAAGCATTATTTTTTTTACATTAAAATCTTCATCAATAATAGATTCAATTTTTATTTTATTTGAAAGACAACAAGTCACCAACAGTGTAAAACACTTTAACCCAGAACCGAGTTTCAGAGAACATATCTAATTTGTACTTTTCAATATTACATAGATGTCTAAATTATTAAGTCATTGATCGAATGTGAATATCAGTTAGTTAATTTGAAACTCAGATCTTGGATTAAATTGGATTAAAACTCTTCATTAAATTCTTATTTTATTCATTAGAAGGAAACGTTTAAAATTATATGCAAGCTGTACTATTAAATTTACAGTCCTACCAATGTACAGAAACGTGTTGTTTAATCTTAGGATAACAGCAATTTTTTTTAAATGTAAAAATTAGGTTTAGTCTACTTTTTTATTGAAACTTATTTAAAATAGTAAAATGACGAAATTACCATAACTGTAAGTAATATAAAATTTTTGAATTCCTTGCCACCAAGCTTTATCGATCTACTGCTAATAACAGGATAATCACATATACCTAACACTATTTATTATTTGAAGAACAGATTACATACAGAAATTTCTCGTCAACAGAAAATATGTTGTAGCTAAAACATTGCTATCCCTTCCCAGGTCGATGTATATAAAATACCACCCTTTAATGTGGATTTAAAACTAAGAGAACTAGATGTTCCAATAAATATTTAATTAATTGGCCTATAAATAAGAGAGAACCAAGGGGAGTAATATATCTAGCGATAAATTGGCTGTGATTTCTGACCAATCACATTAAGGCTAACACAAAGAGGGCAGTGCCGTCCCCTCTTCCATATTATATGGAATTGAGTGCCCTACTTTGTGTTAACGTACTTTATGACTAACTATTCTTAATGTCTATAGTAAATTAATTTAATTGTTGCTTTTATTTTTAAGAGTTCGTAAAAATTACTAATTACAAGTATAAACGTGTCTTCCACCTTGTAAAATGTAAGAACCAGAAGTATTTTCTAAAATAAATAGGTTACTTTATCATAATCTATTTTAGTACATCATATAAAACGTATGACCACAAAAATATAGTAGGCTGACCTGATTTAAATCCCCCGTCTACAAAAAAGAAACTTTCAACTTAAACATAATAAAATTGGAACATCCTCTCTTCCTTCCATATTTTTCGTTGGTTCAAATAAACAGTGATATTTGCAGATATAAAAGACTTATAAGATAAAATGTTATTTTTAACTTGTTTTAAAACTGAATTTTATTCTTGAAATTACTTAAACCACATTCTCTCGATCATTTTTAGACTTTAGCCTAACCTTATGATCGTTATTTAAACATTTTAAAAGATTTCATAAATACATAATGTATATTAAAATAGTTTAATATTTTTGATTTGTTGATTTCAAATTGGCAGATACTACTCTTAGTTTATCGCGATAAAATTATAAACTAATATAGTAAGATGCAAAGCAAAAAAAAGAATCAAAAACAAGTTTACGAAATTTAGTGGGATTGTAGCTGTTATAAATGACAAGTCAATAGATTTTGTTTAAAAAGCTGGTAATATTTAAGAAAATTCTTAATATTAGAATAGATTTAAGTACGTATCTATAGTTTCTTATAATAACTAGCAATTATTAGTATTAGAATTAAATAACTATTAATTTAAAACATATCAAAATATAATAAAAGTTAACAAAATATCTATAGCAAATATTACATTAAAAACGACATTTTTTTGTCTATAATATGTATGATACAATAAAAAGTATTGCGATATAAAAAGTGAGGTTAGGACCGCTAGTGTCCTCATTATCTCAATAAATGCACTTAACTATTAGTAGTTTCTTATAGTTTGTCATTAAAGGCATCGTTTGACTAAATGTATAAACATTTATAAAATTTCAATTAAAAAATGTGTGTCGATTACAGTTACAGGTTGTATGAGAACATGGTATAGTATACTTTGTACAATGATAAGATTAAGACTTCAATAATTATGTTTTAAAAAGAAAAAAACTGTTGAAAAAAAACTACATCTAGTGCAGTATAATATCCAGAGAGACAAACTTCTATAAATAGAATATATTTGTTCTGAAAAGAATGGTACATGCTACGGAATTAATAATAGGATTACACTTCGTATTATTTGGATTCGAAGTGACCAAATACTATTTATTTGTCGTCTATTTATTACCAAATAAAATAATTAATCAGCCAACAAATGATGTGTCTTTTACATAATCAAACTATATGAAACCTTACAGATTCGGCATTGTGTTGTGTTCGCCATTACATTAATGAGTCGACCAAGGAAGGGGAGCCATTAACAAAACCCCTCCGGGGGGCGAATTAAAATCACAATCCTCTTTCTTTTTATAAAATAAAAATATACATCCTCCATCAAGGTTTCTGATTAAAGTATACATTTCGCTTCAATTTAATGAACGTTGTCTGTGAGAATATTAAATTTTAATTAAATGCTATTAAGCCTACTACATGAATATGAATATTTATAACCAAGTACGAGAATATCTCATTTAACATACAACATTAGAATTTATCATGTGATTGTACAAATAATTAATTCAATCGTACAAAAAGTTGAATAATGAGATGCGTGCATTGGATTTGTTGTTGGTAAAAAAGCTCTAAATCAAGAATCATGATACAACAATAAGGTTTAATTTCCGTAAATTGTTTTTTGTAAGTGTTTTAATTTTTTTAAATAGCATATTAATTTTGTTAAAATAATACCATCCGCAGACGAAAAGAACTCACAAGGAAATCAATAATATATGGAAATCGAGGTTTCACCATACCATTTGTACCTTTTTTACTTTATTATTTTATTATTTTTTTATTTTTGTTGTCAGAAATTCACTGCTTTATCTACAATTTCAGGTAAATATGAGGGGGAAAAGTATTTTGTTTAGTCAAGTTCATTAATTTACTTTAATATTAAATATTAAATTATGATCTGATATGAAATTACCATTTAAGATTCTATATTATTATTATTTATTATTACTTAAGAACCCTAAAGAGCTATAAAGGTATTCGATGAAAAATTATTAATTTATTTTGTTTTACTAAAGATTGGTAGACTTCCTACAAGTAATAAATCTGTTCAGTAGAAAATTCAAAAAAATCTTAATGGAGATATGGCTACCTAAAGTGGTTAATTTGGCCTATCTATCTAGAGAAGCCATGCCATACAATTTATTAAATTATGAGACTATAATGGACAAAATTTCCATTATAAGGTACCATGGCAGCATGGTATGAGGTACCATTGCAGCAAGGTGTAACGTACCATGGCAGCAAGGTATGAGGTACCATGGCAGCAAGGTATGAGGTACCATGGTAGCAAGGTATAAGGTACCATGGCATCAAGCTATAAGGTACCATGGCAGCATGGTATGAGGTACCATTGCAGCAAGGTGTAACGTACCATGGCAGCAAGGTATGAGGTACCATGGCAGCAAGGTATGAGGTACCATGGTAGCAAGGTATAACGTACCATGGCAGCAAGGTGTACGGTACCATGGTAGCAAGGTATAAGGTACCATGGCAGCAAGATATGAGGTACCATGGCAGCAAGGTATAAGGTACCATGGCAGCAAGGTATGAGGTACCATGGCAGCAAGGTATAAGGTACCATGGTAGCAAGGTATGAGGTACCATGGCAGCAAGATATGAGGTACCATGGCAGCAAGGTATGAGGTACCATGGGAGCAAGGTATGAGGTACCATGGCAGTAAGGTATGAGGTACCATGGCAGTAAGGTATGAGGTACCATGGCAGCAAGGTATGAGGTACCATGGCAGCAAGGTATGAGGTACCATGGCAGTAAGGTATAAGGTACCATGCTAGCGTAAAGCAAAACTTAGAAAAATAATTGTTTTTGATCTGTAACAAATTATTTTACTATAAAGGATAAATTTAAAAATTTATTTGATCAATTTCATAAATATAAATACTTAAAAGTAAATATACTAATAACAAGAATACAACCATCAGTAAAAATACAACTTTAATTTTCTCATTAATGGTCTCACTAAAATTAAATCAAAACCCTTGTAAAATGAAGACACGCACCTCTGCATAATTCACTACTCCCTTTTCTTAATAATTCATAGTCTTGGATTACACCATTTACTCTGAAGACCTGTCAATTAAGTTTGATAGGCCTTTGAGTTTTTTATATTCTGATTTGTAAGGTTCTGGCTTTTTGTGTTGTTTTATATTTTTAAATTTAACTATTTTACGTATAGGAAAGCAATATTACTATTAATTTAGGGATGTCATCCTAACTGATCATCAATAACTGACTAATGCAATAAGAGGACGTCACATCCCAAGGGTGTGTTTTTATGCCTCTCCTGTTTATATTTTTAATTTCTTCCATGTTTTGGCCTTTTACATCTAAAGGAGATAATATATCTTGAACTTGGTACTTAGTTTTTGTTTGTTTCAGTGTTCTTACGGAGAAGTACAGTTTAACTCAACTGCAGAATATTGGTATGCATGCTCACAATAATAAGCACTTGGCATTGGTTTGTTGTCGAAGCAAAAAACATTAACATCAGATGTGTTATTAATGCTCTCCTTACACCTTGAGATCGATCTGCCCCTAATGTATCTCGCCGTTATACAACGCCCTTGTCCCCATAACAGCCATTGTCATCAAGGCTGCCACCCCCTGGGTGACATTACCCAATGCCCCAGTTACTGTAGGAAGTGTGACGGCTATCCTGGGGTGCCGAGTGGACAAGGAAATCACATTTAACACCACCCTCCACGGCCAAGGCTTTCCCACGCTTCGCACGAGGGTGCATAGCTGGCTTTGTTTTTAAGGGATTTTATACTGTGGTAAAATGTAAGAAAATTAGGAAAACAAAAAACCCTTTATTTAAATGAAAACATTAAATACAATAAACTTACCAATCGCCCCTTGCATGGACCAAAATGCCATATGCCTAGGTAGCAAGTTTTAAAAATAGTTCGGAGGTATTCGAAATATGGAAAACAAAATGAATAATTAACAATATTGATAAAAATAAAGTTAGGTGTTTAATTTTGGATTAAATTAGCTAAAAACAACTAAATATATATAAAATATCCGGAAATAAATGTTCGATTCAATAACCAAGTTTTTTTTTCTGGAGAAGTTTAATGTAGTAAAAAAGCTAAAGCAAGTAGCTTATACATTTTAAGTACAGAATTGTCAGCGCCGGTAGAAGGACGTCAAGTGGGGCTTTACATCAACTCAGTGCAGTCTGCTCCACTGAAAAATGTTCTTCCGCGTCATTGGCCACCATATTATTTTGAGAATATTACCAAATTTTAACACGTTTGCTTGCTGGAAGATTTATTATTATTTTAAATATTAACTAACAAACTCAAGACAGCTTACATTGATTGTATTCCAGTTGTAAGTAATTTAAGTATCGTTCACTAATAAATAAAAATATATTAGATTACTATGATTAAATAAACTTTTATACCTATCTTCCATATTAACATTTATATACCGTAACTATAGGTGTATTACAAACATAAAATGCTATTTAACGAACAAACCTAAAATTTGTAATTGAATGACGTCTGACAATTTTTAATTCAAACAGCGAAAATAACTACGAAAGAAACAACGTCTAAAACGTGATTTATAGCGAAAATATTATAAAAATTCGCATCTCGATTCATCTAGTAATCAATTCCATCCCTAAACTAACAGATAATATTACTAATCAAACACGATTACTGGCTATTGAGGGGGTTTCATTAGGGTGTCAGCCTGCTTTGATAATCAATAACTAACAACTGCAATAACAGGACGTCACATCCCAAGGAAGTGTTTTTGTGCCTTTCCTGTTTCTCTGTTTAATTAGTTCCGTGATATAGCCTTTTACACTTACAGCAGTTAGTATGTTATCTATATTGAAACTGGTACTCAATTTTAATGTCAATCTTCTTACGAGGTACTACAGTTCAGTTCAAGGTGTACTATGAATGAGGTGGTACGTAAAAACTCACTATTAGAGAATACATATTAGTAACATTCTGGGCAAAAATAAGTTGAACTAATTAGCCCTATTGGTGCATTGCTATAACCCAGCTACTTGGGGACAAAGGAGCTGGTAGGTCCTCTTTATACCGACATGGCGTCCGCAAAATGGTTGCCATCGTCGTGGACACTACTACAGAAGTCTGAGGTATCCCTATGTTGGATGGTATTTAAGGTTCATATAGTTTGTCGTGTAGGGAAGAGAACTGAATAACAGACTTATGAATTAGCTGAAAATCAGACCAATACTATATGGTTCGTATTCCACGTAAAGCTGTCCTTATTAGCTATTGGACTATTAATAAATGGGTATTTCTAAGGAACAGTCGACCTTAATTAGTAACAATGACTACAATCGTTCATTGACACTCATCACACTCGTATTCGCCCATATTTCTACGACCGGTGTCTTAATGATGAGTAATGAATGAATTTTCAAACTACTCCTCAGAATCATTCATTCATTTATTCATAAGACGCCGATCGTCAAGATATGGGCGAATATGGATTTTGAATGAGTGTAATGAGTGTAGATGAGCGAATGTAGTCATTGTTACAAACTAAGGCCGACTATTCCTTAGAAAGTGTCATTAATTAATAGCCCAATGACAAATGAACAGCCGGTGGTTCTCAGCTGATCCAAAATGTATTATGACTCTGATTGGGTTCGAACTGAGAACCTTTAGCACATGAAGCTGGGATTGAACCAACTACGCTACCGACCAATCATTCTACATTTTGAGTCTGTGTTGAGTACGAAACTCCATTGGCTTTTTGTAACATATTTTGCATACATGTATACTTTGAGCACTGAAACAGAAATGGTAAGACTTTTGATAACTCATGGCAGGAAACTTACGTTTAGAATAATAGTTTAAAGGTAAAACTTATAACTTTAAGATTTTATTATTTACTATTTTAGAAACTGTCATATCGTATGACCTTGTGATGACAAGCAACATTAAAGTCAGTCTGCCCCGCTGTAATTAGCCTGTAAGTCACGGCTGATGAGTCAGTCAGGGAGCCGGTGGGAGAGGAAGTCAGACGGGAGACGGAGAGGAAAGAATGTCGGTTAGCCACAAGGCGAAGGCCTTGCGCTTGGCCCTCGGAAAGGACAATGCCTCCTAATGATGAAATAGGTTCCCATCGCCGTGACCTACCCGAGTCGAATGCTACAATCATCCTTGTCAACTGTATTAATGACGCCACATCGATCGGTTAAACAGTCAGCTGGGTGGAAACGAACGTATCCTACAGGTCGTGTTCAGGTTGTTGTACACAGTCTTTGGGAAATGAATCTACCCTCCAGGTTGTTCTGAGTTGTCTCTGGATTCAGATGAACAAAAAGATATTGAATTTAAAACAGGAAACGGATGGTACAAACGCTAAAAGCCTGCTCATGGACCATCCCCTTTACCATCAGGAATTTCTACAGAACACAGTTTAGGATGTGTCTCAGGGTAGCTTGAAATATCAATTTATAAATATGATCTTTCATGAATTAATATTTACTTAGTTTTAATTGTTAGTTATACGTACCTTCGTTAACATAGATTTTTTTGTAAATATGTACTTGGTTTGGAACTACTTGGTTCCGTTAATTCACTACCACTATTTTGGTTAGGTTATGTTATGTTTAGTTATGTTAGGTTTGGTTATGTTTAGTTATGTTAGGTTTGGTTTGATTATGGTTAAAACCAAGGTTAGCCTTGGTTAGTTATGGTTATGGTAGTTAATGAACGGAAAAGTTCCCTTGGTTTTAATCAGTTAATAAAACCAAACACTATATTTTCTGATTTATTTTTGTCATCCTTTTTCCAGATCTTCCAGAATATAGATTAAATGTACGACGAATTCAGACTAAATTTAATCAGTAAGTTATATTAATTAGTTATCAATTCAATAATTAATTATTCAAGAACTTCGTGGCAATTTCTTTTCTAAAGTTTGTGTTTTCATCTAGCATCATGTGGTCAAACTACTTAGCCTACAATAAACACGAACTAATCAAAACTAACAATTTATTACAAAAAATCATACAGCATTTACCTAAAATATTAGTAACACATTTTTACTTCAAAACACCCAGAACTTGATTGAATAAAATTTCTTCATGTTCTAGTGAAACAGCTTCTGAAGAGAGTAATTTCGCTAAATTTAAAATCATCATTAGAATCAGTTGAAATTTCATTACTCTAAGGAAGTACTCAAATTTTTTTCGAAGTACATAATTCATACTATGCTTAAGAAAATAATAAGCATACATTTAGTTCAATAATTTCTGTTAAAGTTAAGTAGCATTAAATCACTATATAAACTTACATAAATGCAAGAAGCAATACAAACTATCTTAAATGAACTAATTATTGTTAATTGCAGTATAATATTTCTTAAGAAAGTTGGCTGATTGCAGGCAGGATGTATCTGGGATCTCCGTCAGCTGGGACCCATAGTTACTGCCAACGCCGAGAGATGGTATCAGCTGATCGTATCTAGACATTAAACTGTGCCCACGCTTGCCAACATAACGTACAGAGATACGCGTTACAACTGCTGATTGCCAGATTGTACCGTTTTCATGGATACATTAACTGCTCAAATTATTGCTTCAATTTAAATAATTATTGGTTATAAAAATACTAAGTGCATAGTTAAATACAGCTTTAGTAAACTATAAAATCTATTAAATAAATGATAATAAAGGAAATAACAAAAAAACTGAAATTGGATATTTGCCAGATATTTTTCTTCCAGAGTGGAAGGTACTGTAGCTAATTGATTGCTTTGTGTGAATCGGACTTTATTACATAATTAGTGTACTATTTTTATGGTTGATTCTAAAGTTGTTACTATATAAATACATGAATAATTAATAATCATCAACCTAATTACTTTTAAAGACTTGTTTTCTATAATTATCTGTGCATATTAATACGTTTTTACTGCGATTCAGGTAACATGCAGACCTCTGGTCTGGAGTAGACTGTGTTGAGCAGCAACGTTTCGAATCCACTGCAGCACTCATCTTCATTGTCCTTCATCACAATCGTCATAAAGAGACCAACAACAAACGGGGTTGTTGTTTCACAAAGGATGTCTGCTTTTACGTTTTAATAAGCTAGTTCTCGTGCAGGAACAAGCTGCTGGCAAGCCTATTCCCACACACACTGGCCGAGAATGGTCAGCATTCCTATAAATATCAAAACTACTCATGAAGTCTGAAAAATCGGAAAAAAGTTTAAAACCATCCTATTTTACCAGGCGAAGTTAGGGCTGTGAAGACCTCTCAAGCACCTAACCTGGGGACTGACGGCTTTACTTCAGGGGATGGTGTTTATGAGGATGGAACCTGGACCGACTGAGTGGCAAGCCATCGTCTTCGCTACGGCCGCTCCGAGATAAGGGTAAAAGGCAAACACAAGCTAGGTGAAAGGGTGTCTGTTATTGTCTCAAAGGGCGCCGAATAAAGTCCCCAAGCCGAATGGTCGGATGCTCGATTGTGATAAAATTAACTAGAGAAGACTATTAACTTAATACATATTAAATTAAAGGAATCACTAAACCAATTTTTCACTTTCCAGCAAAAGGGCGCAGTAATCGTAAAGGCAGTGACTTCAGGGCAACGTTGCAGTCTGTAGTACTTGAGCCCCGAGTCTGTTAAGCTCAGTAAATTTACGATACTTCGATTTTTAAGTACTCTTTAATTTGCAGTACTGGGTTCACTGATTCGCTTGTGCTCCTGGCAAATGTATTCGTTATTGTCTTGTGCTAATGTATTTGTTTTCTTCAGTAAATTCGTACGAGGGTGTTGCTGATGAAGCTAAACAATTGTTCCCGCCATTGTAAACACTGCAGTTCATTTCAACAAAAATCGTTCTATTTCAACATAACTCGGAATTTTGATACTTTTATCGGCGTAAAATAGCTAACAATACAAAAAGCCACGTTTTTTAAACAATTTTCAATATAATAGCAAATACAACATAAGTGAATAAATGTAAGATAGCTTAAATATTGTAAAGAAATGTCTAAGTTGATTTCAGTAAAATAACGTACTGATTGTCACAGATTCCTTTATGACTTAATTACTCTATAATAAAGCAATTAAACTTAAGTCTGCTATATTATCTGTTGCAATATTGGATTTTAATCTCCACAAGGCCAATGTTAAATTCAAATAAAAATTACAGCTTTATTTATGAATGTAAGCGTGACAGGTTTAAATGACGTAATATTCAAAGACCAAACGGGAACGTCAGGTAACTGGCGCTCCCTGGTAGCCAAGTGGGGAAGGAAAGTAAACTGACACGACTGTTCAAATCACACAATGTTATGGGGACGGATGGACAGACGACACCGATCTACAGGTAGTTGAAGGAGTTACAAGTAGTTCCAAATCCAAGGCCAGTAGAGGGTCGGAGGGTCGATTTCAATATTATTAAATGCTAGAGAAGATTGTTAATCTGATACGACCGAGGTCCGTAATTTTTATGTTCAGGAGTGTGTTTCTTTAGTAACAACGAATTCTTAAATGAGTTATTTAATTAATTTATTATTTATTTAATCTCCTTCATCCATACATCTCGTCACAACTTTCTTTTTGTGAAGGTTTTATTTCTTTTTCGGAAGCTTAACAAAGTATGGCGTTTCAAGCTTGTGAGGTATGTAGTCTTGGGAGTACATATATTTATTTATAAATATAACGGTTGGTAAAATTACGAATTATTTTGATGGATTCGAAATGCTCTTGAATGAAGAGTTTTTATTTATTTTTTTAAGGATTTTTTTTTTTTTTTTACCGAGTTCTTTCTGCACCGATTTTGGTGGAACATATTGCAAACTTTTCAGGAATTTCTGCTCTATCTTTTAGCATGCAGGGGATTAGAGAGAACAAACCTAGGCATTGTTGATATTCTTTTAATTTTCTTTTCTTTTTTCCAATTCTTTATAATTTTTTATGTTTTAATGTTATATAATAAAAATTAAGTAAACCACGACACTCCTAACTTTATATTTTGATAATTATTACACTCTAGATGAAAAGAAATGTTATCACAGTTTTGGTACCATAAAAGGTACACTATTAGGGGTGAACGTAATAACTCGAGCACAATATTTTTAAAACATTTACATAATTTTCTGTAAATGTTTAAAAATTATTGGTAGTTGGAGTCTCTCGAAGGGGCCACGTCACTCACAAAACAACTTTAGGAAATGGAAATGTTATGAAAATATCCTCGTAGAATCGGCTTGTGAAGCTGGAGGTAAACAAGTAGTATGGATGGTCATTCCCTTGTTTTGTCATGTTTATTCCGGCTACACATATCCGGATATCGACTCGGCACGACACATTTATAATGTATCCATTTAACTCAAGTAAAGGAGCCGGAAAGTATTTTATAGCTGTAGGAAAAAGTATAAAAGTATAACGTACTTCCTCTCGATCGTATTTTCTTTTAAATAAAATATTCATTACTTGTTTGTCGTATCTTTTTTTATGTATATGTATATATACACGTTTTATACACTCTTATGTATAATATAATATCCAATTTAAAATTATTTTTATGTCACTTTTACTTATAGCTTATATATACTTGTAGGAATATAAAATATAATATTGTAGTCACTATTTAACTCATAAGAAAATCTTAAAGGGAACGCTAAACACCGAAAGATTGGTTGGTTATAACTGATTCCCTTCAGTGATTTTATTTCACCAAAAAGATAATTATTAACACTTTTATTTTGAATTTTATATGGTGTTATCAATCCTTTTGTTTGTTATTAATTTCAAAAAGTACACAAATTGACCACAAATAATACTCATGATAGGATGTGTTTATTGTGGTTAGTGACAAAAATTATATAGTTTTATCATAATTAATACCCATTCAATTCGTATTTTAAAATTGATCAATAATAAGTTGATTTAAGTTGTAAACTTGTTTTCTTAAATTTCAATTTGTAACAAAAATTTACCATTATTGTGTAAAGTATTGGACTCAAATAATAGTTGATGACCCGTAGAATTGGGCTAGTTTTGTATTTTTTTTATTAACCGTCAGTAAGTTAGTAATTAAGAACATAAAAGTTACTCCCTTTAGCCTATAGTCAGAGCGCGACGGCCGGCTTCTATCCGGCCCCTCTCTTAAAGATTTTTAGTCATTAACCCGTCTGGTCCTATCGCTAGTAGTTCCAGTGTTTACTACTAGGTTTCGCTGCTGAAGTCATACACAGCTTCACTATTGCCTTACGATGTGGAGGTCAAGATTGCGGATGTACCTTTACATCTAAAAATCCACTAACCACTCAGGGTGTTACTAGTGTGCCTACCAAATTTAAAACTTGAGGTGCTTGGTTTGATATCTACTATGGCTAATGTAAAGAGCGGTATTCTCAAAATATATCTTACAACTGACCTTGAGTAGGTAGAGATAGACTACCACTCCTACAACCGATTTTAATTCGCTTATTTTCTATTTGCAGGTAACCTCGAATTGGAATTTGATTACTAAAGTCCATTAAAGAGCCCTCAACTTCAGATAAGTATTACAACTAATAAAACATAAATCCAATATATTGATACAATATATACATTAAAAGCGTGAACAGAAAGGGATGTTAAAACTGTAAGCATAGGCAAGTAAACCATTACAACTGTAATCATAGGCAACTGAAGCATTAAAACTGTAATCATAGGTAACTGAAGCATCAATATTGTAATCATAGGTAACTGAAGCATCAAAACTGTAATCATAGGCAACTGAAGCATCAATATTTTAATCATAGGTAACTGAAGCATCAAAATTGTAATCATAGGTAACTGAAGCATCAATATTGTAATCGTAGGTAACTGAAGCATTACAACTGTAATCATAGGTAACTGAAGCATCAATATTGTAATCATAGGTAACTGAAGCATCAAAACTGTAATCATAGGCAACTGTAGCATCAAAACTGTAATTATAGGCAACTGAAGCATCAATATTGTAATCATAGGTAACTGAAGCATCAAAACTGTAATCATAGGCAACTGAAGCATCAATATTGTAATCATAGGTAACTGAAGCATCAAAACTGTAATCATAGGTAACTGAAGCATCAATATTGTAATCGTAGGTAACTGAAGCATTAAAACTGTAATCATTGGCAACTGAAGCATCAATATTGTAACCATAGGTAACTGAAGCATCAAAACTGTAATCATAGGCAACTGTAGCATCAAAACTGTAATTATAGGCAACTGAAGCATTAAAACTGTAATCATAGGCAACTGAAGCATCACAACTATAGTCATAGGCAACTGAAGCATCAAAACTGTAATCATAGGTAACTGAAGCATCACAACTGTAATCATAGGCAACTGAAGCATTAAAACTGTAATCATAGGCAAGTAAAGCATTACAACTGTAATCGTAGGCAACTGAAGCATTAAAACTGTAATCATAGGTAACTGAAACATTAAACCTGTAATCATAGGCAACTGAAGCATTAAAACTGTAATCATAGGCAACTGAAGCATTAAAACTGTAATCATAGGCAACTGAGCATTAAAACTGTAATCATAGGCAACTGATGCATTAAAACTGTAATCATAAGGCAACTGAAGCATTAAAACTGTAATCATAGGTAACTGATTCATTAAAACTGTAATCATAGGTAACTGAAGCATCACAACTGTAATCATAGGCAACTGAAGCATTAAAACTGTAATCATAGGCAACTGAAGCATTAAAACTGTAATCATAGGCAACTGAAGCATTAAAACAAGCGGTGTAATGTTTTAATAAATAAAAAATATGGCTTTATTACTAAAATTAATTGTTCATGTTGCATTAGTTTAAATTTCAAATAAACTTTTATCTTAACTTATATTGGCGGATAATTTACACACTTAATTAATTAAGGACTCGTTATGGTGTTGTAGCACTATTGATCAGTACCAATGTAGTCGATATATAACGCCACGATGGCTGCCACTCCAACTTATGGGATTTATATTAGTTCTACCACCATGAAGGTATGGAATAAGAAACACTTTACAAGTAATTGGGTTTTCAATTCTAACATCATATTGTACAAGTTATATAGATTGGTAGATCTTACACTATTTGAATATCCTACTGTAGCAACAGTTCAATATTTGTTTTAGTTCATATCGCACAGCCCTTATGAAACAAAGTAACTAAATAAAACCATTTCTAGGCACGAGCGTATCTAACGAGGCATTTGGCTCTGTAACGATGAGTGACAAGAGAGAGATTTAAGTAGAATCCGCGCCCTAACTGCACCTAGCTGTCGAGATAACCAGCGATGCCTCCGTCAAGTGCCAACCGCATTCAAGTTATCGGTGCAGGAAACTGCAGTGTTCTGGTGCATGAGCACGCTTATCTGGCGTGCAGCATGCATTTGCACCGCGTTCTGCCGTCTCGTCGCACCTCCCTGATTCTCTGTGTTATTTCCACTCCACACCTATAATTATGTGCCACGGATACCCTAGTCCTTCAGTTTCAATTCTCCTCAAAGTGGATTGCTTGTATAATTACGGGTTGTTATTGTTTCTTTTTTCTGATGAGATCTGTTAGCTTGCTTAAGTGAAATAAGATATGATATAAATTAGAGTTAATTATTCATTTATGAAAAGTACATGTGTGTAGGTGGGTGGGAGTGCTGTAATTAAACGTGCAGTTACAGTAGAATACGGCTGGTCTTATCAAGAACAGATAGATCGTCCGAGTTGAAGAGTACAGAATGTGTGCAATTAGTCCATGACTTTAGTCTGATAGGACAACTTCATAAACCGTATGTGAAAAAGTAAGAGCTAGAGCTAGCGGTGTTAATAGAGACAGTGTTATTAAAACCAGATAAAGTTGTGTATTTCATGCAAATAAAACAGTAGACTGTTAAAATTCTTTATGGGGAGAGAAATATATTGCAGGTATGTAAGGATTGTGAACTATCCTTCTTGAAAGTATAAACTAAAGAACGCTGTCCAGTAAATTTTCAAGTTAAGAGGGTTTAACTATCTCTTTATACTCATAATTATTTAAGATATCCAATTACAGTCTTAGAGTGAAAATATACGGTTTTATCGGAGTTGGAAGTGGGCTATATGTGACCGGTCATATTGAAAGTACTGCGTAGGCGATAACTCCACCCTTAGAACAATCATAAATATGGAATGAGATTCTACTAATTTATTTGTAGTGTAATGTGAGCCCATGTAGTGATGGTAAATGAACTATCGAGTCAAACAAATGTATAGCGGATGTGAATATACTACTTGAAATTGCAAACCATGTGGTCTATTGAAGTGAATGTGAATTATATTAAACGTACAATTCACCCCCCCCCCCCCATACACACAGTGGTATTGACCCACCCGCCCGCCCATACACTTTACTTGCTATTGACCCACTAACCATACACAGTGGTATTGTGTATGGTTAGTGGGTCATAGGAATCATAAGAAGATAACCTTGAACGATCTGTAAGTGCGGGAGTTGGACTGTCCTAACCATAATATTGGGGATTAACTGTAACATCATAGTTTAAGAATGGGGAGGTCATTGAAGGAATCTTTGGCAGGAAAAGTATCCTTTAGAGTTTTTTTATAGTAAGTACGACTGCCCTTGTTATAATCGTTGGCAGGAAAAGTGTCCTTTAGGGTTTTAGTATAGTAGGTACGACTGCCCTTGTTATAATCGTTGGCAGGAAAAGTGTCCTTTAGGGTATTAGTATAGTAGGTACGACTGCCCTTGTTATAATCGTTGGCAGGAAAGTGTCCTTTATGGTTTTAGTATAGTAGGTACGGACTGCTCTTGTTATAATCGTTGTCAGGAAAAGTGTCCTTTAGAGTTTTAGTATAGTAGATAGGACTGTCCTTGTTATAATCGTCGGCAGGAAAAGAGTCCTTTAGAGTTTTAGTGTAGTAGGTACGACTGCCCTAGTTATAATCGTTGGCAGGAAAAGTGTCCTTTAGAATTTTAGTATAGTAGGTACGACTGCCCTAGTTATAATAGTTGGCAGGAAAAGTGTCCTTTAGAGTTTTAGAATAGTAGGTACGACTGCCCTTGTTATAATCGTTGGCAGGAAAAGTATCCTTTAGAGTTTTAGTAGAGTAGGTACGACTGCCCTTGTTGTAATCGTTGGGACAGTGATTGACCATTCTGAGTTTAAGTATAGTTGGTATGACTGTTCCAGTTGTAATCGTTGGGACGATGACTGTCCTTTCAGAATCTAAGTATGGTTGGTATTACTGCTCTAGTTATAATTTTTGGGACAGTCACTGTCCTTTCAGAGTTTAAGTATAGTTGGTATTACTGCTCTAGTTATAATCGTTGGGAGGATAAATGTCCTTTCAGAGTTGAAGTATAGTTGGTACGACTGCTCTAGTCATAATCGTTGGGAGGATAACTGTCCTTTCAAAGTTTACATATAGTTGGTATGACTGCACTAGTTGTAGTCGTTGGTAGTATGTCTATTCTTTCTTAGACATAAGTTCAAAGAAGGTGACTTAAATTACAGGTTCCGATTCTTGGACAGTAGTGATGAATGGCTTATCAAATTAATAATCATAGTTAAGATATTTACCCCCTAAAAGTCGCAAAAATAAAGTAGTAACGAGAGATGAGGACACTTAGAGCATAGCACTCGTTTGGCATGTGTACCCTTTTTTGGGATGGATGGTGTTGACAATAATGTATTTTTAGTTCAAAAACCTTACAAGTTGCTAATATTTTTAATAAATTTATTGTTGTAAACTATATAGAGAGAATAAATCTTAGTTTATACTAGCAAGTTATATGACAGCCAGAATCTTGCTGAGCAGTTTGATAATAAAAAAGAAATAAAAAAGCTAACAAATGCAATTTTACGTGGCAAAAAAAATTAAAAAAAGCACTAAAGGAAAATATACGCTATTGCTTATGTAGTAAAAGAAACAAGAACAATACAATTGTATCCATACTAAAAATATAAGTAATTTCTCTTTTAGACGTCTGGTGATATAAGCAATAGAACAAGTATAATAAACAATATATACAGTAAACATTATAATCAGGAACAAAAAAGAGCTAAAACAGATTATACAAATAGTTTTAATGTAAACACTGTAATTAATCATTACTACCGCTGCATTCAAACGTATAATATCCTATATAGCTACTAGAAGGCAGACGTATCCTCTTGGAGACGGCACCTACGTCTCCCGTTAGTCGACCTTATTGGCCCGTTATATCCAGTCGCACATAAAAGTTAGGAAGGAAGCTACAAATTGCCGTGCTAGAGCTGGTGGTAACTACATTATTGTAGGCGACGACTGTGTAACTTGGCTGGCGATAGGCGGCACCCGGTAGCAGCAGTGCCAATGGCTCAGCCCATCCACTGGCCGTCATGCCCCACTGGCTACTAACTACTTCGCCGGGCTACTTGTCTTACCCGATCTCCCCACAAACACTACTTATTCCAATGTAATGACTCCGTTCTGAATGTTACGGTATTTCCGTCTATTCATTGTGTTTCTTAAGTGATAAGTCTTAAAGATATTTTCATCGGTATAAAATTGAAAGCAGTCGTCTTCAGGTGTAACTATCTTATCCTACATTTAAAACAAGTTTATTCTTTATTCTGTTTCTTTTTTTCGTTCGAAACCATTAAAAAACCATTAAAAAATACATGCCAATAGAAAATGGTTGACTATTAAGAAAGAAATGTCAATTTATAACCTATTACACAGTTTGTAGGGGTTTCCTTACATTACTATACGTTATTGAGGGGAAAAGAAACATTGTTTTAAATTGTTTGAAATAATAAGTAACACCTAAAGATAAAAGGTAAAACAGTAGTTTTAAACCTGTCAAGGGTGTGTTTTTTAAAGCACCTCTAGCATAGGATATTATCAAACATTTTACTATTAATGAGCAATTCAACGTCGACAACTAACTCTGAAACAACATAACGATACAAATATTTCGAACTCGCTAAGGTAAAAAAAAAAAGAAAACAGTTACATAAAAACTGTTAGGCTTGATTACAAACATTTATGTTCATAAAAAAATCTTGACTAAAATGAGTATTTTTATACATATTAAATGAGTGTAGGATAAATTTAGTAATCTGTGAACCAACTAAAAGGTCTGGAGCAGTGGGAGAGCCTACTTTTTTCTTAGAATCGTATCTAAGTGCTGTGTGTGATTTTATTTGAGATCACTTCCTGAAGCCTCAATTCTCTCTCAAGGTAAGATCTAATCAATGACCACTATTGAAATGGATACTCTGTATTTATCCTGTATATTGTATAGCCCTTGATGATGATCACCAAGGACGTCCATTCAAAGTTAGTGTAATTAGCTTTTAACTCATCACCTCTAATTATCTGAATCACAGCTCTACAAAGCAGATAGAAGATAAGTCAGTGGCAATCTAGTGGGTGTGAGACCCCTCAACATCTTTCATTATTGTGTAGGGCTGGAAGAGCCGTCAACATATTTGGAGTCTGTTGGCTGGAGGCTCATCAACATTGTATGTTTTGAAAGATGGGTGGTGTGTAAACATTGTGTGAGTATGTTGTGGAAGGGAGGCTAGTCTTCATTGTGTGTATGGTAGTTGGGAGGATTGTTAACATCGTAAGTATGTATTGGTGGGTAGTTAACATTGTAAGTTTTTATTGATGGGTGGGAGTGGGGGGTTAACTTGGTAAGTGTTATGGTGGGTGGGAAGGTGGTTAACATCGTAAGTATATTTTGTTAGGTAGGAAAATGGTTTCCGTCATAAGTAAGTGTGTGTTGGTGGGAGGGATGGTGGTTGACATCATAAGAGTGTGTTGGTGGAAGGGAGGGTGGTTGACATCAAGTGTGTATTGTTGTGTGAGCGGGTGAGTTATATCCTAAGTGTGTGTTGGTTGGTGGGATAGTGGCTGACATTGTAAGTGTGTTGGTGGTTGGGAGAGTGGTTAACATCGTAAATGTGTTGGGGGAGGGAGAGTGGTTGACATCGTGATTGTTGGTGGATGGGGGTGTAGTTAACATCGTAAATGTGTTGGGGAGGGAGGGTGGTTGACACCGTGATTATTGGTGGATGGGGGTATAGTTAACATCGTAAATGTGTTGGGAAGGGAGGGTGGTTGACATCATGATTGTGGTTTAGTTAGCATCGTAAATGTGTTGGAGGAGGGAGGGTGGTTGACACCGTGATTGTTGGTGGATAGGGGTGTAGTTAACATCGTAAATGTGTTGGGAAGGTGGTTGACATCGTGATTGTTGGTGGATGGGTGTGTAGTTAACATCGTAATTTTGTGTTCAGCCATCGTTTCAATAAAATATAACTGCTTCACAATGTTTTTATGTAATTTAATAAAAACAAAGGCAACATTTATTATCACACTAGTAAATAGAAAATGTTGCATTTGCTTACGTTCAGTATTACTTCACTTGTAAAGTCAATGATGAAGCAATAACGAAAACATCTTAGACTATTCCTGATCTGTTTGGTATATTCTTTAGTCAAACTGTTCGTTTTTCAATAAGTAAAAAAGCAATTATAAGTGAACACCAGTTTTTCGTTACCATATCCACGTTAGTAAAAATTGATTTATTTCAGAAATGCGGAAATAGATAACAATATTATTATAATAATAATATTGACCATCTCATTCAAAAAGAGTAGGCATATATATGCTTGTGTGGTTATTTACAAATTGTACCTTTATTCCGCTTATAACATCAATTAAATATTGTACTACTATTTATAAGTATTATAGATACTTTCTAAAACTGTTAAATGTTATCTCCAGTGTAAATCAACTGTTTACTATACAAACGGAAATATTCTAATCAATTTTCAATTGTCCTTAATTGAAACACGACAGTTTATTAATTTTTCATTTTTTTCATATCAAGAAAAATTACTAATTTGAGAATAATCTAAGTAATTATTAGCTAATTAACTTTAGTAGGGAAGAGTTATATTTCAATTAACGACATTAGATCACAATTCGTCGGACTTTACAATGTTTTACGACCTATAAAATGTTCTCAACACAAATAATATTTACGTCCTCGATACTAAAATGATCTTGGGAAGGCCCCAGTGATATAATCGACTTTGGCAATTGCTGTTCTTCAATTTATTTAAGGAGCGTCGGCAAACTAATCTAAGTCATAACCAAGGCTCTTACGGTGTATCACATTTCATAAACGTTTAATAGCCCCCTTGCGCAATGATCTCGTAAAAAAGTTGTTAGATGCCTTCCAAGCACTGCCATAAAAATGTTAAATTCACTCGTTAGATGGATCAAAATGTTTCTCTCATTTTTAGTTTTGGAAGAAATTGGTTTATGCCCTCACCTAATTAACTACTTTGGAACAAGGCTACGAAATTAATAATATTATACAAATGTTTGTATACTTGAAAACTTTGATTTTTTTTGTATAAGTAACCGCTAATGTATTATGTATTAGTATTGAGAAGTGTTAAAAAACTTACAGATTTAGCTTAAAATTCGGTGAACTGAGAAAAGTGTTTGAAGTAAGCTACTCATGCAGATTAGAAGTAAGCTCAAGCAGATCATGAAAGTTACAATAGTCATTTAATTATATTTTTTTACTTTAGCCCATTTTAGTGCAGTATTTTGACAGTCATATGTGCATTATTGCAATAGTGCATATACTAAAAAAATACTCTAAGTGGAATGGAGTTTCGTAACAAAAGAAAATAATAAAAATTAGTATGTGGTGTAAGTTTTATGAATTACATTTTTTTTATATATTTTGAAAATGTAAGTTTAAAATGAGCTCAAAATAAAAAATAAATTATTTATGAGCACTAAATATTAAATATTTTACAAAAACTTTAAATTATATTACTACCCATTTATCAATCATGGCCAAAATGGAAAGGGGGTGAAGGGTAGTGAAAAAGAGGGGTTGGTGAGGCAAACATTGCTCAGCTATGGGCATTTAGGATTTTGTGAGAATTGGGCAAAAATACACAACAAAGTTGGGGAGCTCCTAGGTTAGCTTCACTCAATTAAACTGGTAATAATGTTCGCAAAAAATAAGTGCAGCTATACAAGTATTCTATGGTTTTTCTATGGAATGTTTATAACATGTACTTACAGTTTCAGCTCTAAGAGTTATATAAACAATAAAAATATTTGTTAATAATAGCATATTTAACGAGTCGTAAAAGTTTGAAAAAACATGTATGATATTTAAGGGAAAAAGTTCAAATATGTCTTGCATCTCAAGGCTGCCATGTTTTCATATTTCAAAGCTAGTAATTCAGTAGCGAACCCTGGTAGCGAACGATGGAACTAGCCTTGTTTGAACCCCATGTAGTAACCAATCGTCCCCCAGCAACAACGTCGTCCATTATGCTGGGTCTTAATCAAAATATATTTTTGATTCAATATATTTGGAGTTTTATTCGGCATGTTTAAGAAAATAAACTAATATGATTGTGAAATCTTCGTTAAACTAGTTTTAAGTGGTTTTTTAGGACTAAAATACAAAAGACTGAGGAATATACTGTTTTTCAATAAAATATCATGTATAGGTCAAAATTTATTTGAAAAAAGCCCATGTTTAACAATTATTAATTATTATAATGCCTTTACAAACAAATAATAAGATATACTACAGTAATTTTATTGTGTTTTTATAATATTCATAGTATTAGAAATATATAATGTTTATTATTAATGCCTAGCAGAAAGAGTTTCTTTATAAATGTAAGGTAGTTAATTGATGAAAAGATAATTCAACAAAAAATGATGGCATGCAAAAAAATTGCTGGTGAGCAAGAAAATCAATTTAGGAAGATGTAAAACGAAACCTCATCAAAAGGTGAGTAGTGTGGTGAGCCATTACAGTTAGTGTGTAAAGCCAAAGGCATGTTTCATAAAACTAACAAATGACCACATTTATAACACTATAGTGGCCCTATAAATATATTTTATATGACAAGGATAAAGTAGTGAATTATAGTATGTTATCATACTTTTACTTTGAATCTACTACAGAATTGCCACTATATTTTGTTCTATTTGTTATGTTCATGAGAAATTAAAAAAATTTGTCATTATTTTATGGAAAGACTATACTACAGTTAATTGGAATTTGAAGTGCTTTGATTTTATAAATTAGGTATAATTTCTACTTGTTTAATATACGACTATATATATATATATATATATATGTATATATTGTTGGTTTGAGTAGTTTAAGTTTATTATATGCACCCTTTCATTTTAAATCCTATCAAATATGTCGACATAACAACAACAATATAGACATTCCTCTATTTCAAATAGTTATTACAACTACAAAAATGGGTGTATTGTTTTACTCATACATGTAGGTAGTTTTTCTATTATTGTATTTAAATATTTTAGCCAAAATACTATATTATACCATATAAGAAAGTATTAGGAAATGTTATAAATGCAACGTTAAGTATTGAGAAAAAAATCAATAAACAAACTTATTTAGGATATTTATGAGAGTGCACTTAGAGACCTTATGTATCTCCTAGTTAATACATTAATTACGCAGTAGTAATAATATTATAAAAGGGTTACACGGTGAACGCTCAATGGTTACTGTCGATGTAGATACAATAACTAGAGAAGTCTGAGGTGTCCCTGTTAGGTGGTAGTCAGGGTCCGGATGTTGTATAGAGAAAATAACTAAGTATCAGTCTTGAAAATTTGCTGAAAATCAGACCAATACTTTGTGATTCGGATTCTATGCAAAACTGTAGGTATTTAGTTGCCCTGGCTATTAGGCTACTAATAAATGGTCCTTTCCATGTTTAAGTCGAACTCAGTAGTAACCATCTTAGAACTTAGGCTTAGCGGCCGGTGTCATAACTAGAATCTACATTTACTGGTGACAACCGCATCTAGGTACTATCTACAATATTTACAAGATAACCAGACGTTTCGCCCATACTGTGATTTGGCATCCTCAGCGATTTGATGTGGCATCCCCTGGAGAAACCACTGAGGATGCCGCATCACAGTATGGGTGAAATATCTGGTTAACTTGTAAATATTGTAGATAGTACCTTGACGCGGTTGTGACTGGAAAATATATATTCAGTAGTAACCAGACTACACGTTTTTGATAACCATAAAATACCCACAAAGTTGTGTCGGCGTCTCATATTTAAATAATTGCACGTTCTAATCAAGTACAAATATTTTCAGTGTTACTTAATTTTTAGTTTTATTTGTTGTTACCAATATTTAGATATTAGTTTTGTCAATATTTTTGGAATCGTTGTCAGGTTTATGGTTATGAAAGTATAAAGTATAAAAAAAATTTTGTTAATGCAAAATCCTACTTAAATTATTTCTTGATTATTAAATATATTTTACAGCAATTTTTAATTCAACGTGTAGGACAAAAGTATAAAACTAATATTTTTTATTATCTAGGAATATAGGAAAAGTTGGATTTTGAATCCGATCTTCAAAGAAAACGTCATTAGAATTAAATATTTCAAGTTTTGCATGCATAGCTAATAAATTATGTTTTTATTTTACTACTCCATTGTTGTCTTAGTATTTAATCTGTGCATTCATAATTTTACTTAAATCAGCTGATTTTTGCTGCCCTTATATTCTGAAAATCAGAATGAAGTTTATTATTTACTTTGAAATAGTACCTTTTTAAGTAATACAGTACTCTACCAGTACTTAAATTTCAAAAAACTAAATGACTCTTAAATTTAAATAATATTTATTACTTTCATTCATAATAGTTAGCTGAATTGAAAATCACGAAAGATAAAGTTGTCATGGAGGGCAATTCAAAGGTTAAGGGTAAGGAATTTCCATGGGGCCCAAAGTTCACCTTTTGTTTATAGTTTTGTTACGAATAAAGAAATGTTCTTTTCGAGCTCAACGACTGTAAAGACACATAATTGCATGATGGTGTCTACATAAACAATTTAAAGACAAAAAATACAGTAGTGCGTACCACCCAACTCAGATAGACCTTCATAGATAATAAAATTAGAATGTTTTGAAAAGTGTTGTATCTCTTTACTTTACATATTCAAAACTAGAATTATATAAGGCACTCATCTGAATCCAGTGAAAGATCTACCGAAACGTTTGTTTACAGTATTTAATTTCTAAAAATACTAATTAAAAACCATTTAGAAGACATTTTCTTTTTGCATATCCCAGCGATCATAAATATTCAAACAATCAGCTAATTGTTGAATTTTTAAGTCTGGTTATATTTGAAAACGACAGAAAGCGCCACTTTCCCATCGCTTAGTGACCATTCTTTGCATAATCCTTTGAAAGTAAACTGAACGCTGACTAGCTAAAACTGTCTTCTCCCGCTTTATATTGGCTTCACATTTGGACGACTGCCAGCTAAAGGGTGGATGATGTTGGCGCTTAGATTAAACAAACAACATTTTTTGTCTTTTGAGGTATGTAATTTTAAGAAAGTACCAATATATACTTTTGATAATTGACGACGCAATAACATTTTGAAGTTGAACAAAATAATGTTTAAAAATTATTTAACGTTTTTTAACTTAAGTCCACCAAACGAATATTATAACATTTTCTTAAATAGCATATTAGGCGTTTATAGCAATACAAAACAATTAAACGCTAAGGACATGTTATTCAGACTAAGTACAGTAAAATTACAGTTATAAATAAAACGTTAAGTCAAGAAAATTCGTAAACCACCCTTAGTAATAACTACCAATTAAAGCTTATATAATGTCCTGTTCCTTTAGTTTTCCCAATTCTGAGTAAGAATATTAACTTATTTGTACATATAAGTAAAACAAAACTTATAATTACAAAAATACATAATTAAATATAAGAAGTTTTATGAGCCAAATATGGAATCCGTGGCGAGTAATAACATTAATCTACAAATTGATATAGTTTGGTCGCAAAAGTTATATTAAGCACGTCCTATTAAACGTCTTAATAGTCACAGTTATTTTAACTTTGGCTGGTTTAATGAGCCAAAGTTAAATTGGTAACTAAGGAACAAGGGCACGGTTGGTTGTTGCAAGAGGTGTTGTGCTTGAAAGCATGTATGTAAGTCTGAACATTAGCTCAACATGGAATCAATTCTGAACATAAGGATTAGGTCTGTATTAATGACCTCATCATTAAAATTGAAGTGTCATTTTATAGGTGATGAGTGTTATAGTGGATCATAAGTTGATTTTTGTACAAATTTAAATATGTTTATAAGTTTTTTTTATGGTTAAATATGTGAAAAAATGCTATACAAGAGCATGTTTCAGCACGGTGACGTTAAGTATACTATGAGGCTGCCTGGGCCTGTCGGCTTTCCAACGATGGCTTAGCAGTTTGGGAAATGGCCACCTTAAATAAACTTGACGTAAATAATTATTAATTAATTATTTGTAAATAAAATTCATATTTTAAAAAAGTTGTTTTTTGAATTTTCCTTTTTAAGAAGTTAAAACAATTTCTATTTTATATTAATAATACTAAAGCGTACGTTAGCAGCTTTCTTAATTCTTCAATGTGATTAACATTTTATTTTAAAAGTAATATTCCACCTATTCACATTAAAATACTGTCGATTATCACAGGCTCTTATGACATTATAGGATCTTTAAGAAAGTGTACGTTCATATAAAAAGTATTGTAGCCTCCAAACACAAAAAAAATGATATTTATAAACTCTTTCATCGACAACAAATTTTATTTAAATTAGAAATTATTGTCACTGACAAAGACTGCTTTGTGTGTATGAACTATATACTGTTATCATCAGAGAAAATACACGTCGATTCGAAAATATACAGATAGTAATTATACTTTAATATCTTTAAATCATATTACGAACTGATCTTAGGCTTTGGGAAACAAATCGAAGCAATGTCGGAGCCATTACATTCTTGCAGGAATAGAGATTACTATACTAAAAAGAGATCAGTTTTTATTTCAAATCTAAATTAGCTTTCAAACATAACATTCTAAATAAAAGTGTGAAACCTAAATGTTGTGGATGATTTTGTTCATGGGATCTGTTAAGAAGTTAATGGCCCGTATGTCAAAAAGTTTTAGCGCATAATAATCTTACCAATTGGAAAATCAAGAGCAATATATCTAATAGAATACACTTATTTTAATTTATTTTTATTGTTCATTGTTAAAACGCGGTCGTAGAGATATGGGTGAATTTGAGGGGCAAATGAGCGTGATTGAGTGTAGTCATTGTTACCAAGCAATATCGACTATCATTTATTAATAGCCCAGTACCCAGGCTTAATAAGGGACTTACAGTTTTACGTGGAAGTTGAACCACGTAGTATATGTCTGATTTTCAGCTAATGATAAGCCTAAGACTCAGTTCTCAACTATACAAAGCATCCGGACCTTGACCACCACACAACATGGACACTTCAGACTTCTCTAGTACTGTCCACGTCGATGGGAAACCTTAAGTGGACGCCATGTTAGTATTAAGAGGAGCATAAAGCCTATCGCCTTCAATCTTCACATCACTTTTTCCTCAAGTAGTTGGATTACAGCACTGTGCCACTAGTGCATATATGTCATTTTCAATGTTTCCCTTTCCCTAATGTAGTGGGAAATACTTATAACCACAATTGATAAATTAGGATTTTTAAAGCTGCGGTACAAATGTCTACTTTATGGAAATATCACTAATAAGTAATTTGTTTATAATTGTAATTACACAGAATATCACCTGTAACTTAAAAAAAAAAAAAAAAAAAAAAAAACATGGTGTCCGAAACTTTCAATTGTCTTAACAATTTGAATACCTACCAAATGAAGAACAATAATGGTTACCAAGCAACTCCTGTTTCCATTGAGGAAGAATATAGTTAAGTTTGCTTTATTCAGAAACAGCCCCCACTGTTGTTGGCAGCCCTCCAATATAAAGTGGAAGCCTGTAAGAGGCCTCAGTTCCATAAGATTATGCAAAGGCCGGTCGTTATTGGCGACCCTGAGACGTCGGTCAGGACTTACGTGATTGACAGGACTATAGTCCTTATGGGAATACAATTAACTCGGCGATCCTCTACTGATCCTTGTGTAAAGGTAGCTGAACACATTTCTATTCCTGGATCATATAATTTGTTCCCTGTGGAAAAACTATAACATTCAGCACCTCTTTTTTTTAGTTAGTAATTGTTAATGTTTATTTAGATATTTGTTATGCCTAAGTTAGATTAACCTAAAAATATTTAATTGAGAAAGAGATTTTAAACCTAAGTCTATGGCATCTTCTAGATTGTAGTTCAAATCTAGGTAATTGAATGTTACGACAATATATTTATTTGCTAAGGAGAGTTTTCCTTAAAGTCTTTTTCTCTTTTTTCCTATACTCATATAATTTAAAGCCTCCTGTTACTACTCCACTGATTAACATAAATTCCCCCCCTAACATAAATAGTTAGTATGCAAATACAGATACAAAAGCCTAATCGCGGAATCGTAGTTTAATAAATAAAACTAAAGCCATTTATTACGAAAAAAATTATTGAATTAAACTTAAATGCACAGCTAAATTATATCAGTAAAGCCCTGGAGCAGGATTAGAACATGTAAAGTGGTAAGTTGTTAGCGTTAAACCATTACGTGTTTCCTCTCACCGCTCTAAACTCAGCTTTATTCTTATTCTATGTAGGCCTATTCTTATTTAATTTATCTACCTTGAACATGACATAAGTGACTTTATGTTAGTATTGTGCTATATCCCAAACAGTCCAAGATGATTTTTTCAAAACATTCTGGTATGGGTTATTTACAACATATCTTCATTATAGATACTTATTTTGGCAGATTTTATTTTTATTTTTATCAGTTTGCTTTACTTTGTTAAAATTGCGTAAAAATACCAACAATTATCTTATAAAACTCTTTAATAATTACCTGACTTATGTATGTAATGCTTACACGCTTATTTTTAGTAGAATAACTTTATCAAGTCCATTGGAAAATAATGCTCTCAATAATGTTGCTGAGAATTGTATAAATCTATGTATATGAAGATAAGTAGACGATGATCAAAATATTTTGTTAGGTTAATAAGATAGTTCAATGTACTTGTCATTTAATAATAATAATAATATTTATTTCACAAAAATATACAGTATAAATACAAGAATACATAATTTTGCACAACATTGCTCATACATAAACCAAGATAGACTGAAAATGAACAATACATAAAATACAACAAAATTGCACATTCATAATGCCAAGAGAGAACTTAATACAAATTCTAACTAAATCATTAGACGCATAAAATTTCTTAACTAAAAATAATAAATTCAAAATGTTGAGAAATAAATTAGCTTCCAAGACAAAGCCTGTTCGGAAGTTTTACCAATTCAGCAATTTATATCAAGTTACATTTATTATTACATTTCTGTCTTTTGTATGGAAAAACCAAAATAACATTTCATATCTTGTAAAAGCTCACATTTTTTAATAAGAAGAACAAATATTTTAAAATCACTACTACGGTAAATTCATATCCTCCACAAACTTTCCTATCTTGATTCGTGATAATTATATTTTGGGGGTACAACGTAGTGTTATACCTATGACATATTGGAGTAAAAGGGACGACTGTATGTTTAAACTATGCCTTTTAAAATAATATTTATATGTAAAATAATAACCCTCGTTCAAGTTAATTTTTTTTTTTAACGCATCCACTGCTTCTCCTTGATGTAACATTTTTAAAGCTCATTCTGACACTTATTAATTAAAAGTTGGGCGTATAAGGGGCAATAGACAGTCTTTAATGCGTTTACTTAATCAAAGCATATTGAATGTTAAACGAAAAAATAAAGCTCAAAAAAACTAAAGGTATCTAGACATGAAAGTAGTTAACAAACACACTTTCATATACTTTTTTCTTCCTATATATAGGAAGAACTAATAATTTCCTAGAAAAAAGTTTCCTTATGAATATTTCATAAGACCTACTGTTCCTCTTTTGTGGCTCAAACTAAATAGTTGACATTTCTATTTCTGAAAACTAATAAAGAGACTATGCATATAACTTATTCTTTGTGTAACATTTTATATAGTGTTATTTTTGTGTTGTGGTAGTTTGAGATTTGCAATTCACAGACATTTATCCATTGCACTACAATGGTTCTGTCTCAGGAAGAAAATATATTATAGTTCTAGTAGTACCATAGTGAAATAAGGATACAAAAATATATTCACTATTTAAAACATCAATATTAATTATTTATTTCCATCTACTTATTTAAAGTCATTAATCCTGTATTTTAATACATTAATTTCATTTTAAAACGTAAATTTCTTACAAACATCATATTCGATCCTGTCCCGAAGATTCAAAGTTTTTAAGTTGAACGAAATCTTAAACTTATCCACATACAATTTCTGTATTAAATGTGTTGTAAATATTTATCAGCTGTTAAAACAATTACTCTACAAATGCATTATTTTTATACCCTTTATTCAATGTAAAACTGGTTATGATTTTACAAGATCGAAATGGATTTTGTTAATAAATGTTCAAAGATTGCTAAGTGTTATCTATCTCTTCATAAACAATACAAAATATTCAAATCAATCAAAGCCTAAAAATGTCAAGCAATTAGGCCTAGTAAACAAACATAATACAATGTTTTTTCCAGCTCAATACCAAAGAGCCATCTACTCAACGAACAAATAGAGTTTGGATGTTAAAGTTTCCCGAGGAGTCTAGTAAAAACTCAAACAAAAATATTACAACTTTTTCATTACTATTTATTTATTTTTATTTTTTATTGTATTTTTGGTTTAAATTCCTTTTGCTGCCCGCCAAAACCAAACTGTTTTCTATGCCAATTACTACCTAAACTACTTATATATTTACAAGATCATGTTGTTATTAGCTTCATTTGTAAAGAAAGGACTTGCCTGTAACCTAACTTAACCTAAACTACTTATATATTTATAAGAACATGTTGTTATTAGCTTCAATTGTAAAGAAAGGACTTGCCTGTAACCTAACTTAACCTAAACTACTTATATATTTACAAGATCATGTTGTTATTAGCTTCATTTGTAAAGAAAGGACTTGCCTGTAACCTAACGTAACCTAAACTACTTATATATTTATAAGAACATGTTGTTATTAGCTTCAATTGTAAAGAAAGGACTTGCCTGTAACCTAACCTAACCTACACAATATCTTTGTGTAGGTGAGTTTATATGGAGAAAGCACCTACGACATATTGTATAGAGAGTGTTTGTTTAATATGTCCTGCAACATCTTTCATATCTCCTTTATGGATATTCGGTAATAGAAAAAAGTTTGGGATTCGCGGGCAGCTAAAGGAATTTTACCTTCCAGTCTTAAATAAACCTATAATTGGTCCGGGAAGAAAACGACCTGTGTGCTATATTTAGCGCATCTAGGTGTTCCAGCGGTAGAGAGGAGTATTTCCTCCGCTGAGCTACCTTACTTGACGGGCGTAACTAATTTCCGTCTTCAAGTGTTCAGCCTCCGCAACAGCGTTTAGTTGGAAAAAAAAATACTGTAACGAACTGTACAAGTTAGTTTAAATGCTAATTTTTTACTCACTTAGTTATTCATTGTGTTGTTAATATTATTTATTGTTGTTTGAGTACTAAATAATGATTTAATTTGATCTTTTAAACTTGATTCCTTCGTGTTATCAACCAATGGTCACTGAAGCTAATGACGAAAAATGGGTGGAACTGTCTATTGTGACGTCATCAAGCAGCATACCACTCTGGTTGCCATGATAACTTTTAAATATAATTTCACAGTGGGGGAGAGTGGGGGAGAGTCACAGTGTGAGTCCTCTGTCTCACACCACTATTTACATCTCACTCTCTCAAGTGCGCTGAAAAGGTCGTTTTCCAAGTGGCCTATGTATAGTTGCTTTACACAACAAAATTGTTGGCAAATCAATTTATGATATACGGAATATTCTTACATTTATAAGACACAGTATACTTACAGGATGAGCACGTATGTATGCATTATCTGCTGACGTTTCATCTCACCATACCAAACTGTAGTACTTGCACAAGAAACATGAAACTTGTTTGTAACCCACCAAATCATATGCTCTTATAAAAACAAAAGTTTTCCCCAAAATGATCAAATAGTTTTGTAAATTCAAACGCATAACCAATAGTTCATTTATGTGTTTAAAGCGTTTTGTTAAGTATTTTGTGAATGAATTTGAAATAATGACACATGTATTAACAAGTTAAAAAATTTTTTTCTTAATTAATTGTTTACATAAATATAACGAACTGTAAATGACCTTATAAAAATATTATTTTAGTTGAAAATTGTTGATTTTATTAATATATTCAAGTATTGCTTCTAAATTATCAAATAACCACTAAACTTACAATAAAATACATAACATAAATTGGTCTATGATACTTATTTTCGTTACTACTGTATATATTTAGAAAAAGTTTTGAACAAAATGTATAAATAGTTAACAATATTGTTTTAGGAAATATTCGATATACCACACACGCCTGTAATGTTTGTCTACAAATTATCAGTGTGACAATTCACATCTTAGGTTAATTGCCAGTACACGGCTTGGTGAGAATAGTTAAGTTGGCATTTCAGATTGAAAGCGTCTGAATGTCCCATTTTATCAGCACTTTATGACTATTCAATATTAAGTAGCTTGAACGGCAACTTAATTTACTGCTGTCTTTCTCTCGTCTGCCATTGGTCTCATATATTCTATTAAATATGAGACGCGACTACAGCTCGTGCGTATTTTATGGCGAATATGAGTGATTATATGACGTATGATGAATGTGGATAACCTATGTAGTCTTGTTACTAACTGAGTTACAATTATGCTCAGAAAGGGTATTTTTTAATAGCCTATCAGTTAGGGCAATCAATGGTACCACTGCTTTAAGTGGAATCCGAACCACGAAGTATTGGTTTGATTTTCAGCTGATTGACAAGCCTGATACTCAGCTCTCTTCTCCCAAAAGCTGGAAACTGACTACCATCCAACACAGACATCCGATACTTCACTAGTAGTGTCCACAATAACGAGCGTAGAACCTAACTCCTAAAATCTCCACAACACTTTGTTTCTAAGTAGCTGGTTTAACAATTAAATGTGTTATACTGTTGTAAATCACATATTTAAACACTAACTAAAACATTGTTAAGACTACAAATGTTTATAATGTTATGTTAAATAACTATGATACATTTAAATAAAGAGAAACCTGAAATGTAATGAGCTGTTGTCCATTTAAACACTAGCCTAAGGATTATTTTTCTTACAACTACCCGAAGTATGAAATAAGAATTTACTAAAATTTAAATGAGCCTGAGTAATAATTACCTTAAATATGAATTATGTTTAAATTATTTTACATCGTCTTAAGATGGACCTTCAAGTTTCATATTTTGCAATATTTTCAGCAATTACAGACCTAAATTAGATTAGATAATTATAAAACTACGATATAGAATATTCATTATAACTTAATCATTGAATCACGTTTATGGAATATTCCAAGTGAAAAAGTTAAGTGGAATAAATGTCTGCTTAATAGCCTCAGCAATCCAACTGTGCGTGCGGTGAATATAAATCTAAGTGAATCACCGACTGACTCAACTCGGAGCTATGTCCAGCCTCACTCGTCACAAGTGAAAAATAATACTTTTAAACCCACAAGCTCTACGTTATTTTTAACTTTTAGTTGCATTTATGTTTGTATATTTATGTATATAACTGTAGCACAATGCTAATTAGGTGGCAGTAAATTACGAGTATATGTTTTACTCATTAACTGTTTTAAACATTAGTTATAAAAACCGGATTAGGTTATGACTATCCTGATAAATATTCATTGAAAATAATGTTGTAGTGTGCTAAAAAGATCATATACTACTCTATATTTTATTTCTTAAAAGTCTTATTCTGGAAGGGAAATTTTTCAATGATTACCACGTTAGTAAAATATTAAATGAAACAAATTTTTGTAAATCTGAGACAAAATCATACATATACTGATAAATATTTTAAAATGTATTTTAGAGGCTATAAGTCCCTAATTAATTTACTCTAGAATTTTTTATTACTGGGTCAAATATCTTGATCATAAATTAACTATCAGATTACCCAAATACGAGAGGTACAAACTGTATACATATTAGAATTATTGACTACACATATAAGTTCTTATATTCTTACACATGAGACACCGAAACAACTTTGTGCGTATTTGAAGGTGAATGTGAAATTTATCTGGTTACTAATTAATATAATTACTAATTAATATAATAATTAAATAAATAATTTTGTGCTCAGAAAGATACACTTATTACTAGCCCAATAGTCAGGGCAACTAAAGGGCCTACAACTATACATGGAATCCAAACCACGTAGTATTGGTCCCATTTTAAGCTAATTGACAAGCATAATACTTGGTTTTCTCCCATAAACAACATCCAGACACTAACTTACACTCAACATGGAGACTCTTCAATTATCTCAAAGTGTCCATGTCGATGGCAACCATTGATCTGACGCCACGTCGTTATTGAGAGGCCCGAGCATAGAATCTTTCGGCTAAAATCTCCACTTCACTTTGTCCCCAAGTAGCTGGATTACACGTATACTAGTGCCAACAGTAATCGTTTTGTGTAAACATAAATTATTAATTTTATTGAATAACTGCTAGTTAATTATAATTAGGCAAGGACCTGATAAATCTTGCTTACGTTAACAATTATTACACTAACTTATTTGTATCTTACTATTCCAAACATCATGAATATGATAGGCCTATACATATAATTTGATTACATATAAATTGATCTGTTATACTTTATAATTTTGTTAGCTAATCTTATAGATTAGTAACAATTGCCTCATTTAGTAATTTGGGCTATTAGTGACGTAATTTGTAATAGCCTGCTAGTAATAACGGGCACCACAGATCCCACCCACCCAACCCACACATGTACAGTAATATTGACTCTCCTACGGACCTAAACACTTACGGTGGCATTATTCTAAAGTGTAACTATCCTGTTCAATATCGGGGCTCTGAACTCTTTTCCAATTCTAGTTTTGAGGATTTAACGTAATTTTGAAATAATTTCATGTTTAAATGTGAAAAATTGAATATAGGTTTTGAAGCACAGCTACTCTTGATTGAGCAACAGAACAATGTACAATACATACCCATTCAGACGAAATCATGTCAAACATTTGCAAACAGTTGAAGAGGTGATTTAAATTATTAATTTGCACTTTTGTGATTATAATTGACACTTGCAGCTTCTTATAACCTGTTTATAGTTTTCATTTCGCATTATTATGTGTATTACCATTTATAAGATAGTTTTCCCATATTTTATATATCCCACACTAGATTATATAAGACTTTAAAATGAAGAAAAGGAATATTAATAATTATTTAATTAAATATATAGTTTACTTTAATATTTGACCTCACTTCAGCTATAAGGGGACATGCAGCTAAAAGTGTCTCGACCATGCAGATAGCGTGAACATAAAGTGCGTTAGCGGAAATGTGAATTGACTACAACGCACTGAATATCAATGGACCTATAACGCTATCTTGTGACCCGCCACACATGTCCACAAGAGCTGTGCACCACGCCGCTGCCAAACCGAAGCACGAGAATGAATCACAAGTAGGGTCTACTTGGTGAGTTCATCTCATAGGATTAAGGGTATCTCCACAGGAAATAACAAGGCAATTTACTCTGTTCTAGTCGAAATAATTGCAGGCCTAAAAAGTTAGTAAAAGATAGAAACTATGTAATTTTTATCGAGTTGGAAAATCCGTTCCTTAACAAGGAGTTGATTCAAGAGAATCCTTCAGACTATAATTTCGGGTTTCCGGAATTCACGGCTAAACCAATCGTTTGTAAAAGATGATCCCGAATACGATAGTATTTCTAACGTATGTTCTCACTCAACACATTTTTTTAGCTGTAAAAGTAATAATAATGGTCAATATGAATTGTAAAACCCCTGCCAGATGGCTTTATCTAGTCAAATTCACTCTAAATAACATTTCAAAAATCTAAACATAGTAGCTGGTACATTTAAATGAGTAGTATTTGAAGGACTTGTTAATTACTTCTACTCAATATTATACAACAGTTGTTTTTCTGAAATCAGGAAATCCTTTAATCAATTAGACTATTTAAATCATAAATAGATTTTATAGTTTTTTAATTGGCATATTACGAGTTTATAAAAAAAAAAAAAATATGGATATCACATAACAAAAAAATATTGTATAAAAATTACAATTTTTCATTACGGTGTAATTTGTTGAATATATTGAAATACGTCTTAAGTGTTCATTTTAAGATAACCAGAATCTATATTTTCCTGTAGCAACCACGTCATGGTTCTATCTACATTATAACCAGACATTTCGCTCATACTGTGATGTGGCATCCTCAACTTCAGAGATACCACTGAGGATGCCACATCACAGCATGGGCGAAACGTCTTGTTATAATGAAGATTGCACCTTGAAGCGGTTGTCACCGGAAATGTCGTATGTTTTAGTTATGACACCGGCCGCTTAAACCTAAATTCTAAGATTGATTTTAAGATATATTTCAATGTAGCTAGTGAGATACCAACAGAATTCACGTGTGCAAAAACGACGAAAAAGCACATAAGCATAAAGGGAATTCAAGATAAATTATCAGTAATTGGACTAAAAAAAGAATTTACAAAAAATCATTTACAAGCATCTTATCTTATTTAGTGATTTTATTTCAATTTACCACCAATAAAATAGTTGTACCTTTTTTAAGCGATAATTGTTATATATCTATTCAATAGTACAGTATTAAATTTTCTTCCACTTATTGAAAAATGGGCAAGTATATTACATACACTTCTCTTACACTCGACTGATAAATTATTAATACATTTTTTTATTACAGTACTTACGGAATGTTACATAAAATATTCTTTAAAATGTTAGAATGAAATTAACTTATGAAATATGTAACAGTTCAAAATTGTTTCAATACTTAACTAACAGACTTCTGATTGTTTCATCAATATTGTCGATTGTTAAGGGTAATTTGTTATTGAAAATGGTCAATGGGCAATGTTTTTTTCACGCCAGTTCTATTGACCTTGTTACCTGTCATACTTTTAACTAGCTTGTAACTTGTCCTCTTAATACCGACACGGCGTCTGATCATTTGTTGCCATCAACGTGGACACTACTAGAAAAGTCTGGTTTGTCCATGTTGGATGGTAGTCAAGGTTGTGTATAAAAGATAACATAGCGTCAGGCTTGTCAGTTAGCTGAACATCAGACCAAGGATTCCACGTAACCTTAATTAGTAACAATGACAACACTCGTTCATCTACACTAATCAAACATTCGCCCATAACTTAAAGATCGGCGTCGTACTAAATAATCATGAGTAATGATAATGCTGTCTCTTCCAACCCTGTCTAGTATTATTTTTCACAATATTAAATATGACCAGTGAATCACTATAGCAGTAGAAAACTTTACTTAACAAATAATTCCGTTTAACATTCCGAAATTAATACGACTACCTCCAAATTAATTGTTACCGTATTTCATTTTGATGCTGCTCGAGGGCCATCCAACAAGTTGAGTTACCAACATCCCATTCAGTCTTTTGATGTGTTTGACACCTCAGTTGAATTTTTTCTTACCTTTCCAATTTCACTGACATTTAATTTTGGGGAAATTTATTTCCCTGTGTTTACTTCTTCAAAATTGTTTCTACATAGACTACATATATTCACCATGCTCTTACGAACAGTATTGCCAATGTTAATTTAACCAACTAAAATAAATTTGATTTCTCAAATATATTTAACATCACCTTTTCCAAAAATATAGATTTATTGTTAAATTGAAGCCCCTATCAAGTGTATAATAAAACTAAAATATTACTATAGTACTTTTTACACATTTCTTCATATTTTTGTTACAATGTATATTTCAACTTCATTGAAGCCATCTTCAGGTAATGCAAGGCCATGTAATAAAGGAAAATCAGCAATAAATGTGTTAAAATAATTATTAATATTAATAACTATATTTTAATATAATTATTTAATATTAAAATATTATTAATATTTTCAAAGAATTATCATTAACTGCATATTAATATATAGACCTACTCAAATCAAAAGAATCTTAAATGTTTTACAAATATGTTCTCACCCCACTCTTAAGTACAGTACCAATGTTCATATAATAAGAAGTTATTATAATAATATTCTTAGATATAATTAGTATATAATTAACAATTTTGTTTTAAAGAAATTCTCCGAAAACAGTAGTAAACATTATTGTGAAAAAGCTATTACCATTTCCAATTGAATAAATTCAATATCGATAAAAGTTTATTTACAGTTTAGCTTATTTAATGAACTAAAGTTAGATTGGCAATTAAAAGAGAAGTAAAGAAAGTTTAACGTAAAAACGCGTTGCTTGAAGGAAAATAACTTTTGCTATGTAAGATATCAGATTTTTGAAACTACGGTATACGTGGAAGTCGATAAAGTTTCTTTTATCACTAATTATTGTAACTTTAAGTATGTTATAATACATTTATTTAGAAATTGTTTTTGTATAACTGTTGTAAATTAATATTTGTTCCTTATAGAGGTTTTACGATAGATTACAAGAAAAGCTATATATATTATTTATCCCTATGTAAAAGCATAAGAGGCAGTCGAAATCAGGCTCTCACAAGCCATGCTGACTTGTTAAGCATGGACATTGAAGTAATAATCTGGATATTTAGCTTTGTTATACGGAAATAACAAAAAAGAAATGAATACATTTTAGAAACAGTGATCATTTATTTGATACCTATAAGTTAATGATTAATATTATCCATCCTAATAAAATTATAATTTTTAATTTATTTTTTCATTGAAAAGCAACATATTTTCTTGAAAATTTTTAGTTGGTCTTAATATAATAGTTGTCGGCACTGGTGTCGCAGTGCTGTAACTCAGCTACTTGGGGACAAAGTGTTTGGGAGATTGTAGGCGATAGGTTGGATGCTCGGTCCTCTTAATACCGACATAGCGTCCGCTCAATGGTTGCTATCGGCGTGGACACTCCTAGAGAAGTCTGGGGTGTCCATGTTGGGTGGTAATCATTGTACGGATGTTGTGTGGGGGAGATAACTAAGTATCAGGCTTGTCAATTAGCTGAAAATTAGACCAGCACTACGTGGTTCGGATTCCACATAAAGCTGTAGGTCCCTTAGTTGCCCTGGCTATTGGGCTATTAATAAATTGCCCTTTCTGAGGAACAGTTGAACTCAGTTAGTAACCAGACTACACACATCCACACTCATCCTACACTCATATAATCATTCATATTCGCCTTAAAATACCAACAACGTTGTGTCGGCGTCTCATATGTAAGAATAATAAGTACGATGAAAATAAACAATAAAAATCCCATATTTCAAAACATCAATATAATAGTTTTTTTTTTTTTTTTTTTCTTAAGTTCGATAATATCTCCATTCTATGTTTTCAAAATATTTTAAGAAGAGCTTTTCCAAACTCATGTACAGGCCTTGAGATTGGCCCTCCCATTGGCGCTTAAAGTTGTAATTTAACTCAATACGTTAACAGTCTACAGCACTGAGTGATTTTTTTGCATTAGCGTTGACTTTGGAAAAATCTTGCAACTCCGTTGGCAAACAGAAGACCAGTTGTCGTCTGTCCGTCCGTCCTCAAACCATTGTATTATTTGAACAGTCGTAGCAGTTAACTCTCCTTCCCCGCTTAGCTACCAGGCAGCGCTAGTTGTCTGTAGCTGACGCCCATGTTTTTCCATTCTCTATCAGTATAAAAACAAATTTTTTTCACAGATAATTGTTTTCGACCAAACGTCGTAATGTCTTGCCAGTGAAACCAAGTATAACAAATTAAGCCCATTGTAACTATTCTTCAACAAGGGTTTAAACAAGAAATAGGCAACACGTTAAAAAAATGTTCTTAGTCGTGTTTAATAATATTTATGAATTGATTAAAACCTCACAGATAAACGTGGTTTTGCCTTTATACCTATTAAATTAAAAATGTCAAGTAATATTTACATCAATAAGTAAATGTGTTCCCTTGATACACAATCTTCTTCTTAGAGCAAGGTTAGCATAAATATTAAAAGCTTTTAAGTTCATAACTGTATTAATGATAATTTAATAGAGCAATAAATATAATAATTTTCACCATTTTTAAGATACTTCATAATAATAATGGAAATAAATTTTTGTTTGGTAAATGATTTAACAAAATAAAGCTATTAAGAACTGGATATAAATGTGAAATGATTTCCTGCTCATTATAATGTTTTATGATAGTTAAGAAATATTTGAGAAAAAGTCATCATTTTTATGTATTTTTCAGCCTTTTCCTGCCAATAAATCTAATAAGGAAATCCATTTAGCGAACAAATCCCGGCATTTTAAGACAATTTCTCCGGAATAGGACGGGAAATATATTTTATGGGTATATTACAATTCGGGCCTATATTTAACTAACAGTAATGTGTATTTAATACCGCTTTTCCGTGGTGGAAGAAAATATCTTAGTTCGTTTTACTTAGAAACAGCCTCCCCCTTGTTGGCTGCCTTCCAGATCAAATCAAATAACCTTTATTGTTACATTACATTACTGCATAATTGCGTCATGTACATAGTACATAGTATACTTGGTAACAAAAATGTCAATAATAAAATTAAAACTGCTAAAGATATACTTTAATCTTATCATAAAATAAACAAAAACATTATGAAACTGACTGGCACGTCAGGAATTCCTGAATACTATAGAAGCAGTGCATAATGGTCAATATGAAGTTGCATAAAGTTCCACTCTTTAAGTTCAATACCACTTTACGTGCATGGGCGGGTGGGCGGTAGTCATATTCCATGCCACTAATCGTATAACTCTGGTTTGTTAATGGAGTCAATATAGCGAGAGTAATTAGGAGACCAGACCACAGAGGCATATTCCAGGACAGGTCTTACAGTGTCTTGTATAGTGTCAGGATATTAAAAGTGGACTGAAAGTCTCTGGATGTTCTTAATATGAATCCTAGCAAGGAGTTGGCTTTATTACATTTTTGGGATTTTCACATGAATTAGAATCGAAACTGTTGGATAAAAATTTGTATACAAATGTAAGAATGGATGCATGATGTAACTAAGGAAATAATCTTTTAGTTAGGCCTACGTTAAATTATGATAACGTACATTTTTTAAAGTATACAAAGTGTTTAATCTTACAGATTTATAACAACACTTTTTGAAACTTTTAGAAAACACATTCGCTTCACGTTCTGCTTTGAGTGAGGCTGGCAATGCGTTAAATACTGTAGTTTGATCCCATTAAACAATAGATGTTTTTCGAAGAAGTGCGTTTTATGTGGAAGTGTTGTTGTGTTCATGCCTGATCTAATATCGTATTTATGTACGAGTTTGTCTGCTTTTAAAATGTCTTTTAAATGTGCACAAATAGGAGGACTCTGCTGATGAAAATTGATGGAAATATAAGTATATTATTATCGTTAAAGAGAGATCTACCAAAAAACTCCTTACGCTTACCGAATATAGTTCTAACTGCCCTCTCTTGCAATTTGAACAAAAAGTTAGTTTCTTTGCACTCATGCCCCCAGATTTGAATTCCATTAGACAAAACAGGATAAATTAGCCCATACTATACAGCAAGTAAAGTCTTACCATATCTATCCATGATAGATAAAGCATTTTATTTCACAAAATAATAATGACATTGTACAGATATCATTATTGTACAGATAAACGGTGGAAATAGTTCCCCTCATGCGCACATGCCTGTGAGAGGGGAACGGGCCACTACCAGCCGGACGTAAATAAAATAAAAATATAACTTTTATATAATCAAATAAAAATGAAATAAGCATATAAATAAACTTATGTTTCATAAACAATTGTTGCTTAAATCTATAAACAATACAAAGGCACACTTTTATAAACTAAATTTCCTAACAACAAATAAAATAAAAAACATAACAATAGTAAAATAATAATAAAGGGGTACTGGAATCCGCTAAAAAACTAAAACATAAAAGAACCTTTACATAAAAGAAGAAAAACTTTTCAACACAAATATTCCTGACCCGACTTTTTTACATACCAAGTCATTGTGTGATTTAAATTTTAAATGTTTATCAATACTAATACCCAAAAATGTTGTTTTATCAGAGGAATCGATTTCCTGTTCATCGAAAACATATGACCCTCTCGATTACTTATTAAAAACTCAATAATACTAAGTTTTTTTATCATTAATACATATTTTGCTGTCATTAGACCATTGTAAGAGTATATTAGCCTACTTGAACACCTCCACCTCAAGTTCCGAACAACTGGGGCTGAGACAGAGAGTGAGGTGTCATCAGCGAACAAGCAGACTTTACCTTGTGTAACATAAGAGGGCAAGTCATTAACAAAGAGTAGGAATAAGATGGGGCGAAGGATCGATCTTACTCCAATATAAAGTGGAAGTCTGTAAGAGGCCTCAGTTCCATAAGATTAAGCAAAGGCCAGTAGTTATTGGCGGCCCTGAGACGTCGAACAGGATTTACGTGATTGGCAGGACTATAGTCCTTATGGGAATACAATTAACTCGGCAATCTTCTACTGATCCTTGTGTAAAGGTAGCTGAAAATTATTCAATTATAACTGAGAATTTTAAAATTTCACAATACTAATTTTTGGTTTTTTTTCATTCCTGTCTAATTGATTAGAATAAACTCAATTATATTTCCTATTAAAATGATTAAGACACTTTGGGGTTTTTCCTTTCATTACATACAACATACTTATTCATTAATCGTTACGTTCCGTATTTTACTTTGTAAAACATCAAATTAAATATCACTTAATTTAAAGGTGCTTTCTTTAATTACAGTAACTCAGTTTTTACATTACTTTAAATTGGTTCTAACATATTACCTTACACATTAACAATAATAAATACGGTTCTTTGGCAATCGCACGAGCTAAATCAAAGGCGACCCGTGTTTTGGCCAAACAAACGTTTGAACATGTGCAAAATACATTTATCAAAAGGTGCGTTACTCTACAATTACAACAGCGTTAAAACAGAAACATAAACTTATACACAACATATGTTGGGGATTGATTCAGAAAACTTAAGTACGTAAATTGATATTTTCATAAATACTACGATAAAAATTATCATATGATTTTTTTTAATCTGTACAACAAATTCTCTCCTTTATTCCATACATCACATTGCAATAGCCACTTTTATTTGTATGTAGCTTCTTACAGCCAATCATTTACCTCTTAAAGCCAATTACCAAGTACACGCTAATGAGTTATTCCTTCCCTCATAGCTCGTTTCATAGTGTTATTAGATGGCTTCCAACTATACCTCAATAAACAAGATGAGTCATATTTCACAGAAGTAGGCTCGTGAGAAACCTTTGTTCATCAGAGCAAACATCATAAGGGAATTACTAATTTCTGAACAATGATATGCAGTACTTAAAATCCATGAGCTTACGTACTAAAGTTCTACAATTAATTAATAATTAAATAGGGCCTATATACTATGGATAACTAGCCATTTGGTGTTACCCGAGTTGATCACAGGCACTACCCGAGTTGATCAGAGTTCTACCCAAATTGATCCTGGGCACTACGCAAGTTGATCCTGGCCACTACCCAAGTTAATTAAGGTACTACCCAAGTTGATCCTGGCCACTACCCAAGTTAATTAAGGTACTACCCAAGTTGATCCTGGCCACTATCCAAGTTAATTAAGGTACTACCCAAGTTGATCCTGGGCACTACGCAAGTTGATCATGGCCACTACCCAAGTTGATTAAGGTACTACCCAAGTTGATCCTGGCCACTACCCAAGTTAATTAAGGTACTACCCAAGTTGATCCTGGCCACTACCCAAGTTAATTAAGGTACTACCCAAGTTGATCCTGGCCACTACCCAAGTTAATTAAGGTACTACCCAAGTTGATCCTGGCCACTACCCAAGTTAATTAAGGTACTACCCAAGTTGATCCTGGCCACTACCCAAGTTAATTAAGGTACTACCCAAGTTGATCCTGGCCACTACCCAAGTTAATTAAGGTACTACCCAAGTTGATCCTGGGCACTACCCAAGTTAATTAAGGTACTACCCAAGTTGATCCTGGCCACTACCCAAGTTAATTAAGGTACTACCCAAGTTGATCCTGGCCACTACCCAAGTTAATTAAGGTACTACCCAAGTTGATCCTGGCCACTACCCAAGTTAATTAAGGTACTACCCAAGTTGATCCTGGCCACTACCCAAGTTAATTAAGGTACTACCCAAGTTGATCCTGGCCACTACCCAAGTTAATTAAGGTACTACCCAAGTTGATCCTGGCCACTACCCAAGTTAATTAAGGTACTACCCAAGTTGATCCTGGGCACTACGCAAGTTAATTAAGGTACTACCCAAGTTGATCCTGGCCACTACCCAAGTTAATTAAGGTACTACCCAAGTTGATCCTGGCCACTACCCAAGTTAATTAAGGTACTACCCAAGTTGATCCTGGCCACTACCCAAGTTAATTAAGGTACTACCTAAGTTGATCCTGGCCACTACCCAAGTTAATTAAGGTACTACCCAAGTTGATCCTGGCCACTACCCAAGTTAATTAAGGTACTACCCAAGTTGATCCTGGCCACTACCCAAGTTAATTAAGGTACTACCCAAGTTGATCCTGGGCACTACCCAAGTAAATAAGGTACTACGCAAGTTGATCCTGGCCACTACCCAAGTTAATTAAGGTACTACCCAAGTTGATCCTGGCCACTACCCAAGTTAATTAAGGTACTACCCAAGTTGATCCTGGGCACTACCCAAGTTAATTAAGGTACTACCCAAGTTGATCCTGGCCACTACCCAAGTTAATTAAGGTACTACCTAAGTTGATCCTGGGCACTACTCAAGTAATTAAAGTACTACCTAAGTTGATCCTGGGTACTACCCAAGTTAATTAAGGTACTACCTAAATTGATCCTGGGTACTACCCAAGTTGATCCTGGCTACTAACCAAGTTAATTAAGGCTCTACGCAAGTTGAACCTGGCCACTACCCAAGTTAATTAAGGCACTACGCAAGTTGATCCTGGCCACTACCAAAGTTAATTAAGGTACTACCCAAGTTGATCCTGGGCACTACTTAAGTTAAGTTTGGGGCGAGCTGAGACTATTTGCTCAAACAGTGCAAGCTAGTGAGAGATAGAGAGAAAAATGTCTGTTGCTTAGCCAATTGTACAATTTACACTTTTTCCTCGGCTGCAGTGATCTGACAAGTATGATGTCGAACAATATGCATTTTCTTTTTATATTAACTCACTAGTTAAAATCATCTTGCCATATGAGATCTATGAGATCAATTGTAACCCCATAAAAACGATTACATATAAACAGGGGAACGTTTTTTTCTTTAGATAAAAAAGAAAAAATATATAGGTAAAACAAATTTAAACACAAGTAACATACCACCTGTCAATACAATATCTCAATATGCCGTACCTGTAAGGGTGGGTGGGTGGGTCAATACCACTGTATGTGTACGGGTGGCCCGGTGGGTCCAAAATAGTAAACGTAAAGGATTATGTAATATTTGTTGTTACTTGATATTTGTTTCAGATTGTAACCAAACAACCATCAACCAACACATACACATACACGTACATAGGTATTGACCCAACCACCCACCCGTACACATACAGTGGTATTGACCCACCCGCCCACCTACACACGTACAGTGGTATTGACCCACCTGCCCACCCATACACGTACAGTGGTACTGACCCACCCGCCCACCCACACACGTACAGTGGTATTCACCCACCCGCCCACCCACACACGTACAGTGGTATTGGCCCGCCCGCCCACCCACACACGTACAGTGGTATTGATCCACCCGCCCACCCACACACGTACAGTGGTATCAATAGCAACTGTTCTTGTATGGGCGGGTGGGTGGGTCAATAGCAACTATTCTTGTATGGGCGGGCGGGTGGGTCAATAGCAACTGTTCTTGTATGGGCGGGCAGGTGGGTCAATAGCAACTGTTCTTGTATCGGCGGGTGGGTGGGTCAATAGCAACTGTTCTTGTATGTGTGGGTGGGTGGGTCAATAATAACTGTTCTTGTATGTGCGGGTGGGTGGGTCAATAGCACTGTTCTTGTATGGGCGGGTGGGTGGGTCAATAGCACTGTTCTTGTATGGGCGGGTGGGTGGGTTAGGTTAGGTCCCCACCGTGCTTGTATTGGGAGGTTGGGTGGGTCAATACCACTGTACGTGTATGGGAGGTTGGGTGGGTCAATACCACTGTACGTGTATGGGTGGGTGAGTGGGTCACTACCACTGTACGTTTATGGGTGAGTGAGTGGGTCACTATCAAACCCGATTTGAGGATCATTACCGCTGTGCGTGTATGAGTGGACGGGTGAGTCAATATCACTTTAATGGTCATCAGCAGTCAAGATGGCATCAAAGGATGAAAGGTGGAAAACATCCAAACTAAACATAGAAAATAAGAATCAGCTAGTAGTGTCATAGAAATTCTGCTATACAACTAATAGCCACTAACACTTTATGTTTATGGGTGGATGGTTGGGTTACTAACACCGTATGTGTATGGATGGATGGGTGGGTCACTAACACTGTATGTGTATGGATGGATGGTTGGGTTACTAACACCGTATGTGTATGGCTGGATGGGTGGGTCACTAACACTGTATGTGTATGGGTGGGCGGGTGGGTCACTAACACTTTATGTGTATAGATGGATGGGTGGGTCACTAACACTGTATGTGTATGGGTGAGTGGGTGGGTCACTAACACTGTATGTGTATGGGTGGGTGGGTGGGTCACTAACACTTTATGTGTATAGATGGATGGGTGGGTTACTAACACTGTATGTGTATGGCTGGATGGGTGGGTCACTAACACTGTATGTGTATGGGTGGGCGGGTGGGTCACTAACACTTTATGTGTATAGATGGATGGGTGGATCACTAACACTGTATGTGTATGGGTGGGCGGGTGGATCACTAACACTTTATGTTAATGGGTGGATCACCATTGAATACTACGTTCTGTACCCACTGCGGGTGGGTTACCACTGTACTTCTATATTTAAACCCTAAAAACACCCCCAAAACTGCTAAAAACAATACTTCTAGGACGTTAAAATAGCAAAATTTTATTTTGCAAAAATAATGAATGTGTTCCCACCCGCCCGCCCATACACATACAATGGCATTGACCCACACGCCCGCCCATACAAATACAGTGGCAGTGACCCACCCGCCCGCCCATACACATACAGTGGCATTGACCCACCCGCCCACCTATACACGCACTGTGGTATTGACCCACCCGCCCACCTATACACGCACTGTATGTACCACTATCAATATCACTGTACGTGTAAGGGCGGGTGGTTGGATCATTACCATTGTACGTGTACGGGTGGGCGGATGGGCCAATATCACTGTACGTGTACGGGTGGGTGGGTGGGTCAATATCACTGTATGTGTACGAGTGGGCGGGAGGTCAATAATCACTGTACGCACACAAACACACACAAACACACACAAAATATTAAAAATCCAAGTTAATTAAGGCACTACGCAAGTTCATACTGGCCACTACCCAAGTTAATTAAGGTACCTAAGTTGATCATACTTTTTTAGAAACTTGGACCAGTCAGTAAATGATACTCGACTTTTAAGTTTATATGTATATTTATGAAGCTATTTAATGTCTCTGATTTATTATTTCCATTTGTGATTAAACTATTAAGTGAAATCAGTAAGAAAACCAACTTAAATTTACATAATTAGATTAGCAAAAATGATAGCTTGCAGATGAACAAGTTTCCTTAATAGATGGTTGAATAATATTATAAGACAAGTTTTTTATAGCTCGTGTTCCCTACAATTTTTCACCATTAAATTGCTCCGGAAACTACTAACCTAACACTTTTAGTTAGATGGGGTAACTTCCTCTGTGACGATAACGTATCATACATCCATCAACATTAGTAGCAAATGAGTCTAAATAAGTGCAAGTACATATTTCCGTTTAGTTTTCTCATAATCAGTAGAAATTACAGAATCGTAAATAGTGACACAGGGCTCAGCATATAAGATGACTGGTTTTACGGATATATCACCCTCCTAACGAACAACTATATCATTACATCATAAACATCCAAAAATTAGGTCCAAATATTTAAAAATGTTTAGTAAATTTTTAGAATATTTCTATGTTCTATGTTATTCGAAATGTTTTAATAAGCATAGTGATTGGGTAAAACTGTCACATTTCTGAAACCTGTCATAACGGCTGAAAATATTGAAATATATTTCTTATAACAGGTTTTACTACTATGTAGTTTATTTCTGACGCAATCATAAACAAGGATTCAAATATCATTGAATTGTCAGTTTTTTTCATTTTCAAACTATTTTCAAACATTAACGTATTTCGTGAAATTAGTTAATATAGGAATATATTTTACTGTTATCAAAATAATTAATGTTGTGCCTCTTTAATGTTTTTCTAATATACAAATGGTTATAATTTCGTGTTACAAATTAATAAAAATATGTGACGGATGAAATCGGAAGATAAGAAGATAAAAATATCAATATAGTTAATATATTAAATGTAGCAGAAAGTCTAGTGGAGTCACGATGAAAATATGTTGTATGTTGTGTGGGTGAGGGCACTTGAGCGTCACAGAAATGTTCAAGAGAAAGGTAAGTTTCCACCTAGCTCCATCTCGAAGGTCCACTCAGCTATGAAATAATGTTTGTATGTTTCGTTCGGTTACAATTTTGTGTTGGAGGTCTGGAACAAACAAAATATTACAGTTGTGTTTCAATACTTTATGTTATTTTAGCTTTATTACAATCACAATTAAAACTATTGATAATTATTGATATTAAAACAATTGATATTAAATCTATAATCACATATAAAAATGTATTAATCACATAAGTATAAAGTTATTGTTTTTGCCGCATTAATTAATTGTGTTGCCTATTTTTCATAAAAAAACATTCAATCTTATAAAAACTATTCATTTTAATAAACAAGTTAAAATATAACATTGTTTCATGTCATCTTTATAGTATAACAGTAATTTATATTTGTATTCTCAATAAAAACGTTTTACACGCATAAAACCATTTACTATAAAAGAAACAAACTGAAAAAGTAATGTACTGTGTTTGCTGAAGACACGCGCCTGTGCTCCTATCTAAAAATGAGTAGTTTTCAATAGGTGCTCGGACGACTATTTTGCGTGCTATTAGCTCAGATTTTATAAAAACTTCTAGTCACTTGAGCATTTGCTGGAGAAGAGAGAGAGAGACAAAGAGAGGAAGACCGCAGGCGCACACTGGAAGAGATAACAATAACTAATTTCATAGGACAGGAAAGTTGGCTTCATGTGACCCATATGAGTGGAACAGTTTTCATGTTTCTATGGTCAATGCTACAAGTAATATAATGTAGTTTACGATTCTATTACTTCCCTAATAAAAATAAGTTCATAATTTCTATCAACAGCTAGCTTTACACTTCTGGTGAACCCATTCAAACTGACTTTTCGGTTGTGAAAATTTGTTTTTTTTTTTTATGAAAACCTTATTCATCAAGTGAAGTACTGACCGTTAGGTCAGTTGGGAATTCGAACCTTGGAACTTACCCTCCGCAGTCAGAACCCTTAGCCACTGAGCCACCATGCTGGCAAACCATAATTAATCAGCAGGGATCCTACTCAATAATTTGGGGTTGGAATAGATCAACTATTAGTAGGTTAACAGTCGTAGTGGAGGGACATGAAGGGTTGTCTGGCATGTCGTGTTTAAACTCCGGTTTGAATTCTAATCGACCTACCGTTTTCCCTTCTGTGTATTGACTATACTACTTTTTTAATTGTTTAAAAAAAATCTTATGTATTAGCATAGACAAATCAGTCTTTCCATTCGTTAGTTTACTTTTTTTTAAGTTTTCCTGAATATTTTATTGATGTGTATAGTATTGTTATTACTAATATAACATACCAACCTTATTAATAAAATTACTTCATCTATGCTAATATCTTTGAAGCACTATACAAAAGAGGCTGCGTGCTTTATGGTACTTCCAAGCCAACAGATAACCTGAGAGGGACATCTTGTAGTGGACGAACTTAAACTAGTGTGTGAGGCTTCTGTTGCATATCTTAAAGTTCTAAATATTTATTACACGTTAAAATAATTTTAAAATATCTTTAAAAATATATTAACAGCTAGAGAGAAGAATACAAATGAGTTTAGTCTAGCAAAGACGTATGTACTATTAGGTAAATTTACTATACAGCACTGTAGTGTCCCACTAACACAAATTTATAGTTAATAAATCACATAATTACATTTCGATAGAAAAACAATAGACATGAACATCACATAAAACAAATAAATCGATTAAAATTTCAGTACAAAATGTGCAAATATCAGTACAATATGTGCAAATATCAGTACGAAATGAGCAAATATCAGTACAAAATGTGCAAATATCAGTACAAAATGCGCAAATAACATGGTAATTTTCGAAAACCACGTTTACCGTCCTCAGATTAAATGGATTCACAAGAGAATTTAAAGGACGAAAATCACAAGCCATATAATTTAAAGATTATAAAATTCCTAAAAATACCAAGCATAGTTTAATATATTGCTGCCCAATATTTTGAACAACAACAACAACATTTAAATCGCGGGCCGGAAGCTGTGTGGTGCTCTACTCAGTTATTGAGCTCGGTGTCCCAGGCTCGATTCCCGAGGTGGTGAAGGGTAAAATTGCTCTTCAAGTTACCCGATGTTGACCCAGCATCGTGAAGCAATTGCAAGCAGCTGCGACTTCAGTAGCGAATCCTGGTAGCGAACGCTGGAACTAATGGTGTCGTGACCCGATGTACTAACAATTTATTTTCGAGCCAAAACGCCATTAAACATACATGATCATAATTGGCCTAGTTACAGATTATTATGTTATTAAATTTAAGGTATAACTTTACCATCGGAAATGACAGTTTGACGCTTTTATAATGCATGTTAAAATTAAGTACAGCCTCGCCTTAGACAGTAAAATGTTTTTTCTCTTTTGTTAATAGCCTGTAGAATATATATACTAGGGGACTTTATTTATTTATTATTTTTTTAAATATTATTGATATGTCATTTTCATTTGAAATTACAGTCATGTGTTATACCAAGGCATTAGTGTTTGTGACTCCCTCCAATTGAATTACATTTATCATTATAATTAATTATATTAGCAGGAATTAAATTAAGTCTTGAGTTTGCATATGACACAACTAAAATAAAACTATTGTAATGGTTAAGAAATTATTTAATTCTCTATCTTTCATATTACTGATAAAATAACTTTAAATTATGATGTTTTCTTCCAAATGTATTATTCCAAAACATCCGTCAACACTTTATAGTAACCGTGTTTTAATTAGTTAAAATTAGTTTTAGTCCGCAGTCAATTCATTCTGTAAATAGCAGTAGCTGGGTCGACATTTAATAGTGGTTTTATAACCCTAATCCTCTGAGTCCGTAGGAAGATGAAGCCTGAGGTCATTTGAGTGCGTCAGCGGAAATGTGAAGTTGCCGCAACGCAATGAATATCAATGGGCCGATAACGCTACCTTGCGTCGCGCCGCACATGTCTGCATCACATATTCAAGGGCACCACGCCACACCGCTGCCAAACCGTAACCACGAGAATGAATCACAAGTAGAATCTACCCGTTGGGGTCATCTCGTGGATTTAGATGGAACTCAGCAGGAAATGACTCAGGGGCATAATGACATAGCCGTAGCTGAAATAATTGCAGGTCCAACAATCAGTATTTGGTAGGCGGTACATCCTGTGAAATTTCTGCCGAGTCGGAAAGACCATTAGTAAACAAGGTGTGGATGTGTGAAACATTTTTAATGTTTTATGTTTCTAACTTACCAGATTTTTGAAATCTATCCTGGGTCTACTGTCTGAAATCTACTGAAATCTATCCTGGGTCTACTGTCTGAAATCTACTGAAATCTATCCTGGGTCTACTGTCTGAAATCTACTGAAATCTATCCTGGGTCTACTGTCTGAAATCTACTGAAATCTATCCTGGGTCTACTGTCTGAAATCTACTGAAATCTATCCTGGGTCTACTGTCTGAAATCTACTGAAATCTATCCTGGGTCTACTGTCTGAAATCTACTGAAATCTATCCTGGGTCTACTGTCTGAAATCTACTGAAATCTATCCTGGGTCTACTGTCTGAAATCTACTGAAATCTATCCTGGGTCTACTGTCTGAAATCTACTGAAATCTATCCTGGGTCTACTGTCTGAAATCTACTGAAATCTATCCTGGGTCTACTGTCTGAAATCTACTGAAATCTATCCTGGGTCTACTGTCTGAAATCTACTGAAATCTATCCTGGGTCTCCTGTCTGAAATCTATCCTGGGTCTACTGTCTGAAATCTATTGAAATCTATCCTGGGTCAACTGTCTGAAATCTACTGAAATCTATCCTGGGTTTTTGAAATCTATACATCTTGGGTCCCTACTTATTTTGCAAATGTGTTGAATCATTACTTTTCTCATTTCGCTATAATGGTTGCTACGTACATTGCTCTTAAATTTCAAATTTAGTTAGAGTACAAACATTCAAAAGTGGAAATACTAAGTTATAGAAATGTATAAATAAAACACACACACATTAATGAATCTCTCTTGTCTGAGGAACGTAAACGCGGTTTACCGAAAGCGATCACCATAATATGTAAACAGTTCGTAATTTTAATGTAATACATTTGTGACGTTCACTTGTAATGTAACAATATAACGTTTTCTACATATTTTACAAACTCGTTAGACTATGATTAGAAATGGGTATATTAATATGCATAATATTATCTACGTGTTAAAGTCACATACAACTGTATTAAATTTACAAAAGCGTCTTCATAAATGTTTCATTCAACCTAAAACGTTACATTCCCATAATTCTCTGCATTAATTTTATTTGTGATTTGTAGAAAAATCTATATTATAACAATAGTCTTTCCCTTAAGGTTGCAGAAGAAATAAAATGTGAAATTATTACACAGTTAGTTTGAAATATATTTAATTAGAACCCATTAAGCCACACTGTTAATTTTTTTTTAATGTATACATAAAGTTTAATATATATATATATATATTCTTTATTTATTTTTAAAGGTTTGTTTGTTGTTGAAACATTATAAATATTAATTACTAAACATTATAATGATTATAAATAAATAATGCTTTCAACCCCTTGGAATTTATATTCTTGAATTGTCGTTGCAAGCTGCCATTTAGCAATAATTACTCTTAACACTCATTACTAATACAACTTTAGGTTGTTACAACTTGCGAGAGTTATTACTTACCATTCCATTTTTATATAGTTAAATAAGAATGAGGATTTGATCATCGATCTGAGCTTAAAAAATATCAATTTTTAAATTTCATCTACCATAATAGAAAAACTACAAGAATCCCTGAGTGAATCAGTTAACTTTCGTGGTGTGAACATACCGTAGTATATTCCATAATGCAATACATATGGATGGAGTTTTACAACTTCACCAAACCGTATATCTTCCATTTTATGGACTCGACCATTATTTATGTTTAATTAACTGAATATTTACTTAGCAGCTAAACAAACTAAGTGCAGCTTTTAACATTCGTAATAAAATGTAATCAGCACCTATATAACGTGGTCTTTTACATATATTAAGTAAATCTAATTAAATAAGCAATAAAATTCAATCAGGATAAGATGCAATTAGAATAACATTACTGGAAAATGTCCTTCGATTATAATAATTAAACTTCGTATGAAGAAATCACTTCATAATTCCGACTTTATTATTGTTAAGAAAGATTCTCTAATGATATCAGACATTTTAGATTTAGCTGGTTTAATGGACCAAACTTAAATAGGCAATTAGGGAGAGGTATAGAAAGTTGTATATAAAATACGTCCCTTCTGACGTGAAGACACTTTTGCAACATTAAAGTTCAAAGTTCAAACGTCGATGACGATAAAAACTGGAACCTATTTACCTTCAATACCTTCAAAAAAAGGTTACAACAATTAAAAATAAGAATTAGTACTTAGATACCAAGATTCACTCAGTTGAATTTTGCAAACTGAAGAGGTAGCATCCATATCTCCCAGAGAATCCTTAGGATCGTTTGTTGTTGTTCTACCTTGTAGGTTACATTTTGTTCCGGAGGTCTTCCGCGTTTACTTTTAGACCCTATGTGGAACTCAGCCGGCGGCCTCACCAAGGCACTCTGATACAGTCCCATTTTTGGATCTCGGCATATCTCACCTCGTGAGGAAGATCGGTCTTCGGCCTCGCCAGGATTCTTAAGCAGTATGACAATGAATTATGGTAAACATAGTCTTTTCTAAACGATGAATGTATATTAGCAACTAAGAGACGAATGCCTTTAATTTGATAACCCACTTGGGTGTATTAGTTTAACATTACCTATTTTTGGGTTTTTGAGCATATATTTTATTTCGGGGGGGGGGGCGGAGCTCTTAAGTGTTGTCTCTTCTAAAATGTAATGGTATAATGTCATTTGGGAGATAAATACCTATAGTTCGACACCCCACTTTCTGCTAGAAGTCGACAATACATACGTAGGAGCCTCTGGGGCAGAAATCAGACTTTTCCCAGGATTGAGACTGGTGCCAATCGATTTCTCGTGGTCGGAAACCCCCCAAAAAATTAAAAATCCTCGGAGCAAAAACATTTCATCAAGACGTGGCTTCTTTTATATAATTATTTTTTATAGAAAATTTTCTATAAAAGTTATGAGTAAAAACATTTTTGTTTCAGCCATACCTAATATTTTCGTAATACTTAAATATATATATATATATATACTTTGTCTCTCCCATTTTATTACAAAGCTAAGAATAAACGTTAATGCTCTCTTATATACTGCGGGTCAGTGGTCACATGCACACGGAAAAGTTCAATTGAAAAACAAGACATTTATATATGATTTACGATAGACACTTAATTTACTATGAAAACTGTACTCACAATTTATTAAAATTTGCTGTCGATAAACAATCAGTATGTTCAAAACTCCATCAAAAGCAGTATAATCTGCTCTAAAATAAATGTATTTTGCTTTTAAAAAATCATCTCTGTATAGCTATTTACTACTCTCTAACTATTTTTCGACTACTTATATAGCCAGCAAAACACCAGCATTTTGAATTATTCCTTTCTAGTACAATAAGAAAAAAATGCTTTTTTTACTTTATAATTGGACGAAAATAGTCATTTTCAATGGGAAAAATTGTATTACCCTGGCTGGTAATAAATATTATTAATAGATACAAAACAAAAGCATAGTGTTATTTTTGTTTCCCAAATTTTTTCTTTCTTTAAATTTTTGTGTAATAGAGCTACAAGTACTATTATAAATATTATTATTTGGCGCTTGCTAACTAAGCCAGCCAGTAGGGCTTGTAAGGCACAGCCTGACTCCGGCCACTCTTTAATATCGTGCATTAATTATAAGAGTAGCTTAATCGACAGATCTAGTAAACAGCACATATTCCTGTAAAGGAGGAATATAATTTAGTTTGTTTTATTGTAAACAGCACCACTTGTTGGCGGCCTTCCAATATAAAGTGGAAGCCTGTAAGAGGCCTCAGTTCCATAAGATTAAGCAAAGAAGAAGTTATTGGCGGCACTGAGATCGAACAGGACTTACATGATTGACAGGACTACAGTCCTTATGGGAATACAATTAACTCGGCGATCTTTTACTGATCCTTCAGGTAACTAAATAATTTCCCCTTGTGGATCGTATGATTTGTTCCCTGAATCGGAAAAATGTGAACATGCTAAACAAATATTTCTTACAGTTCATAGATTTCACTTTGAAGTGGGAGATATTTTATCAGTTACAATTTTCATCCGACGATTACAATAATGAAATATAAGAACACTATATTGACCGTACACTGCTTAGAGTTTACACGTTGCTTAAACCGGATAAACCGAAACAAGTCGTGCCTAAATTTTTGTCTGTCACTTCATTTGTTCATTTTTTATAGCAAAAAGAGAGTTGGCCCATCGTTAGGAATATTTATGTCTTAATTCTGTTCAGGCATGAACTCGGGGCGTTTTTGTACATGGGGTGGGTGAGAAGGCCATTAACTTGGGAACAGTTTATATATAAAGCGAGTAGGAGGTCCATAAATTTGGGACGTGTGTGTATGTAGGGTGGTTGAGATACCCATCAACTTCATAATAACGATGATGATGGCACTCATACACACCTTCACATTTATGATGATAAAGGCACTTCTACACACTATTACGCGTACGATGATAATATTACACCTACAAATTCTTACGCTTACGATGATGATGGTGGTGGTGATACTCCTACATGTTCTCACATTTACGATGATGTGTGTGAGAGCATGTAGGAGTATCTTCAACATAAACTCATACTTACGATTTTGACGTCAGCACTTTTACTCACTATCACACTTACGATGTTAATGACAGTTATAAACACTCTCACACCATCGTAAGATGATAATGCCACTCTTACATACTTCGCACTTAAGATGATGATGATGACACTCTCACACAACCTCAGACTTACGATAATGATGACATTCCTACATGATGTCACACTTACGGTGATAATGTCACTCCTGCAAACTTTCCTCACACTTTCATTGATGATGATGATGATACTCTTACACAGTATCACACTTACGATGATAATCGCACGCATACAAACTATCGCACATATGTTCATGGTGATACTCCCACACACCCTCACCTGCTCAATATTGATAGATATAAGTATAAAGATAAATTGGATAATTTCTCCTGTTTATAAACCTACACATTCTAATGCTATATAGTTAGAAGTTCACGTAAGATATACGTATGGATTGATTTTAAACCTAATCAAACTTAAATCTAAAGCTTGTGTTGCTTAACAAAGATTAAAGGTGAATTTTCTAATTTTAATTTTTTAGTTACGTAAATTCGTCTTTCAAAATTAGTATGGTAAATAACTGTACATGGTTTAGGGAACAATAGTTTTTGTACATATTGGAAACATTGTTTATTGTAAAATTTAAAGCACGATAAGCATTGGCCATTCTTATTTAAGATTTATTCTGTGAAACAATACATTGAAACTGGTTTAAGGTCCCATCTAGCGCTGCCTCGTGAACAACTGTCAACACGGTTCTTTGGCAGCCGGTCAAGCTAATTCGTTTGCGACCCTTGTTTTGCCGAAATAAACGTCTGAACGTGTGCGCAATGCATCCTCCCGCCTCTAATTTATTACAATAGTGGGACTTTGATAATTTATCTCTGTATTTAGAGTGCAGACATACCGCAGGTTACTGTTGAAACGTGTCTTAAATCCCACGTAGTAGTAGGCTACTTCTGACAGATTTGACGAAATATATGAAAAATCGAAAATAAACTGATTTTTGTGTACATACTGTTTTTTTAAATATATTTTTGTTAAATGTAACGCAACATTTTAAATCATATGCGAAAACCCGCAAGTATAAAGCTATTCTTGCAATGCCTGAATATTTTATCATCTTTTGTTGATTATTGACATTTATTGAACATTTCTGAACTATAATAACTTAAAAACCGATGGTTAGATGTGTGTTAAGCATTACTTTGAAAAGTTTTAAAAATTAACAAAAGTTTATGTATGTTTTAAGGAGATCATTTCCCTCCTCGAAAAAACCTGAAACACGAGTTTTAATTAATTAATTTATTTATTTATTTTTATTTAAACGATTCGGTTCGTAATCATTATAATAACGTAACACTTGAAGTGTCATTTGAAAGGGGAAGACCTGTTCTAGTGGACCATAAGTTGTTTTTTGTAATATATTGAGTATTGTAATACTTTTTCATTATTAAATATTTGAAATGTCATTCTTAGGATTTTACATTTAAAACCCATAATACCAACTTTCCACGGTTAAATTGTACGTCAATTACAGGGCTGTCTACTTCCCGGCGGAGACTTGGTGGTTTGGGTAAGAAGCTACTAAAACATACTCCCCGTCAGAAAATTATAGGGCGTCAAAATGCCATACTCCGTAATCACATCAAAAAGGCATAAAAAACCGCAATCACATTAATAAAACGCACTTCACAAATTTTCTAAGCTATTTAATCGTGTTTTCAAATTATTTTAAACTGACGCAAAATCGTATCAATGAAAACTCACCTAAAATATATGTCTACGTGTTATCTACCGCAATAACATATTTAGTGTGTTTAAACAGGGGCCTATTTCACAAAGCACTCAAGAACATACAAATGGTATGCTGACAACTAATAATTTCTAAGAAAACGTTTAACTCATAAATATTCTATTAACTTTAGTAAACAAGAGGTTGCTGTACATACTTTAGAAAGTTTGGTGACTCAGACACGATATTCGCTATTAGGTGTTCCGGGAACTATTACCTCGTCACTGTTACTGACGAGTCACGTTATATCCTCTGTCGTTTCACTAACCTGTAATTTATTTATTTTAATTGTTTTTCTTTTTACTAAATATTTAAGAGGTAACAGCCATTTATAGCATTTAAATTTTTTTTTAACTCCTTAAAAAACAAAGAAAATTAAGTAAAGTAAATAGAGTAACCAGTGAATTCTTACTCTTACATATAAAACGTTGACAACTTTGTGCGTATTTTAAGGAATATGTATTATTACATGAGTGTAATATGACATGTGTAGTCTGGTTACTAACCGAGTTAAATTTATGCTCAGTAAGGACCATTTATTAATAGCCCAATAACCAAGGCAAGTAAGGGGCCTACAGCATTACGTGGAATCCGAACCATGTTATGTTAGTCTGATTTCAGCTGATTAACAAGTAGGATACTCGGTTCTCTCCCCTATGCAACATCCGAACACTGACTAGCACCCCATGTGGACACTATAAGTTTCTCTATTAATGTCTACACCGATAGCAACCATTAAGCGTACGGCATGTTGGTAGTCATAGGACTGAGCATAGAACCTATCGAATTAAAAAAAGGTTCATTTTGATAAATCATTTGTTATTTATTTTATTTTTTTTTTTTTTTTCATAAGAATCCATTTCTTTATCCAAAATAGTTAACCAGGCTTTATGTTATCTTTCTTGGTAACTCAATAAAGAAGAAAGATCACTTGATAAACTCAATATTGTGACATTACGTAACTAATTAACATAGTTAAGACTGTAATATCAATCTGTAATGATATAATAAAATATAGTTTTTTTAATTAGCATAATACGTGTTGGTACAAATACAGTACAAGTGAACGTCACACAGCAAAAATATATTATAATACAAGTAAAAAATGCACAAATATTATGGTGATCGATTTCGGTGAACCACGCTCACCTTCCTCAGACCAGAGGGATTCACATAAGAACGGACAATGATGTTCAACAACTCAATTAATTGTCACCCCTTAATTGTCACCAGCAGAAGCTTACATTTACCAATGAACTTGAATCTATGAATTAAATCTACTTTTTGAATCTAAAAATAATTCGTCATCGTAACAAACTTTCCATAAAGAATTTTCAGAAAACCTACTCAAACCAATTGTACAATAAATAACAGTTCTATCCATCCCCCGTCTCACAAAACAGCTAGCTTCAGAAGTATGTTATATAGGGCGTATTCAATACCATTAAATGTTGCAGATAGAAAACAGGACATAAATGTAATAAAATCAATAGTTATTGCAAATGGATACAAAGCATCAATCATTGATGAAAATGGAAGTAGAATAGAAAAGAAAATAGAAAATAAAGTTCGAGATGATAAATGAACAACACTTAAAAAGAATAATATGATAAAGAACGAAATAAGTATGAATCCCTCCACTACAATGGACCGTTTACACAAAGAGTTGGTAATAGATTTAAGAAATTCGATTTATCAATAGCTTTTAAGACTTTTAATACTATGTCCAATATTTTACATCCGAATATTGAAAGTGAAGATAAATTCAATAATTTGGAAATATTTAAGATTAACAGTAATGGTTATAATATCTTTGACATAGGTCAGACTGTACATTTTAACAAAATATATAAAAAAAAACTATGTCTCTGCTTTTAAAAATAAGAAACCTGAAAGATCTAATGTAGCAAAACATCTTCTGAGCTGTACCCTCAGTTTTAATAAAATAGACGAAAATGTAGATATGCTAAAAAATTGTAATTAGGGTAGGATTATGAATGCATGGAAAGAGTTATTTATTTTTAAAGAAAAATATAAGGATCGAGATAAATTAATTAATGAACAGGTTAATTTTGATTCCTAAATAGTTGTTAATAACGTATTTTCAGTGATTAAAAGAACAGAAGTAACAGCCAATAGAAATTAGCTAATCACAGCAGCCGTTTTTTTGACATTTCAAGCCAATAGTGTCACGTGGTTGTAGGCCTATAAATTGAGTTGTTGAACACTATTTTCATTCTTTTGTGAATCCCTCTGGTCTGGTTCACCTAAATCGATCACCATATTTGTACTTGTATTTTAATATATTTGTGCTTTTCGTGCTTATATTGTAATAAAAAATATAATGTTTGGCTTTAATGGCATGCCAACATAAAGTTGATTAACCAGGAAAAATTTAACTATTTAATGTTGATCACAAATATCTAATTTTAGTGCAATTGAAGAATGAAAATTGAAGCTAGTTGATATTTGGTCCGTTTTGTGTAAGTCAGCACTTTCCTTAGTGGCCGTAAGTTTTCGTTAAATAAGTTTGGTTAAGTTCCCCTTTTTGTTACAAATATTCTTTAGCGTATTATGTGGGTATAAAACAAATTAAGGGAATATCACACATACAAATGTACATCAATGTAATTGCAAAAATATTGGCAAACCACTTTAACTAGTCCAGAGACTCTCACAAACAATTACAAGTATTGTTTCTTGGTTTTACGTCATCAATCATCATAGTATTTTTATACTTATACTGCCATAAATAAATTGTGTTGCGTGACGTTCATTTTTCTGTAAAATAGAATTTCATTCAGTAATATAATATTCTTAACAGTAATCAACTTTACCTTTCGAATGTGTAATAATCATTTTGCGTAACTGTTTCAGAGGGAATGTGGGCCTAGACTCGACCACAAGGGTTGTTATAAAACTGCCATAAACATCCTTACCACATTAGCTCTGCCAACATTGGTCACACTCTTCTGCGGATGGGGTTTGAAACCTTTTAGCTTTTATAATTGTTTAACCGTAGTCTTACCTGAATTTAAAAAAAAATCACTTATACATAGAAATATATATTTGTTTGTAGTCTGATATTTTGAATATATCATTATTTTACATTTGAAACATTTGACTATCTTAAGCAACATTTATGCGAGTTGAATTTAATTCAAAAGATTCAGGAGAGTTGAAATGTCAAAAAACACATATTAAAACAATTTTTTTTATTTCGTATAGGATATTAAACTCATTAAAGCAACAATACTTTTATAATTGTATATTTTCTTTATGTTATTAAATTTGTGTTTTATAATATTTTTGAAGTTGATTGAATTATGATAAATCATTATGATTTATGATTTTTATTTATATTCTGTTATCTTAGTTATAATTCAGTTTAATATAGAATATAGGTATATTATTTCACAAAACACAAGTTATGTAAATTTTATAACTTATCAGTATGACAATGTAATGTTACATTTATTTCTGTTGTTCTATTGATGTAATCGGATATGTTTATTTTAATATGTTTTAATAAATATATAAAAAATAGTGTCATATTACATTTAAAATTATTATACTAAATCCACACGAAAATAAAAAATGAATTTGTAGAAAATACGATGTATATTGTTACTTTCATATTATTTACATCTATATAGTTTTGTTTAGCGATATGATAAGCAAAATGGTATCACAATCAGATGTTAGCTAGAGTGACAGTGTCATAAATACATTAAATGTAATCTATATTTATAAAAGAGGATGTTTGTATATATATATATATATATATATATATATATATATATATATATATATATACATATATATATATGTTTATGCGTTGCCAAACCATCCAACCGATCGGCATGAAACTTTAGGATGTTGTCCTGTATACTCCCGAGATGGTTCCTGTGAAGTTTGATGCAGATCCGTCCACAGGGTCCCGGCTCACGGGCTCCTAAAGATCCCATGTTATTCAAATGGAGAATCTGAATTGTTTACAAAAAACATATGACTGTGTGATTTAATGTAGTTTCACATGCCATAAGCAGATTGAAGTTCTCACAACAACAGTACTGTATATGTTTTGATTTATTGTAGTTCTACATTTCACCTTGAGAGTGAAGCATGGTTTTTTTCTATAATTCTTTTTATTGCTTTATTTTGGTATGTCAATGAAAAATTAAAGGCGAGACAACGTCCGCCGGGTTCAGCTAGTTGATCTCTAAAAATATTTGATTGATCTGTTAAGTAAAACCTTTAAGTAAAACGCCTTATCGTTTAAGTAAAACGCCTTATCATTTAAGTAAAACGCCATATCATTTATGTAAGACACCTTATGAGTATAAGTAAAATGCCATATCATTTAAGTAAAACGCCTTATCATTTAAGTAAAACGCCATATCATTTATGTAAGACACCTTATGAGTATAAGTAAAATGTCATATCATTTAAGTAAAACGCCTTATCATTTAAGTAAAACGCCTTATCATTTGAGTAAAACTAATATATGTCATAACTCAAAATTTAGTATTTTAATATATTTTTTAATGAAGTAAAATAAATAATTACAACTTTAATTTATTACGAGGAACTTAACTGTGACCTTTTCCTGGTAAAATGGCTGACAGTATAAAATCAGTTCATCTGCAATATATCTAGCTAGCAGCCATGATAAACGACAGAGTTTCCAAGGAGCAGTACGTCATACTAACAAGCAGAATGGTAGCCGTGAATAGTATTAATATTGTGTGCCCATATCCTTGGCCCAATTAGATTGCGGCTTTCCGTGGACAGAGGACATTCTAGATCTGTACTAGAATACTAATGGAAACAAGATAAGATCTTACTGGGTATTTCAGTAGTAATAACTCTATGAAAGCGGCCAATGCTGGATAGTGGTCAATCCAAAGTATAAAACGTTGGCAATGCTTGTAGCAAATTTAAAAATAAATTGTAGTTTATTCTTACGGTTACTTGTAAATTGTATTCACCTAAGTAAGTAATTAAGAGGACTAGAATGATGATATGAAAAAGTGGAACTAAGCAATACGTGAAAAATGTAGATTTCCTTAACAATTTTCTCTAGTGAGTTTTGTCACACTCGAGCCTCCAACTCTCTTTAGAACTACAAGTAACTCTCTGGACTAATAGAAAACCGGTTGTCATCTGTCCGTCCCTCTCCAAAACATTGTGTGATCTGAACAGTCGTGGCAGTCGACTCTCCTTCCCCACTTTGCTTCCAGGCAGCGCCAGTTACCTGTAGCTGACGCCCACGTTGTGTAGTTGAACATTACTTAATTTGAAAACGTTTCGCGCTTACATTATTTAACATATTTATTTCCAATTTTGATTTTTGTTTGATTAGTGCTCCCTGGAATCACATTTTTTCTACTGGTTTTGGGTTATATAGAAACGATTTTGAAATAGAACAATTGTTATTTTTATATAATTTTTTTTAACTATGGAATACAATCAAAATTTCTTTTCAGAGGACACTACACAATAGTGTAGTCTTTCAAAAAGGAAATGTCATATATATAGTTTTTTTAAATTAACATTTGTCGTTTGGAGAATTAATGCCAATATGACCCATTTCTCAATTCATGCAGATTTTTCTGCTAAAATAACGGCATTGTTTACTCGCCCACACACCCATTCACGCACGGTGATATCAGTCGTAAATTAGTCGTAAACGTTGTTATGATGATAAACACCTCTGAAATATAGTTCTACACTACAAAAGTAGTATAAATACATCACATATCACAAGATATCGTACAAATATAACATATTTCTCAACTAACCTCACAGAGAAATTAAGTGTGTTCTGATTCAATAAATTGGAAGCTCCTAGTTAGTTTACCATTCCCGTGTCAAACAGTACTTATAATCCACAAGGAGTGGAAGCACATTACATCCTAAGCCCATGTGCACAAACACAATAGACGACGCTGACCTTGCTCTGGACACGCCATCAATTACCATAACAACAGTGGTTACCATTAGCCGGTAGGCAGGTAACCGGTGGACGGTAGGTCTGACCGGTTCTGATCGGTACGGGATATGGATTTGACGTAGTTCAGTATAAAATAAATACCCACCCGCCTTTGGTTAAGCGCTGTAATGATTTACTATCAGTTGTTAAAAAATAGTATATGAAGACTCATGTCTAAGTGAAGAAATAACAGAGCGAAATAAAATAATTTTATTCAAAATTTAAACAAATATTGCATATTAAGCTGACTGTATCAAATACAGTTCAGGGGAGGCATGGAGAAAAAGAAACAAAGGTTATTCCTTACGGCCGCAGCGAACGTCTCAGTGGCAGTCATAAGTAGATTACAACTGGTGTAAATGTTTGTACATCTGTAGTAATAATTACTGCATTTACCATTGGGGATTTTGGGGGAAATAAGAGAGGGACTGACAAGGTGCTGGTCTGCCATCCACGGGGGCAAACTGGAGAAACAACTTCTCATCACACTCAACGTAGGCCACCCATTAGATGCGAATTATGTTTCTTTCTTCTCTGTGGGGGAGACAAGAGTGACAAGAAATTCTGCTGACTTCTCACCCCTTTTTTGGCCGGAGTCTATTATCGTTAAGACCAATGCAAAATTCTCTCAAATAGATCAAACATAGGTCCAAAATTAGTCCTTGAAGAGTGTCTGTTTACTAATATATTTTAACTATTTAAACTTGATTATTTTTTTGTACAAATTTGTTTTGTTGATGGCCTTTTGGGTTATTTTTAAATTTCGTGTTGTTTTATTTCAAATAATTTACTAAATACAGCAATTTTAAGTATATAAAATATAATAAAAGTACTAAACAAGCAACATTGCTCATCATAATACCTACAACATACCATAATACCTACGTCAAACCAAACATGAATTGATCAGAAAAATACGTACAACATCGGCTTCACCTTTCAATATTGATATTGTAGTGTATATTCAAAGCTTATCAAGAAAATTTCGAAGATGGCCGATGAATCAAGTCCCGACCCCTTAAGTTGCAGCAACATATCCCTGAAAAGCAACCGAAATTAATCTTCCCCTTACAATCAAATTCAGAGGACACCTCATCACACCACTGTTTAGTGATAAAAGGAAATTCACAGGTTTAGTTTAGGGTGTCTGCAGCCCCCGCCATTATCCAACTCTGCGTTCACACTTAGTTGGAGTAATGGTGTGGCCATGCCTGAGTATTTCAAAAAGTTTCCGCACTATTAGAAATTAATACAAATCTCCATAAGAAGTGCAGACCCCATGATATAAATACGTCCTGGCGCAGAGATTGAAAAATGCTAGTTAGATCATTGGCCGGTAGATTGTGTGGATCTATCTAGAGGAGACCAATACTCTAGTCAGTATTGGTGAGAGATAAAGCATTAACTATATATGTCTTTGTTGCACCCTCTGCTGATTATCTCTGTCTCTATCGCATTTCCTTTACTCGGAGCATAGCAGTAAAGAAATTTTCTTGGCGACTTAATGAACCTGAAGAAAATAGGCTGCATTTCACCCTAACATCTGCTCTTCTCAGAGGGATTTGTTAAACTTAAAAAAACTCATAATTGTTCAGTCAGATTAGCATTCATAAGTCAGCTATTGACATTGAACACATTTGCAATTTGGTTGTTGTTTCACCTCTCTCGCATCTGTTTTATTACTAATATTTGTAAATTACCATAGTTTGACGTAGGAATATTGTACGTACAAAAACGTATATTCGCCTCTGCGTATTTTTACTTTGTTACAATTTTAAATTAAATACAAAATTCAAAACAATAAAATAGTTTCAAAAGTAGTACTTATAAAATAAATGTGGTTAAACTTTAATAAATGAGTATAAGAGATGTTTGAAATCCATAGCATCGTTAGAGAGAAATTATAATTATTAAGTGTTTTATTGGACTTATTGGATTTCTTTGGGAGAATAAACAAGAGGAGTTTCTTACCTCACAAAACGTCGTCTAGTTATAAAAACCTGACTCGTTGGAAAATTCCGGAAAATACGGAAATTAGTGAAAAAGGTCTACTAATCTAGCAATACATTTAGAGCTGTTTCAAGTTCTGTTTTTTTTTATAGGAGTTTGTAATAATAAACTAAATCAACAGTAATTGATTTCAATTTGTTGGTTTTAACTAATTATAAAACAAAATTATAAGCACCGTTACTTGAGTTCAATGATTGTTGATACAGTATATAATTAGGAAAGGTAGTAGTTCAGCAGCTCTTCATAGCTACTTTCTCCAACTAATTGTGAACAGAGAATAGTTTAAGTAGGAGTTTGAAACTTCAAGACCAAGTTAATTCTAGTTTAATTAAACATTTTGTATAAAAGCTAAGAGAACTATAACGAACTATTTATGCACTTGAATTATAATTTATCGTCTTTATTTATTGAACTTGAATTATTTAACAGTTCGTAATTAAAATTATAGGTCAATAGTCTTTTCCAACATTTTAAGTAAAGGAGTTTTTCTAGTTTAATCCACAGTTTATATATTTTCCTACTTCGCTAACATTATCTCCATATTAAGCGTGTATAATGTTATTACATGAATAAGATTCTTTGGTCAAAATTAGTTAACTAGTCTATACTAACCCTACGAATACTAATCCAGACATTTTAAAGTGGAAATACCAATTTCTACAAAAATATTTTTTTGTATAATTTTTACTCCAAAAACTATGTATATGACATTAATATTCGTAATATTCCCTCCTAAAGACGAACATGATATCCATTTATGTCTTTTATAAATAAAAATTTAAATACTTAACAAAACTGTTTAGGTTAGATTATATTTGTTTGTAAGGTTAGGTTAGGTTAAGTTAGGTTATGTTATGTTAAGTTAGGTTATGTTATGTTAGGTTAGGTCAGGTTAGGTTAGGTTAGGTTTGGTTAGGTTAGGTTAGGTTAGCGATTTGTAATCATAGTCAACAAACCTAACCTAACTAACTTAACCTAACCTACATGTTGTGCTGAATGTTTCAGTTACTATTCGTAGTATGAATGTTTCTATTTCATTTTCGTGTTCAGAAAAAAAACTGCATAAAATTAATTTAATTTACAAAGATGTTTAGTAAAAATGTGTGTGTTTTATTTTTTCCCATTTTTGGTTATAAATCTGTATTTCCACCAAACAATATATGGATTCATTATCGTGGGGTTAATTACAATATAATATATTGTACTCGTTAAAACATAGAAAATAATGATGATTGGGTGGGACACCTATCTATATTTCCATATAAACTGATTATTTTAATGTATTTATATTACAGTACATTATATTTTCTCAACTGCCGTAAATACTAGGTTTTACCATCATATTGCCTCAGATACAAAGACTGGATTATTGCTGTTTCTGCTACGTTATTAGCCCAGGAAGCGAGCGACACAGTCAGTTGGCCAGAGGGCGGGCGGGCAATGGGCCTGGGCTGGGCGGACCTGCCCGCGGGTGTTAATGCCTACAGAACACGCAAGCTGATCGTAAAACAAGGTTAGAGATAAGTAATAACAACACAAACAATACTCACCGACACACAGCATTCATTTTTACAGCACACGTGTTTGAAAAAAATAGTTGTCTGTTGAATTTTCATGAAGCAAAGTACATAGTTAGTTGCCGTGTGATATCGTGGACCCACTAACATTTACTTTACACCCTGCTATCATATGATTGCCGCTATAAATATATTTAACACTGTGGTGGGATGATTGAAACGGAAATCTCCAACGACACGCACGCCTTTGTAGACAGACCACCTGCCAGCCGTCTTCAACATATTAGTTAGGACGTCAGGTCAATGTTTTCTGAAAATACATTTGTCTCTAATTGTAAATATTTGTCAGCCACTGGAGTCCTTAAGTCCATCTACCGGCGGTTTCTTAATTTTGATGTAGTGTTAGTGAATTTGTTGTGCAATGAATTTGATTAGTATAATATTTTATGAGTTCCAATGTTAGCATTTGTTTTCTGAGGCTTTAATGTTTCGTATGTGATAGTATATTCAATAAGTGTTAACTATTTAATAACGCTTGTGTCTACTTTATAATTATAATATAATATAATATTACTAATCCAATTATAATAACCTAAAAATCATTATATTGAATTGGAGAAGACATAGTTTTAAAAAATGGAGTCATAATTTTTTCGTAAATAATTGTCTAAAAAAGACTACACAAATACGTATATAGACTACACAAATACGTAGCATGACATGTATGAAATGTACTATTATTTGGAAAAATACATTTTTACATAGTATACAATAACTTTCAAATATATCTTTTGATTGCTAGCTTTAAGTAGAAGCGTTTTTCTAAAGTTCAATTAAATTGATTACCCTTTTATGTCATGCCTGTAAATAATTGTTTTAATGTATAAAATTCCTATATATGTAGGCAAGTTTGGTGTGGTAATGCATCAAACATATAGACAATACTTTTAGATTTCGTATAGAGGTTTCAAAGGTCAACATTCTCATGGACATGGTGGACCAAATAAGGCTAACGTTTGCCCATGTTAAGAGACTGCTACACTTGCCGCCATATTAGATTTCATTCTCTATAAGGCCAATGTTTCCAATTATACCAATACCAATTCAAGTAAAGATTATAGCTTTATTTATGAACGTAAAATTTCAAACTTGATTTTTAGTTTAAGAGAACACAATTTTCTAGAGCCATATGGGATCAGATTTTAATTTTATTCGTCGATTTATCTTATATATAGTAATAACTATTGTTCTAATAACATATATTTGAAAGCTCTAAGGATCTTTCCGTTAATTCACTTCCACTACTTTTTCCGTTAGTTCACTACCACTTGATAAAGATTCTATTGCTCTAAAAACAAGATTCTGGGAACAAAGATTCTATTGTTCCCCAATCATTTTTACGTCCACTGTGGTTTTCCTTACCCGCTAAGAATCCGATATCGTTTGCCTTAACTTATCGCTTACCAAGCACTTACACACGGAGAGCGCATTCGGTTGCAAGTAAATCATTGGATTTACCAGTTTACGATGTACTGAAAAATTATGGCTCAAGGAATTATGTCAAATAGTACACTTATCCTAAAGAGCGTGTTAAAATTTGATATACAGGTATTGAAAAACGTAAACGTGAAACGTTTCTAAGTGAAGTACAACTGAAAAAAACGCGGGCGTGAGTTACTGATAAATGGTGCTGCCTGGTAGCCAAGGGGGAAGGAGAGTCAACCTCCACGACTGTTCAAATACACATTGGGACGAACGGACTTGACAGGCCGATGGACTCCCAGTCAAAACCAGGTAGAGGGTCGGAGAATTGAGTAAAACGTGTTCACTGAAGAAGACCAAGACTGTTTTTGATTACTGATTACTGATGACGAAAAACAGGTAGAATACTGATTTTGACCCTGTTTTAGAAGGGAGTGAGACACAAGATTGTAAATTTTTAATCAAATTTAGAACTACAACATAAATGGAAGTGTGGTGTAAACCAAATGCCACAAGAACCTTTCACCACCGGCTGCCCTTGCCACTTGACTTTTAATAATTGGATCTTTTTAATAGAAAAATAAATCTTAGCAACAAAACTACACAGCTCATCCATGCCATCTCACTCACTTTATTATAACTTCCCACAGTCGTTCAAAAAGACACTTCAACTTTTGTTTACATCTAATATATAAATTAAAATTATTTTATACCGATACTTGAGTTTCAGTTAGGGAACTAAGCGTTTTTCCACGCTTCCTTCCAAATTTCTAATCTAAGTAACATACATTTAGATCTTTTACTTTATTCCTCTTCATTTTAAAAAGGATGTTCAAAGTATTGAAAAATAGAATTCGTTGATTTATAAGCAAATCCCCCTATCACAGCTGCCCATAAACTTGACTTTAAGCCATTTATTACTGTTTTTAGTAAAATAAGAATACAACACAAACATGTTAGTAGTTTACCAATTTTTTTTAAATTAAATTGTAGCTTTACTTACTATTTTGTTCACCAAGCTACTTCAGTCTTATGCCACCAGTTTTATGCTCAGTCCATTATATTAATCAACATGATATCCGCTTAATGGTTACCGATGTGGACACTACTAGAGAAGGTTGTGTGGTACTAGAAGGTTCAGATAACGTATAGGGAAGAAAACTGAGCCATTTTTGAAGAAATAGTAGATTCCGCATAACTTAATTTTTTTTAATGCTTTGCCCAAAGGTATTTTAATGACGATTGGACGGTAATTCTTTACTTCGTTTTTGGGTCCATTTTTGTACATGGGCTCAGCAAATTCCATTAAGTTTTAATACAATCATACAGAAAAATTCTTTACAATATCGGAATGTGTTTCAGTTACATCCATAAAATTATGTTAAATTATGATGAGGTTACATTATTAGTAGTTATCAAAGAAAAACAGTTACTTTTGTCTTATTTTAAATATTCCATTGGCTTTGAGTTAGCTGAAAATCAGACCAAATAAATAAGTGGTTCGGATTCCACGTAACGCTGTAGGTTCCTTAGTTGCCCTGGCTATTGGGCTTCTAGTAAATAGCTCTTTCTGAGGAACAGTTGAACTTAGCTAGTGACAATGACTACATTCGTTCCTCATATTCGCCCATATCTCTACACGATCGGCGTGTTACTTATGAATAGTAATAATACCAATAATGTTTATTTCAAATTTATTTATGTTATATGTTAAATTCATATTTAATGCAGTAAAATTTCCAGAAAAATCAGAGTAGATTCAAATTTAGTTCGCGAATGATCAAGAGTGTATCACAAATAATTAAATGGGCAATTGGTATATTTTCTGGGACGGAGCCAGTCTAGAGGTAATGTCAGTTGTTGGATTGGACTATTACATTCCCCCAAGAGTAGTTGAATAAAAGATACCCATCTTGCTGACCAATTGGTGTATCCCATTGAACTTTAACTTCCTAACTGCCTTTTTATTGAGGTTATATGTTACATATCCAATGTCTACATTACAATAACACGCTATCAGTCTTGTTTGCTATTTGTTGGGTGGGCGGGGAGTGCACGGAGTTAACTCGGCGCACGTATTGCCTTTTTAAGCTTTAAGAAAGCTTATTGCAATTTAAATTTCTATGCACATTTCACCAGGTCTAATTCTTTCGTGTTAAAACAAGCTTTGAAAACGATTCTAAGTCTTAAGTTTTGCGTGATGAAAAGCCTTGAGAATAAACTTTGAGAACACGTTAAAAATGTTTGCACAAGTAGAAAGCAATATAATACATGTAAAATTGTAACATATTAAGTTTTTATATTACTAGTCCAATAGTGTGTTTTTTTAAAGTTATTTGTTAGCATTGGACTGTTCATGATTGGTAGATAATGATTGGTGATTTCCAATACTTCAAGTGTTTTAAGAAACAAACACAACGTTTCGACAGGTATAACAAACTCCTGTCATCTTCAGGGGTTACTTAAGATCTTAGCCTACATTTACATCTAGTTTTTTTTTTTTTTTTTATCTCCTTAACTCATAATGATAAAATAACACTAAAAACGACATGCTATGGACTACAGTTGATTGTTAAGAAAGTCACACGTTCTTAAAAAGTATCACACATATACGAACTCTATGACCCTGTCTCCCGTTCTAGTGGAGTTGGAACGCTGGTTGGATAAGTTGAATATTTTTTCTATTTAATAATCTGCTCTCTGTATTTTTTAACAATTTCATACTTTGAATTTCTGTTGTATTTCATATTCTGTTTTACTTTTGCTATCATTGTGTGATAAACACGTAACTTTCTTAACAGTCACTGTAGTTGGAATCATAACAAGACAACGATATGTAGGTAAGAATAGCTGTGTAAATGGAATCTAAAAAGCAATCAGTGGTCAGATACGACTCACCTACTTATGAATAAATTAAAGTTGACGACCTTCCTTCGACTGATAACGTCGTAAACGAAAGTTAAGTATGCATAAAATATGAATAACAGGCAGTCGTGTAAAAATTACCATATACGTCCTAATTGAATATATATGCTATAGATTCTTCAAACGCTAAAAATTACTTAAGCAAAGAAAAGGAAATTAAAAATAATGTACCGTCCATCTTGCAAGTTGAATATTTTTGTGAAAAATTGACTCGAACACGTTTTTCTCATAAAGCCGAGCATAAATAGGAAGACACCGTCTACAGCTGTAAATTCGCGAGCGTTCTGGAGCCAATGCCGGCCCACCACTTTACGATGCTATTTTAAACGAAACTTTCTTTTAATGGCTGACCGCCAAAATTTACGAGCTGCATTATTCCAAGAAACCGACGAACGAGCTTTTTCACCCCGGACGGATCTCCCAAGACGTGTCCTCACGGCATCGCTCTGGTCGACAGAGACAAACTGCTAATAGACACTCTTTGCCCAGCCTCTTTGAGACATTCACCAATGCAAGTCATTATTCTCAAGTATCAGTTTTAGATTTTGAGATTCCGTCACAGCTTGTGCTTATTAAGGCAATTATGGTTGATTAATTAGTTATAGATGACTTGTGTAGACTTATTACTAACTGAGTTCGTATCTCCAGTATCTCGTAAAGTCCTATCTCCGGTCATAAAGCTTAGTCCAATCCATCGAGCCATTTATGGTCTGCCTCACTGATTCTATTGGCTAACTCCTCCGTAATAGAGCGCAATAGGGGGCACTCTGTAAATATGTGATCCATTGTTTGGATAGACTCCCCGCAATCACGTGATCAATCTCCATTTATACTTTCAGTGTCCGTTCCCTACGAGGGAGGTTCGCGTCCTCAGTAACTTTAAAGCTGTACATACACCCTGGGTAGTTGTAAATGAGCTACAAATCTGTTAGTTGGTCTGTCAAGATTTTCCGATCTTCTAGCTATGGCAGCTACCACACAAAATAAATAAGACTAATGAAAATTTTATAGAAATTGAAAAAAGTCACTACGGTTCATAAATTACAATTTAGTATCATCAGTAAAAATGTTCACAACGGCATCACTGCATTTAATAAAAATATGTCTAACCCATATCAGCTTTGACTTCCAATTTCTTTGTAAATACCTAATAAGTATACAAATAAAATATTTATACATAAAAAATCTATTTAACTAATGGCATGCAAATGCCATAAATCATATAAGTTGCTGCAAACGTGAGCACAGTTCCACTTCTTTACTTGGGCGTGAAGAAAACATTATAAATGTTTCATGCCGAGTCGATATCCGGAGATGTGTAGCCGGAATAAACATGACAAAACAAGGGAATGACTCTCCATACAACTTGTTTACCTCCAGCTTCACAAGCCGTTTCTACGAGGCTATTTTCATAACATTTCCGTTTCCTAAAGTTGTTTTCTTTCAATGACCCGGCCATTGTGAAATAATCCTCATAAAATTATCATATTTGATCGTTTTAAGTTTGGTTGGCTATGTATATAATTTCCCATCCCTTTTGTAATTTAATATCATATTTCAACATATTAATTTAAAGACTTCCCTTGGCCAAAAAGGTTTAATACATTCCACTGATATACGCAAGCGTCTACTACTGTTTTAACAATTGTTACAGATTGTTGGATTTTTCACAAAAATGTTCTTCGTGTTGGCATAAATCCCAAGAAGTTTCATCCCTGACTTATATGCAAGATTATTCCCTCCTCACGAGATTGGGATGTAAGATGTCACTTGGAAAAGTCTTGCTGATAGTCATATCTTCAAACAAGGAATAATTCGTCAGCATTATATCCTGACATCAATAATCTGGAGGTGAGGAAATTTCACTTCCGGAAAACATGATCTAGATTGATTTGAAGATAAGACAAATTGGAACCTAGGAACCAAATCTGAAAAGGTCAGATTGATATTGATTATTCACACTGTTATTAAAAAAATTTGTTAGTAAAAATTTTTCTCTCAAATTCACATGGGCCTGAAGGCTTCTATGGGAATTTTATTCAAGTGAAGTAACAACCGTTACCTCAGTTCGGAAATCGAACCTTGGAAATTGACCCACCACGGCTCAGTGACAACTTAACAGTGAGATGCCTCTACTCCAGAGAACCAAATTTATGAATACAGACAGCTTGCCATTAGTTGACAAATAATTTGATGATTAAAGAGTTGAGTAGAAAAGATGGGAATCTCAGTAAAATTAGTTTGCTTCCAACTTTGTCATCGTCGGATGTATATCTCCATGTAAATTGTTACAGTTTCAATATAGAAGAAACAAGCAAGGCTTCTGGATAGAAATAATCGTTTAGTCAGACAGTTAACCATCACCAGAAAGATGCCATCATAAGTGTTCACTCTTCGGTTAACCACCAGTAGGAAGATGTCATCATGAGTGTTCACTCATCCAGTTTTCCTTCTGCACCTCAAGCCTATGGAGTTTTTCAGGGTGTTAGCTCCTCTTTGTTTCTGTCACCAACGTCCAATAATGAAGTTTTAGAAGTTATTAAGTCTCTTAAACCTGGCAACTCGGCTGGAGCTGACGGAATCTCATCCAACACTTTAAAATCATGAGCTGACCTCCTCGTTCACCCTCTCACCCACTTGGTAAATGCCTCCTTTGAACATTGTGTTTTCGCTCAACGGCTTAAAAAAGCAACTGTCAGGCCTCTGCTAAAAAAAGGTTCTCCTCAAGATCCCGAAAATTATAGACCTATAGCAATACTTTCTACCTTCTCTAAAGTCTTAGAGAAGCTATTTCTCTTGCGCTTGGAATCATTTTTAAAATCTAACAATGTAATCTACCCGCAGCAGTTTGGCTTTAAAAAGAATGTTTCAACATCGGACGCAATATTTAATTTTATTTCCAATATCACATTTTCACTCGACAATCATGAGCACACATGTGCCTTGTTCTTAGATCAAAGCAAGGTTTTTGATGTTGTTCCTCACAACCTCCTTATTGAGAAACTCCGGAATCTCGGATTAAGGGGGAAGGCTAGTGATTGGATTTCATCTTTCTTACTTGACCGTAAACAAACGGTTCCCTATATTGACGACTCAGGCTGTTTCTCAAGGATGTGTTCTAATGAACAAACAACCATGACGGGAGTACCACAAGGTTCCGTTCTTGGGCCGGTACTCTTCATCCTTTTCATTAATGACATATCATCTTGCATAACCGGTGGAAATTTATGTCTATTCACAGATGATACTTCGTTTAGCGTTTCTAATGTGGACCAGTATAAACTGGAGGTAGAATTATTTCTACAAGGAAGCTCAATATTGCAATGGCTGAGTGAAAACAAGTTATTTGCAAATCCTGGTAAAACACAACTTATTGAGTTCTACCTTAGGTCGTCTAAGAATTCTGACTTTGACTGTTTTGATATCTTCCTCGGCGAATCAGTTCTGAGCCCGAGTTATAGCACCAATTTTATAGGTATTCAAATAGATGCAAATTTAAATTTTCACCTTCATATCGAAAAAGTTACCAAAAAATTAAGCAGCAGCATTTTCTTACTTCGTAGGCTAGCCACTTTTACAGATATGAATTCCTTGCTTTTAGCATATTATGGTTGCTTCTATCCGTTCATGACGTATGCCATTATTATCTGGGGCCACGAGACCACAAGAACTGGTTCTGTATTCAAACTACAGAAAAAGGCTATTAGAATCATACTTGGCCTTTCAAAATCTCAGTCATGTGTTGGTAGTTTTAAACAACACAACATATTATAACATTCACTAGCTTATATATTCTAGAATGTGCTGCTTTTGTTTATAAAAACAGACACATTTTTCCGGTCCATAACTCCATTTATAAACTCCGTCATCCTGATATTATCCCCATTCCTAAACATAGAACTACCTTTTTTGAAAAACAAGCATTCTTTTCTTGTATAAAAATATACAATAAACTTCCACAAATATATAAAGTTTCTAAAGACCTAGTGTCATTTAGGTGAAATATGAAAGAGTTTTTGTTGAGGAGAGAGTGTGGATGATTATTTTTATGATGAGACATGATTTTATTTATCTATGTTCTCTTTTGTATCATTGTACTCTATATTGTATTACCCTATAGTTTTTACACTTAGTTTTTAAGGAATTAACCTTTGTTAATGCAATTGAGTTTGTCAACAGGAATAAAATATTTTGACTTTGACTTTAACCACCAGTAGGAAGATGTCATCATGAGTGTTCACTCATCGGTTAACCACCAGTAGGAAGATGTCATCATGAGTGTTCACTCATCGGTTAACCACCAGTAGGGAGATGTCATCATGAGTGTTCACTCATCAGTTAACCACCAGTAGGAAGATGTCATCATGAGTTATGAATTATGAGTCACTCATCAGTTAACCATCAGTAGGAAGATGTCATCATGAGTGTTCACTCATCGGTTAACCACCAATAGGAAGATGTCATCATGAGTGTTCACTCATCAGTTAATCACCAGTAGGAACATGTCGTCATGAGTGTTCAGTCATCGGTTAACCATAGTAGGAAGATGTCATCATGAATGTTCACTCATCGGTTAACCATCACTAGGAAGATGTCATCATGAGTGTTCACTCATCAGTTAACCATAGTAGGAAGATGTCATCATGAATGTTCACTCATCGGTTAACCACCAGTAGGAACATGTCATCATGAGTGTTCAGTCATCAGTTAACCACCAGTAGGAAGATGTCATCGTGAGTGTTCACTCATTAGCTAACCATCGTCATCACATAATTCGGTCGTCACATTCGGTAGGTATCGTGCAAATGTGGACTTATCTTTTTTAAAAGGCAAATTACAAAGCGAAGGTGATTTAATCATTTAGCAGTATTTTCCACTTATATTTTAATTTTAATGAACAGTTTAAAGATGCCCTATTCTGATAAAACTTTCATAAGGTATCACTCACCAAAATCCAAATCTTTAGTATTGAAATTTAATAATTACGGTTTACTTTTGAATACATCTAAATTTTGAGCTTTCTGTCTCTCCAAAATAAAAACATTTATTTATCAAACCAGATTAGGATTTAAATTATACAATGTATCTGTATATATTATATTAGGATTTAAATCTGTATCTGTATATTAGGATTTAAATTATACAATGTTTCTGTATAAATTTAATACGTCAGTTATATTCCTAAACTACCTATAAAGTAAAATTATTCACATATTCCTATTTTTAATTCAAAGTAAATACATATAAACATACTTGCTCTATTCATTTTCAAATATTATTGCTGTGATCAGTTATAGATCAGTAAAGTAGGTTGATTTAAAGTTGGTTCCAATCAACAGCTCCAATTGGTGCTAAATTCACAACGTTTTTACCAAAGTAATGTTCGGACAGTTTACCCAATGGCCTTCCGTTGTCATAAATTGATATGGTCCATCAATTGAGGCTGTTTATAACCTTATTACGTTGCATTTACAAACAGTTGTTTTTAATTCTGCGCCATGTATAAACCATAAAATAAGAGAAATCATAAATCCCCTACCTCCCTCCCTGCATTGATTCGACAATAAATTCGCATTGCACATTTGCCAAACCACAGCAATATATTCCAATTTATTCACTATTTTTGCATTATAATGAAGTGGTTGCATTTATAATGTAATTTTCCAAATTGTGGACACAATTAATTCAGAAAATGTTTTTCCTTAAAATGCATAATCATTGTGGTTTTAATTTACACAGTCAACCATAATGGAGTATTATTACTGTTATTAATGATACCAACATAAGCGAGCATGTTAACTATGCTCACTAACGTTGGCAACTAACGTTAAAGTAAGTTTTGCCAACTTACGTTCAAAATGTATTCCTTCAATGCAGGAATTTAAAATTTTGAAAAGCCCATTCGTAAAGTTGACCTCATTAGTACGAGTCGTTTTTTTCATCAGAATTTTTCTTTAACATATAATTACTAAATTATTTTTGAGTACTAATCTTTTATTTTTCATAAACTGTGAAAGAAGAATATCTATTTCTTTAACAGCTCATTTTAACAATGTATTGTTATTGATTTTGTAATAAAGCTCCTTTATGTAATACGGTTATTTTTTTAGTTTAAATCAATTATGCAAGTATAAACGTAAAAGTATTATAAATTTTACATATTCTTAGATACCAATCGTCAATATATAAGTGATTATAGATGCCAAATGAGAGTGATGTTTGTAGATGACTGAATGTTGTGATTGTTACAAACTATGGCTGACTATTCCTTAGAAAGTATCACAATTAATTAGTAGCCCAACTATAAATTAATAGCCAATAGTTATTATCTGATACCTTTCAAAATTTGATACGATTGTAATTGGTTTGAACTGAGAACCTTTACGATATAGGTGATCAACTATTAGACCATGAGATCACTCGTCGAGTGATCCAATATACTTGTGATGAACCGATCTTATGTTGTAAGGTGATAAAGTTTTTATTTGTATATATGTAATACAGATTGCTCTTTAATCGCAACTCTAAACACAAATCACTTCGTAATCTAATTATCAGGCACATCATAATCAGTTCATCTGATTGTGACTGAAATCGTGGCTCTAAACACAAATATGTTTGTAATCTCTAACCTTTTGTCAAATCAACCATAATCAGTTCATCTGATTGTGACTGAAATCGTGGCTCTAAACACAAATATGTTCGTAATCTCTAACCTTTTGACAAATCAACCATAATCAGTTGACCTGATTGTGACTGAAATCGTGGCTCTAAACACAAATATGTTCGTAATCTCTAACCTTTTGTCAAATCAACCATAATCAGTTGACATGATTGTGAATGAAATCGTAGCTCTAAACACAAATATGTTCGTAATCTCTAACCTTTCGTTAAATCAACCATGATTGTGACTGAAATCGTGGCTCTAAACACAAATCTCCTCTTAGTCTCTAACCTATTGTCTAGTGAACCACTCTCGCCAGCCAGTCACTCCAGTTAACTCCCCCTCATCACCAACTGACCACTCATCGTCCAACTCATGCTGGATAACCGAATTATAATTGAGTTACTGACCTAATACAATAGGTTCCCGCTTGAGAGTTGTTTCATGACTAGTATTAAACCTACATGACATTTTAATTACGTTGGTAATGTTGTTACTTTCTTTTTAGAAGACTTTTTTTAAATCATGATAGTAGTAGACTTTGTTAATTGTCAAATTTTTAGAAACCCCATTAGTGAAATCAAAATTCGTATATTTTTAGAGTGAGGTGTGGACCAGCTATGTCACTCGTGTAAGTATGTTGTACATATAAAATTAATGTAGTTTTATGGTGTATTATGTGATTGAGCGGAATTTCCTTATATGACTAACAAATCATAACGTACTACAGTCTTATAACATTACGTTACATATAGTTGCCTCACAGCTGACTCCGTGTGACGTACAACTGTCATATTATGGCTAACAACACATAAGTTATGATTCAATTTTATATCTAACACCATGTGACATTGGCAAATATATATATATATATATATGTTTATGTCACTGTACTCATAATGGAAAACACTAGTGACGAAAGATTGTCTTATTATATGCAACATGTGACACACAGCTGTGATATAGTATAATGGCAAACATTAAGTGATACACAGTTTACTGTATTATCGCTAACACCATGTCACATACAGTTGGAATATAATGAAAAATATCTGTGTATGTCACTGTACATATAAAGGGAACTATGTGATGTAAGATTGTTATCCTATATCCAACATGTGACACATAGCTGCCACGATATTATGGCTAAAACTACGTGGCCTACTATTGTCACATGAGTAACAACATAAGACGTAATTTTATCATGGTTTTGAGCTAAGTGACGAAGAATAAATAATCCGACACACCTTAATGAATCACCACTAATAACTGCAAATATTACATTATCTTTTAACGTATTGTCATAATCGTATCTCTTTTGCGTTAAGGTAATGATCAGTTTTTATTCCTATTTCTCGTAAGGAAAGCCACGGAATAATACTGCTTGTACTACCACTGTACGTGTATGGGTGAGTGGGTGGGGTCACTATCACTGTACGTGTATGAGTGAGTGGGTGGGTTACTATCACTGTAAGTGTATGGGTGAGTGGGTGGGTCACTATCACTGTACGTGTATGGGTGGATGAGTGGGTCACTTCCACTGTACGTGTATGGGTGGGTGGGTAGGTCACTACCACTGTACGTAGGTGGGTGGGTGGGTAAAATTGAATTCTAGAGTTTACATTATGAAATACTATTAGAAACAATAAAGTTTTACTTGTTCATCTTGCTTTTTACTACTGTAACCCCTCTAAACAAGTTGCATAATAGTTGCTTTAAGTTCGTTCAACTTTGGAATGTACATACTATATTAAAGAAATAAATATCACGAGCAATTAGCCTATCATTGCACTATACTAGACCGTAGCCAACTCGGGTACAAATAGAGATAATTGTAATGGTAATGTATTCCACCTACCATGCTTATACAACTAATATTGTACTCTGTGGTGCATATATTTAAATAGACTAGTAACACAGACCGTTAAATCGTGCATAATAATCTTTTTAATGGTAAATTTATTTTTAACCTACCAGAAACAAGTTATACTAAGTTAAATTCCACATAAATGCGGTCCTTTACAATTGTTCACTCTCTAAACACTGTATCAACTTAAATAATTCAACAGGTTTTCATCTATTTGGAGGCCATAACCTTTAATATATATTTTATACTTGACTGACAAATTGGTACGTGCTGTTTATTCTTTTACACTCCTAACTTTAAGGAATTTTTACTTAAGCCTAATTTAAGCACCATCTCTAGCATAACTTCATCGAAAAATTGTATGCATATATTTAAAATATATTTTGAATACTTTCTAAGTTATCACAATAACATTTCTTGCACAAAATGTAATTTTTATATATATATATATATATATATACATAAATATTTGAGAATTACAGTTGTCCAACATTACTAACACTACCAAGTACAGACTTAGGGGATAGACTCTTACAAAAAAAACTAAATTGTTCAATATAGTCAGAATTTTTCCATATTTTCCTTTGTCTTAAAACTGAATGTTAACAAACAAATCAAAACACAATATACCCCATCGAAATACTGTAACATTATTAGACAATAATTCTCCTTCTGTAAGTCGTACACAATGAAAAAACTGTTTATATCTCATCCATGGTCTTGTTTAGTTTGTTGGTTAAAAATATATTTAATGAAAGAACTACTCTTATATGAGAATTCATTATCGTTTAATAGTAAACAAGTTTTTGGCTAAAATCAAGGGTTAAATTACTTTGTCATAATGTTTCATATCACTCCCAGTACAACAACAGAACACTTTATGTATGTGTATCACCTCTAAACACTCTTGTAGTAACAAAATTACGAAAAAAATAAGTGCTAGAGGAGATTCATAAGTTGTTTCTGTGGATATATATGTATAATTTCATAATAATGTCAAGAAACATGGCATGGCCTCAAGTTAGTGGGGAGTTCGTTCACAAATTGGTACCACTTAAGTATGTTGTCCACGCTTGTTATTTTGGGCGATATTCGGAATGTGGAGGGTTGGCAGATTTACAGAGCATCATTTGGCACTGGTGGAGCAATGCGGTTTTCAATTCGGAAATAACTGTGAACGCAAAGTTCCTCCTAGTCGGCAGTTATTTGGCTCCCTGACCAATTGGTGACTCAGCTGCGACCCTTAGCTGAGACCGAAAGTGGTTTCACTCACATTATTGGATTTATTTATGGTTGCTTCTAGAAGCCAAACGATTACCTTTGATCAACTTTTATTATTTGTAGGCTAATACATTTCATATTCATATATGTTCATTATCGATCACTTACACTTTATGTATCATAAAATGTTTTAAATGTCATAGCTATTGTATGTATACATAATGTAACCTTTATTTGTACATTTTTTTAGAATGCCGTAAACTTTGTATATCTACAAGATTTTTCAACCAGAGGATCCGAAACTAGCCTTATTTCCATGCATGTCTTATGTGTTTACCTTATGGTTTTTTTTTGTTTTTTGTTTTTTGTTTTTTTTTTTTTTTTTTTTGTGTGTTTTTCCGTTTATGCAGCGGAGCGGCCGTAGCTAAGGGGTAAGGCGGTGGCCTGCCACGAAGCTGGCCCAGGTTCGAATCCCAGTTGTTACACCTGTGGCCACCCCTGCAGTTCTGAAGTAACGTCAATCCTCGGTGGCCCAACGAGTCTACAAAACATAAATGGGCTCGTCCAAGCAGAAGAGGACCTGTGTCTTAATTAGGCATCTCTTCCTACTAAAAGGTTTTCCAAGAGGACAGTATTTCATGAAACTTTGTACCAAAATCATATTCCTACGCAAAACGTTTTAAGGTTATTCATCCCTTGAGAATGCATCTTAAGGCTACGCCCTCAAATGTTACTTGGTTACCTGTCACTATTAAGATAAGCATTGTAGAGTTTTGAATATTTAAATATTTAGTTAATAAATATTATTGAGTTATTGTAGAGATTTACTTAGTTAGTTGATAAGACGTATATTTGTAACAGTTTGTTTTAACAAGTAAAGGTGTCAGTAAGGGCATTGTAGGGACGAAAATACGACGTGACGTCGGGTTAGACTTGTACTTGTGCACAGAGGTAGAATGGTGCTACTCGCGCACAACCTTCTACCTGTAATCCGGAAGATGTTTGAAGCACATGTGAACTGCCATAGATATATTAATCCAAGTTGCGTGCACACAATAGTTCCGATTTCAAAACTCTACTAAAAAATAAACATAACGAATGAAAACAAACTATGTATTCTTATATTTTTGTTGTGTCCTCGTTTAAAACAACAATTTTAAAATCTCTTCATTGCTAATGGAAAGAAGTTAATTAAAAAAAAGTTCTTTATTGTAAATGTAAGTGAACTTGAAAATTGTAGATTGTAATAAATAAAATTTATAAAGGCATGCCATAAAACTGTACATATAGAGGTACAATAATTGTATTGTATTGTATATTGATAGGTTATAAGAAAACAATTTCAAGGTATATGCACTCGATAAAAACATATAAGAGTCCAAAATGATTAGTATTAAATCCTATAAAAATATTATGAATTACTTTATTTATTATTCTCAAAATGTAATCATAAAACATGATGCAGTATAGTGATGTTTCAAACAATAAGCTTGGTAAATCTTGAAATTATATGAAAAAAAATAAAAATCTATACGACAGGTTCATTATGTGGATATAATAGTCTAAAAAAAATGTTAGTGCAGAGTAGCCTATACTGAGACATGGATATTTTTAGTCTGAAAGACCGTCACTGCAGGATATACTTAGACGTGGATATTAACAGTCTAAAAGACCCGTTAGTACAGTTTATACTGACATGTAGATAGTACAGTCAACCGTGCGTGTATTCTTAAACATAGTTGAATTTAATTTTGTAATAACGTTATATTCAATTTGAATAAATGATTTTTTATTTGGTTTGATTTAATATTGTCTAAAATACCCGTTAGGTCACAGTATACTGAGACGTGCGTATTACAGTATAAAAAGCCCGTTAGTGCAGGGTATACTGAGACGTGTGTATTACAGTCTAAAAGTCCCGTTAGTGTAGGATATACTGAGACGTGTGTATTACAGTATAATAGACCGGTTAGTGCAGGATATACTGAGACGTGTGTATTGCTGTATAAAAAGCCCGTTAGTGCAGGGTATACTGAGACGTGTGTATTACAGTCTAAAAGACCGGTTAGTGCAGGATATACTGAGACGTGTGTATTACAGTATAAAAAGCCCGTTAGTGCAGGGTATACTGAGACGTGTGTATTACAGTCTAAAAGACCGGTTAGTGCAGGATATACTGAGACGTGTGTATTGCTGTTTAAAATAAGCCGTTAGTAGGCAGGGTAATACCTGAGACGGTTAGCTTGTATTGTACAGATAGATTAAAACCCCGTAATGCGAGTGTTACACTGAGAACGATGATATATTAATCCAATGCGGACCATAGTTCGTTCAAAATTACTAAATAAACTAACGTAATGAAAAAAAAGTATCTGTTAGTGGGCTGTAAAACAAAATTGTAAAATATTACAGTCTAAAAGAAGTTTAAGTTGCATTGTAATAAGCTGAACTTGTTGTAGATTGTATATATAAAAAAGCACCGTTAGTGAGGTAATATTGAGTATTGGTAATTATAGGTTAAAAGAACATTTCAGTCATATCACTGTAAAACATTGTATGAGCTGATTATAAAATCCCTTATAAAGTATTATGATACTTTATTTATTATTCTAAAATGACATCTAGTGCAGGATAGTATGTAAACATGTTGGTATTGACATAATAAAAAACAAAACGTTACGCAGGTTACTGATGTGTAGATGTGTGTATTACAGTATAGAATGCCCGATAGTGCAGGGTATACTGAGACGTGTGTATTACAGTCTAAAAGACCGGTTAGTGCAGGGTATACTGAGACGTGTGTATTGCTGCATAAAAAACCCGTTAGTGCAGGGTATACTGAGACGTGTGTATTACAGTATAAAAAGCCCGTTAGTGCAGGGTATACTGAGACGTGTGTATTACAGTATAAAAGACACGTTAGTGCAGGGTGTACTGAGACGTGTGTATTACAGTATAAAAAGCCCGTTAGTGCAGGGTATACTGAGACGTGTGTATTACAGTCTAAAAGACCTTTAGTGCAGGGTATACTGAGACGTGTGTATTACAGTCTAAAAGACCTTTAGTGCAGGATATACTGAGACATGTGTATAACAGTATAAAAAGCCCGTTAGTGCAGGGTATACTGAGACGTGTGTATTACAGTATAAAAGACACGTTAGTGCAGGGTGTACTGAGACATGTGTATTACAGTATAAAAGACACGTTAGTGAGGGTGTACTGAGACGTGTGTATTACAGTATAAAAAGCCCGTTAGTGCAGGGTATACTGAGACGTGTGTATTACAGTCTAAAAGACCTTTAGTGCAGGATATACTGAGACAGGTGTATAACAGTATAAAAAGCCCGTTAGTGCAGGGTATACTGAGACGTGTGTATTACAGTATAAAAAGCCCGTTAGTGCAGGGTATACTGAGACGTGTGTATTACAGTCTAAAAGACACGTTAGAGCAGGGTGTACTGAGACGTGTTTATTACAGTCTAAAAGACACGTTAGTGCAGGGTTTACTGAGACTTGTGTATTACAGTCTAAAAGACACGTTAGTGCAGGCTGTACTGAGACGTGTGTATTACAGTCTAAAAGACACGTTAGTGCAGGATATACTGAGACGTGTGTATTACAGTATAAAAAACCCGTTAGTGCAGGGTATACTAAGTCGTGTATATTACAGTCTAAAAGACCAGTTAGTTAATGTAGGGTATACTGAGACGTGTGTATTACAGTCTAAAAGATACGTTAGTGCAGGATATATTGAGACGTGTGTATTGCAGTCTAAAAGACCTGTTAGTGCAGGGTATACTGAGACGTGTGTATTACAGTCTAAAAGACCCGTTAGTGTAGGATATACTGAGACGTGTGTATTACAGTCTAAAAGACAAGTTAGGGTAGGATATATTGAGACGTGTCTATTGCAGTCTAAAAGACCCGTTAGTGCATGGTATACTGAGACTTGTGTATTACAGTATAAAAACCTGTTAGTGCAGGGTATACTGAGAGGTGTGTATTACAGTCTAAAAGACCTGTTAGTGCAGGGTATACTGAAACGTGTGTATTACAGTATAAAAAGCCCGTTAGTGCAGGATATACTGAGACGTGTGTATTACAGTCTAAAAGACCCGTTAGTGCATGGTATACTGAGACGTGTGTATTACAGTCTAAAAGACCTGTTAGTGCAGGGTATACTGACACGTGTGTATTGTAGTCTAAAAGACCCGTTAGTGCAAGGTATACTGAGACGTGTGTATTACAGTCTAAAAGACCCGTTAGTGCAAGGTATACTGAACCGTACAGCGTACACCTTTTATAAGTGAAATAAACAATGAGGGTTCACATTTTAGGCTTACTGTTTATAAAACAAACTTTAATTACTTACAAATCCATAAATTTTGTTGATATAACAGTTTTGTTTTTATGGGTATTTTATAAATATTTATTGATTATTGTTAGAAGAACTTTCCCAAAGTAATAGAAGAATGAAGAAACATCATAAATGTATCATCAATTACTTCCTTCAACATTTTGGTGAAAGAAGATAAAGTTACCAAACCAAGTAAACCTTTCACAATTACTGTCAATCGGTTGACAAGCCTGTAGGAGGCTGTAAGTGATCAGGTACAAGGACAGTGTTCGTCAGCGACTCCTTATGGCCCATTTGGCCGCGGGTCCATCATCATTACCGGGACCATTGGGCAGGCCTTCCGACTCCGCTGGGCTGGACAGTTCGCTTTTTCACCTCCTTCCACTCAACTAGCTCGGTCAGCATCTGTTTCGCCAAGATTGGTGACCTCTTTCCCTTCCCCCAACCCCTTTACTCCATCGACATTTCTCTAGAAGTAAATTGAATTTACCACACTCAGTCTAGAGTTGATCATCGCCCTCTCTTTACTAGTAATGCAACAAACATTTTTCCTATTTCTTAACACCCAAATGTAATTATTAAATAAATATACCAAAAAACTGCTACATGAAATGATTATTTATCGTCACATCCCGGTTGGCTCTTGACAACTGTCCTGTGTCTTTTAGTAAGAGATGGCCTAAAGTCCATGAACATCGACAGATTGCTGTAATGCGTCTGTGTTTACAACCTAGTCCAGACACACCATCTAGACACAAAATTCTCCAGCAACAAGTAATTCCAAGCCGTCAAGTAAGAGATGGCCTGAAGTCTATGAACATCTACAGATTGCTGTAATGCGTCTGTGTTTACAACCTAGTCCAGACACACCATCTAGACACAAAATTCTCCAGCAACAAGTAATTCCAAGCCGTCAAGTAAGAGATGGCCTGAAGTCTATGAACATCTACAGATTACTGTAATGCGTCTGTGTTTACAACCTAGTCCAGACACACCATCTAGACACAAAATTCTCCAGCAACAAGTAATTCCAAGCCGTCAAGTAAGAGATGGCCTGAAGTCTATGAACATCTACAGATTGTTGTAATGCGTATGTACTGTACTTGCAACTAAGTCGAAAAACACAATTTTTAAGCACAAAGAAATCGTCTAGTTTATCAAAATTGCATCAAATTATGCGTCTATTATGTTTGCGACCAGGTCTGGAAGTTTTCACCCACTTTAACTGTTCTGAATCCACCTCTTCTTGCCCATGAACGTCCCCTGACTCTGGAATCCGTGAAGGTCGACCGTTTCGTCAAGCCCGTTTGTGTGGTCTAGTAAACTGGCCTGGGAATGGTGTCCAACACTGCTTCTCTCAACTTGTTACCACTTTTTTCTTACCTTCTTAAAAGCCAATGCTACTCGTGTAAAAAAGGTCCCAACCCACAACCTTGCCTATTCACATGATATTAAAGTTGGGTTACAGTGCAATGAGTCGGTTCTGTTTTGTAACTGATTAATGTGAAATTGCTAATTTCATTTCTGGTATAAACTATACTTTATTTGACTTTTAAAGATTTTTTAGCTTTAGAAGAGATTAAACCGTTAGCCTTTTATTGTTAAACCATTAATCTTAATTGTACGTGTATGGGAGGATGGATCAATACCACCGTACGTGTAAGGGAGTGTGGGTGGGTCAATACGACCGTATACGTAAGTGAATGTGGGTAGGTCAATACCACCGTGCGTGTAGGGGAATGTGGTAGGCCAATACCACCGTGCGTGTAAGGTAATGTGGGGGTCAATACCACTGTACGTGTAAGGGAATGTGGTAGGCCAATACCACCGTGCGTGTAGGGGAATGTGGTAGGCCAATACCACCGTGCGTGTAAGGTAATGTGGGGGTCAATACCACTGTACGTGTAAGGGAATGTGGGGGTCAATACCACCGTGCGTGTAGGGGAATGTGGTAGGCCAATACCACCGTGCGTGTAAGGTAATGTGGGGGTCAATACCACTGTACGTGTAAGGGAATGTGGTAGGCCAATACCACCGTGCGTGTAGGGGAATGTGGTAGGCCAATACCACCGTGCGTGTAAGGTAATGTGGGGGTCAATACCACTGTACGTGTAAGGGAATGTGGTAGGCCAATACCACCGTGCGTGTAGGGGAATGTGGTAGGCCAATACCACCGTGCGTGTAAGGTAATGTGGGGGTCAATACCACTGTACGTGTAAGGGAATGTGGTAGGCCAATACCACCGTGCGTGTAGGGGAATGTGGTAGGCCAATACCACTGTACGTGTAAGGGAATGTGGGGGTCAATACCACTGTACGTGTAAGGGAATGTGGTAGGCCAATACCACCGTGCGTGTAAGGTAATGTGGTAGGCCAATACCACTGTACGTGTAAGGGAATGTGGGGGTCAATACCACTGTACGTGTAAGGGAATGTGGTAGGCCAATACCACCGTGCGTGTAGGGGAATGTGGTAGGCCAATACCACCGTGCGTGTAAGGGAATGTGGTAGGCCAATACCACCGTGCGTGTAGGGGAATGTGGTAGGCCAATACCACCGTGCGTGTAAGGTAATGTGGGGGTCAATACCACTGTACGTGTAAGGGAATGTGGGGGTCAATACCACCGTGCGTGTAGGGGAATGTGGTAGGCCAATACCACCGTGCGTGTAGGGGAATGTGGTAGGCCAATACCACCGTGCGTGTAGGGGAATGTGGTAGGCCAATACCACCGTGCGTGTAAGGTAATGTGGGGGTCAATACCACTGTACGTGTAAGGGAATGTGGGGGTCAATACCACTGTACGTGTAAGGGAATGTGGTAGGCCAATACCACCGTGCGTGTAGGGGAATGTGGTAGGCCAATACCACCGTGCGTGTAAGGTAATGTGGGGGTCAATACCACTGTACGTGTAAGGGAATGTGGTAGGCCAATACCACCGTGCGTGTAGGGGAATGTGGTAGGCCAATACCACCGTGCGTGTAAGGTAATGTGGGGGTCAATACCACTGTACGTGTAAGGGAATGTGGGGGTCAATACCACTGTACGTGTAAGGGAATGTGGTAGGCCAATACCACCGTGCGTGTAGGGGAATGTGGTAGGCCAATACCACCGTGCGTGTAGGGGAATGTGGTAGGCCAATACCACCGTGCGTGTAAGGTAATGTGGGGGTCAATACCACTGTACGTGTAAGGGAATGTGGTAGGCCAATACCACCGTGCGTGTAGGGGAATGTGGTAGGCCAATACCACTGTACGTGTAAGGGAATGTGGGGGTCAATACCACTGTACGTGTAAGGGAATGTGGTAGGCCAATACCACCGTGCGTGTAAGGTAATGTGGTAGGCCAATACCACTGTACGTGTAAGGGAATGTGGGGGTCAATACCACTGTACGTGTAAGGGAATGTGGTAGGCCAATACCACCGTGCGTGTAGGGGAATGTGGTAGGCCAATACCACCGTGCGTGTAAGGGAATGTGGTAGGCCAATACCACCGTGCGTGTAAGGGAATGTGGGGGTCAATACCACTGTACGTGTAAGGGAATGTGGTAGGCCAATACCACCGTGCGTGTAGGGGAATGTGGTAGGCCAATACCACCGAGCGTGTAAGGTAATGTGGGGGTCAATACCACTGTACGTGTAAGGGAATGTGGGTGGGTCAATACCACCGTGCGTGTAAGGGAATGTGGGTGGGTCAATACCACCGTGCGTGTAAGGTAATGTGGGGGTCAATACCACTGTACGTGTAAGGGAATGTGGGTGGGTCAATACCACCGTGCGTGTAAGGGAATGTGGGGGTGTGGTTCAATACCACCGTGCGTGTAAGGGAATGTGGGGGTGTGGTTCAATACCACCGTACGTGTAAGGGAATGTGGGGGTCAATACCACTGTACGTGTAAGGGAATGTGGGTGGGTCAATACCACCGTGCGTGTAAGGGAATGTGGGTGGGTCAATACCACCGTACGTGTAAGGGAATGTGGGGGTGTGGTTCAATACCACCGAGCGTGTAAGGTAATGTGGGGGTCAATACCACTGTACGTGTAAGGGAATGTGGGTGGGTCAATACCACCGTGCGTGTAAGGGAATGTGGGGGTGTGGTTCAATACCACCGTGCGTGTAAGGGAATGTGGGGGTGTTGTTCAATACCACCGTACGTGTAAGGGAATGTGGGGGTGTGGTTCAATACCACCGTACGTGTAAGGAATGTGGGGGTGTGGTTCAATACCACCGTGCGTGTAAGGAAATGTGGGGGTGTGGTTCAATACCACCGTGCGTGTAAGGGAATGTGGGGGTGTGGTTCAATACCACCGTGTGTGTAAGGGAATGTGGGTGTGTGGTTCAATACCACCGTGCGTGTAAGGGAATGTGGGGTGTGGTTCAATACCACCGTACGTTTAAGGGAATGTGGGGGTGTGGTTCAATACCACCGTGCGTGTAAGGAAATGTGGGGGTGTGGTTCAATACCACCGTGCGTGTAAGGGAATGTGGGGGTGTGGTTCAATACCACCGTACGTTTAAGGAATTGTGGGTAGGTCAATACAACTGTGCGTGTATGGAAGTGTGGGTGGGTCACCACTATAACTTTTACACGGGTACCAGAGTTGTGGATAACACTCTACACCTGCCCGTATAGAATGTATGTTGTGATTAAATACCACTGTATTGTCATGTCAATTGTTGTTTAAATCTAAGTTATAATGGAAAATTGCATTTATTTTTTAAGTAGTAACTTAGAAAAAAAGCCGTCTAGTTAGGTTAAAATTCTCACTTATTTAGAACGTTTTGCATTTCATATTACTGCACTGAAGAAAACATCAAAAATAAATTTCACTCAATTTTGGAGAATCTTTGAAACGACAAATTTTTCAGGCCGATATTAATGTGAATCTATATAGCAGTACGTAATACATCGGTGTAAGAAATATGAGGTTATAAGAAAACAGCAAGACACATTGAGAGCATTCATTTAAACTGGAGTCTGGCCAGAGATACAGACTGATAGCATCTCTTGACAAACGGGCTGACATTTACATTGAACCATGATTTGTAACATCGGCTACATATTTCCAAAGAATAACTATATTTTATTAATGTGTATATGACTATAACGAATAATTAAACTAATAAATAACTTGTGTATTTTTAATAGTTACTACGAAAATATATGTCAATACATTTGATTTGATTTTGTAACTGTATGTTTTCAGGTGTGTAACCAAAAAGTAAAATAAGTGGTTTATGCTATCAAATGTATACTTAATAAATAAAAGAGTTTACTTTTCATATAGATTTTGTTTACTTATGTATGTTTTACTCTTCATTGTATGTTTTATATTAGACTTAATTTTAAAGTATGGATTAATTTTTTTAGTTTTATATTTTTTAATTTTATTTCCAAAACACCTCATCATTTAGCACAGTTTTTTTTTTTAACTTTTTAGGCTTATCAACAGGGACCATTTTAATATAATACAATTCAAATAAGTGTGTTATTTATTGTATATTATGTCTGGCACATAAAGGGTAGTACTGTAACTAAATATAAAAATGTCACTGTATATTTACCTTAGTATTTCCAACAAAATATTTACATTGCTATCTTGGATCCTTTGCTATAACTTCTGTGAAATGGACGGGTTGGCTAAACTGAGTTACTATTCTCTTTTAAAAAACCTATCAGCTGTTTGTCGGTGTTCAATTTTTAAAAAAAACTGTAAGGAACGCATATTTACGCGTCGTGAAGTTTAATGTTTGGTGGTTAATATACAACGTACGACTGTGAGTCTAAAATTCGTGTAACTAGTTTTCATAATTTTTTTGTTTTGTTTTGGGTCTCGTCAAAAAACACTAACTTAAATAATAAAAATAAAAAAACAATCTAATAAATGAAATATGTGCTAAGATGACCCAATGATTACTTTTTATTACCACACTAAACTTGATTTCCATGGTGTCTTCGAGTAGCTAATGGATTTCTATAAATTTTTACTAGACCTTTTAAACTTAAATCACTAAATATAAATTGTTACTTTGTGTATACTAAATTTATTTTGGAGGCGAGTTATATCGTGGACACAGGTAAGGATGTAACTATAGCAAAACTGACATTTATTGGTCTTTTTTTATACGGATTAAAGATTATGTAAGATAAAATTTAATTTTCTGTCGTCATTAAATAAATCCCCGACTGATCGTTCTTACTTTATCTAAAATGGAGTAATTTCATTGGGAATATAAAGATTAAGACAGTTTCTCGTCAACGATTTAACCCCCAAATTTAAAATAAAAAAATGGAGTGCACACGTGGTAAACGGAGTAAGAAAGTAAATCATGTTGGCAGCCATGTCAATAAGATCAGCTGACATTTGTCCTCCAGCTGACTCAGCAACTATCTATTCAGTCGCTATGGTGGTCATTTTCTTGATCAGCTCATTCAAAAATTTTGATTTTCCGTTGTTAAGAAACTTGATAAAGATTATTTAATCAAGTGATTAATTTAGGTATCTATGATGGAAGATAAAAACCCTCATATATTAATAAATATATATTTAAACATTCGTTGAAAAATATTGTTTTAATGAAGAAAATATTAGAACATAACCTTATTTGTGAATCAAGCTAATCCATTATAATAGCTGCTATTAAATTTTTAAACTAACTTTATGTCTATACAATTTAAATAATAATAACAAGTCACTGTTACCTAACAGTGAAATTTTACGAGATTTAGAAACATATGTCCAAGTTAATTACGCGCAGCCATATGGTTCATTATACTTTCTATAGACCTATTATGTTCCACCTCCATTGCTGATTCTCTTTACGTTTATGCTACGCAACCTTGAGCAGATTGGTGCAATCTATACGCTAAACACTAGATAAAACCAACGACCATAAGATCTGGAGTTATTCAGGGCAGTGGAGATTGGCTGCCTTGTCTGTGAAATATAAGACATATACATGTGTATGGAAATAATGCGTTCAATATTAAACAGCGATGCACAGTATTGGACCAACCGTTTTTAGATGCAGTGTTGACTATATTGAGTCGGATAAATTGAAGCTTTCGGTCGATTAAAAGATCTTCTGCCCAATGCAACAAAAATCAAGTTTAAATGTACAAATTAGGGACATGTACAATCAAGGAACAAACTGAGGTCGCATATAATAGTGCACTAAATATTTGGTGAGTAGTTATTTCTCCAGTTTCCCATGCGGACTAGAGGTCCGGCACCTTGTCAGTCCTTCCCTTTATTACTCCAAATCCTCAAGGAAAACTACAGTAAGTTTTACTACATGTACGTTAGTAGTAACCTATTTACAACTCCCACTAAAGTATTCTCTCCCCCTCAAATTCAAAAGTGACCACTGTTTTTTTTTTTTTTTTTTTTTTTTTTTTTTTTTTTTTTCTATGGTAGGCTACACGCCTTGAACTACAAACTAGGGTTAATTATCTGTAGAGTGTGATATTTTAGTATGTTATCGAATTTCATATTTAAAGTTGAATTTAGATTATTAAATATGAGGAAGGGAGATTTTACCATGCAGAAGATCCGACTCGAATCCATGATGGAAGGAAGGTGCCGTCGAAGTATTCCACGATAGCAAAATTCTGCCTGGAAACGAGCGGTATAATCGTTAATGTGAATGAATTAAAGGGTGGTGAATGCAATCATTATCACCAAGTGTCAACTGAGTTATTTTAGTGAGAACATTGTTTAACACTATCGTTAATTATGGTATTAGTTTTAAAAAGATTTAAAAAAAACTCAAGATGTGTAAAATACATTTAGAACCATAATAATATACTTATATTTGGTCATGTATTACTAAATTAATTTATTTTGGATGGTTCTCGGCCTGTTTATTGATTTTTTCTATTTAATTGAAATTAGTTTTATAATATGTAATAGGTCTAATAAAAAAACAGATTAATAATTTTTATTATTAGTTTTTCACATATATCCCAGTTTTAAACAATAGACGCATCCAGGTCCAAACACGTGAAACACAACAATTATTTGAACCGTTATTTTTAAGTTAGCCACAGAGAAAAAAGAAAAAGAGGTCACTTAACTATGGCCGCAGCGAACGCCTCAGTAGCAATTAAAAATATATTACAACTAATGTACGTCTTTATAAATCTGAAGTAATGATTACTACAAGATTTGTGGGAAATAAGGGAGGGACTGACAAACTGACAAGGGAGAGAAATAAAGATGGCGAACTGAATCACATAGCAAACTAGAGAAATACTGATCGGCACACATTTTGTGCACTTTTAGATATGACGGATCTTTTCCATTAATTCACTACCATAACCATAACTTAGGACAACCAAACCAAATCTAACATGATATAACTAAATCTAACATAACAACCAATCCTAACATAACCAAACCAAACCTAACATAAACTAACCAAAGTAGTGGTAGTGAATTAACGAAAAAGGTCCGACATGACCTGTTTTTTTTTTTTTTTTTTCTTCTCCGCGATTCTGCCTAGTGAGTTACCATACACTGTATCCCACCCAAGCCTTATACACAAAACATATCAGTCCATATCTACTCTTGAGATTTATTCATGTTATTTGATCCGTATAAGTTTTATATGATAATATTAAGAGTACAAGAATATTACTATTTCTTCTTAAAATGCTAAAATGTTACAACTTAGTGTTTCCGATGTCAACCACGTTTCATATATATTCACCATTTGGACATATTGTTCTTAAATTTCTACTACGACAAGATGTAAATGTGTTTTTTTATAACCAGCAAAGACGTTATATTTTTAGCTAAAGCTGTACACACTTAAATTTGTTTTATGACGCATTTGACATCGGTGGAGTGTAGGAGTACTATGTAGCCTATATTAAACAAAAAACACACAAACAAATATATATATATTTCAATTGCAAATAAGCTTTATTTCCAATAAAACATTCATATAAAAAATTGTAAACTCCATGATTATTTATATTAATTATCACACAATTACCAGTGGTATGAAAAATAAACATAGCAAAAAAGTAAATTAGAATATATGATCCTTAGTACTTCTATTTAAAATATTACGGCAATCTGAAATAGGTCACAACTTTCTTGTTTAGTAATAGCTAGTCAAATCCGAGACATAAAACTATAAAGCAAAGTACAGTTCCTGTAGTAGCCAATTGTGGAGGTGTTTATTTATTTTTATGATTATACCCTGAAGAACCAGAGCTAAAATGTCTCTTAGCCAATTTCTTTTTCCCTAACAATTTCACTTTCCTCCCTCTAATAACCTGTTCCCCTCACAATTCCGGATAGGACTTTTTTTCCATTCCACGCGATTGAAATTAGCTTCCGTTTCTGACAGTTTTTACTTTGTCTTTTTACGTATAAATCATGTTCATTTCCTATTTATTGACTTGTTATAGTTAGGAAATGGATGGAAGGAAACTATTCAATGACAATATAAATTAAATAGTCAATTAACACTATTTCAGGACAAGGCCAAAATCAACAATGAAAGACAACATGCAACAATAGTATTAAAACTGAAGTTATTAATAATATAACAATTAACTAATATGAGACATTACAATTAGCATTATTTTTGTATTCATTCTATATTTAACTGGCAATAATTAATAAAAATACAGTAATTAATTAGTAAATTATTGGTAATTTATAAATATTTTACTTATTTACTGCAATTTTAACTACCTTACAAAATACAATGATATTTGTATGGATAAATAAATTACAAAATTAGAAAACTATATTTGCTTACTGTATTTTACAGTTTTTAATTATAGGGTAAATATCTTCGTTCTCAAGATTGATTTGAAAAACTAGTCCAGCGATTTTTCATTATGAGGTGGAGTAGGTTCAGAGGAATTCATAAGAACAACTTATGGACCATTATTATAATGGACGTTTAATATTATACAGTGTCCAGTATTACCTATAATAATAATGAAATGAATCGTACAGTTGACATTTAAAATCATGTTTCAGCTCACTGATGGTAAGATTGTATGGATATTTTTTTTTAAGGGTTGTCGCCTTTCCAGCGATGGCTTGTGAGTTTGGGAAACTGCCATCTTAAGGGCCAAATACCTGCAGAATATCTGTCAGTAAGTAAATTTATTATTTTATTTATTTTAATTTTTTATATTTTTCGGGTTCCTCTCTGTAAAGTTGCTAGAAAATACGAAACATTATAGGCTCTAATGCGCTTCCCTGAGGTGTCTTTGGCCTATACTATCAAGCACGAAGAAATGTAGAATCTACTCCTTCCCAAATTGTTGCATACATTAATAAAATATAAATAAAAATTATGTAATTTTTCGTAACATTTACATAAAAATTTACTAAAAATATGTTATCATTCATCTTTAATCACTGTCGTTATACTGACAAGTACAATAATTCACCATACAACATTGTAAGCGGTATTAATGTCAGTGCCAATGCCACACGTGGCCAGAGCCCTTCACGGCGAATGCAAATGTTTCCACAAATGTGTCATAATAAATTACCCTCATACCCGTATGTACAGTGCGTTGCCACAGCGCGGACCTTGGACACAATCCGGGCCGACTGCCACCAACACACCCTAATTAGGATTATGTTCCCTGCCGGCCACACGTTTAACAAACCGTCACACACACTCTTGCCTCTCTCGGATGTGTTTTTACTAAGTTATTACTTTTCCTCAGTTTCGAGCATGTCATATTCATGCTGTAAAGATTTAAATAACTTTCAGTCTAGTGGAAATAATGTTTTTCATTTGGCTAGTAAAACTTCTTTAAAAATAATAGAAAAATGTTCGTTTTCCTTATATCCTTATTATTAAAATTCTTACTTTCAATGTAAAATGTTATTTTATTCCAAAATGATGTCTTTTTGATGTTTTTTTTCTTTGACAATATATATAAAGCACAAAAAAATATAATAATAGTTTTTATTGTATGACAAATTTAACATATACTGTAATGCAATATTAGGAGTTTTGTGGTTAAAATATAACCTTCACACACACTAAGGTCACAGACATACATACAAAATTGTTACATTCATTACCTTCTCGTTCATTCTGATTTTATCCTCTAGCCTCACTCGGAAAAATTTGGTTGCGCAGTCTCCAAATCACTTGCGAAAAACTCTTCAGAGTTGAATCAGGTGATTAGCATTTTTTCGAGTGGTCGATGCATTTTTAAATAAGTTTTGCGGACTGTTGACAATTATAAGTACTGCGTGTGAGGGCTATGTTCGGTAACTCTAGCTGCCTTTAGCAAAAAAGACTGTGGTTTCTTAAAAAATATAGGCCTATATAAATATATATATATATATATATATATATATATATATATATATATATATATATATATGTGTATATATATTATGGATCAGAGCTGACGACTAATATATTTTGAAATTAATTTAAGGTAAGTACTGAGGTTGATATATGCTGACGTAAAGACTGCGTTAACCCTAAATGTATGCGAAAAACAAGTACAATATTTACACTCTAATTTTTAGAGTAAGTGTAGATTGACCAACGATTAACGATATTCGTATAAGTGTCGTATAATAAGTGCTATCTTTGTTCTTACTTCTTGAAGCGTCGCAATCCTTTATATATATTGTTTACTAACCCATTTTAGTGACAAAGTAGTCAGATATCACATTTTGTTGTGAAAGTGGATTATTAATTTACTCATTTATTTTTCTCAGCGTGATTATGTGTCAAGGGACCCGACTCATCCAGCTAAATTTAGTGTAACCTTCCGGGATTTAACCTATTAATCTCTTCATGCAGCCAGGAGAGCTAACACTAGGTTTTTATTTATTATTGAGCTACAATATAAACGTTAAAAATGTTAGTGTGTTTTGACATGAATGTGATTTAAGTACAAAAGCATTCATATTCAAACATGCAAATAATGTATGAGCCTTGAAAATACATATGTAGCTTTAACCTTTGATCTGCTTTGTAACGTTATGCTTCCTTATTATGCACATTTGAACATAAATCAAAGTAAATTGTACGACTATTCTTTCTGTTTATTGTATTGTTTGTGTTTGTTGTCATACTACAATTATTTTTAATGTTATTTACTAACATATCTTTTTTCGGTCATTACTTTTTCGTATCATCGTATGTATGGGTGGGAGGGTTATCACAACCCTATGTGTATGGGTGGATGGGAGGGTCATCGCAACCCTATGTGTATCGGTGGGTGGGAGGGTCATCGCAACCTTATGTATATGGGTGGGTGGGAGGGTCATTTCAACCCTATGTGTATCGGTGGGTGGGAGGGTCATCGCAACCTTATGTATATGGGTGGGTGGGAGGGTCATCACAATCTATGTGTATTTCATCGCAACCCTATTTAATGCTTTAATTGTATTTTTTCACGTCATTAATATTTTCTAGTTACATATTTACTTATTTTATATATTATTTACCAAACTCTAAAATAGTTTTTCTTGTTTATATGAATCATTATATGTATTTATCATAGTTTCAATACAAAAAAACTACTTTGGAACACAGATTTAGAGTTAAGCTTATTTTCTTTCTACATTGCAAAATTCAGGTTTTTGTCTCGTCGGGAAGTGCTGTAAAGATTATGTTAAATAGTGAAGTTGATGTCGGAGACAGCGTCTAACTTAATAACATTACACTGGATAAACAAAACAAATATATTTTTAATTACTTTTTAATTTAAGTTAGGTTTATTACAATTATTTTATGTGTTCTTTTTGAGGATTATCTTTTTTGCTCATCTTAAGAGAATTATACATTTTACATTTATGAAAAATTGGGAATAATATATTAATAGTGTCTATCAGTGACAATCAAATTGTCAAAAGGATCTAACTATTATTTAACCAAACATCCTGTACCCTTTAACGAACTACACTGACGTAATTTGATGAGATATCGGTGTTACTGATAGTAAAAAATAAACATAAAATAACAAATATACGCAATTCGAAGCATAAAGACCACAAATAACGAAATGACAAACTCTCCAAACATAACTAAACACACTAGCAATTATTTCGATAGCAGATGTATACACAAATGTGAGGCAAACGATGTTTGTCTCGTTTCCACAATCAACAAAAACACTTCAAACACAATTCAATACCAAATATTGTGAAATCATTTGCTGTTCAGTTCCACATCTGGTGGAGTTAATCATTATATGCACAGCCATTAACTAGCACATGGACAAACAACTTCCCACACAAAGGATAATAAACAAACTACTGTGTGCAAGAGGTAATTCACCACTTGTTTAAAACTCGAGTCTTTCTTAATGCAAACGCAAGAGGTCTTCCACTGCTTGAGTTATCTAGTAGAAGTTAAGGTTGTAATAGTTAAAAAAAACCTACAATTTACGTACAAACGTTTATGTCAAATAGTATTACGAGGGCATTTTCAATGTTTCAAAACTATTAGCAATGGTTACTTAAAAATAAATAAAAACAAATAAATTATTTTAATGAAAAAAATATTTTAGTTGCAATAGAATGAAAACGTTCGTACAATGATTAATACACTTATACGTAAACATTTGTATTGTATACTTTCAAACAAGCTGGAGACAAATTATATTTTATTGAAAAAAAAATAGGTAAATAAAAAAATATAGGTCACACCCAATGTTAAACATTTTTTTCTTTTAAATAAGTCAATATTAACCCCACGAATACGAATCATTAATTTTTGTGTGTAAATATTGATTTGTACCAATAAACTTTGATAATAGGAAAACATTTTACTCCAAAAAACGTACGTTAAATGTTGTATTAGGTTATGTTAGGTTAGCTTAGGATAGTTTAGGTTAGGTTATATTACGATAGGGTTGATCAGGTTAGGTTAGGTTGGTTAGTTAGGTTAGGTTAGCTTAGGATAGTTTAGGTTAGGTTATATTACGATAGGGTTGATCAGGTTAGGTTAGGTTGGTTAGTTAGGTTGGGTTAGCTTAGGATAGTTTAGGTTAGGTTATATTACGATAGGGTTGATCAGGTTAGGTTAGGTTGGTTAGTTAGGTTAGGTTAGCTTAGGATAGTTTAAGTTAGGTTATATTACGATAGGGTTGATCAGGTTAGGTTAGGTTGGTTAGTTAGGTTAGGTTAGCTTAGGATAGTTTAGGTTAGGTTATATTACGATAGGGTTGATCAAGTTAGGTTAGGTTGGTTAGTTAGGTTAGGTTAGCTTAGGATAGTTTAGGTTAGGTTATATTACGATAGGGTTGATCAGGTTAAGTTAGGTTGGTTAGTTAGGTTAGGTTAGCTTAGGATAGTTTAGGTTAGGTTATGTTACGATAGGGTTGATCAGGTTAGGTTAGGTTGGTTAGTTAGGTTAGGTTAGCTTAGGATAGTTTAAGTTAGGTTATATTACGATAGGGTTGATCAGGTTAGGTTAGGTTGGTTAGTTAGGTTAGGTTAGCTTAGGATAGTTTAGGTTAGGTTATGTTACGATAGGGTTGATCAGGTTAAGTTAGGTTGGTTAGTTAGGTTAGGTTAGCTTAGGATAGTTTAGGTTAGGTTATGTTACGATAGGGTTGATCAGGTTAAGTTAGGTTGGTTAGTTAGGTTAGGTTAGCTTAGGATAGTTTAGGTTAGGTTATGTTACGATAGGGTTGATCAGGTTAGGTTAGGTTGGTTAGTTAGGTTAGCTTAGGATAGTTTAGGTTAGGTTATGTTACGATAGGGTTGATCAGGTTAAGTTAGGTTGGTTAGTTAGATTAGGTTAGCTTAGGATAGTTTAGGTTAGGTTATGTTACGATAGGGTTGATCAAGTTAAGTTAGGTTGGTTAGTTAGATTAGGTTAGCTTAGGATAGTTTAGGTTAGGTTATGTTACGATAGGGTTGATCAGGTTAGGTTAGGTTGGTTAGTTAGGTTAGCTTAGGATAGTTTAGGTTAGGTTATGTTACGATAGGGTTGATCAAGTTAAGTTAGGTTGGTTAGTTAGATTAGGTTAGGTTAGGATAGTTTAAGTTAGGTTATGTTACAATAGGGTTGATCAGGTTAGGTTAGGCTGGTTAGTTAGGTTAGGTTAGCAATATGCATTGACGGTCAACATATACTAACTTAAGCTAACCTGAAACGTATGAATAAGTTGATGTCATATTCGTGTTTAGGAGACAAGGCTACATAAGATTCGGTGCATACATAGCTTTTGTTGTAAAAAAACCTTCTTTCTTAATTTTAGATTTTTTTCATATATTGGTTTCCAGTTTTTAAAGGATTTGTGGTCATGGGCCTAGTATTGGTTGGTTAAGAAGAAAAGAAAATGTGTTCCTTTTTTATTTATTTATAATTTGTTCAATTTAATAACATTTGTAACAGATTTATATTAGTATAATAATGGGTACAGAACAACTTACGTTCATTGTTGTATGTCTTTTGATTGAGGTCCTACTTGTTGTTCAAATTTGAATAAATTATGAATAAAAGCTTGTGTTTTGGGGTGAGGTGATCTTCTTCTCCCCTAGGGTTAAGTCCGTTAATAAACAGCTACCTTAATATTTATAGTTGTATTTACTCATTTAACTATTTAATTTGTAGAAGAAATTTTGGCAATAATTCCTCATTTAGGTCAAGCAATAGCAACACGACCAACAGTATTCTTTTTTATAATAACTGTTTTAGCGATAATTCTCTATTTAACACTGAATTTCGTCTACTTAAGACCACATTTGTATATCAGGGTTTAACAAAACTCTCTATACAAACTTTAGGATATTGTTCTTTGGGTGAAATGAAGCAAAGAAATGTATGCAACCAATGGTCTATCTCATTCTGGTTACTTTCTTTTTTTTTTTTTTTTTTTTTTTTTGTGAAATGTAGCAAAGAAATGTATGCAACCAATGGTCTATCTCATTCTGGTTACTTTCTTTTTTTTTTATATATATTTAAAGTGTTGAAACTAGAATAAAAAAACAAGAGTCAAGATATGTTGTAGCTAGTACTTTTAATACGGATTTAAATAATATTTTATTTTTGAAAATCATATAACAAACACAGAATATACAATCATTTTTGTAAGACTCTGTACAGCCTCATGGGCAAGTGTAGGTTAATAAAACAAAAATTAATGGTTTTATGAAAAAATACCAAGATATGTAATAGTGCTTGCAATACGAATTAAAACGATGCCTTGTTTTTGAAAATCAAACAATAAAATGAGAATTTACAATTTTTTGTGTGTGACCATGTATATCGTATGGTTTGTTGTCAGCTACCATTTGTTAAAAACTCGTATAAAGCTGCGATGTATATTTTGATAAATATCCAAAAGTCATTGATTATAAGATGTAAAGTGATCTCCTGTCACAAAGCTATCGAGCCATCTAACACCTGTATCACTGATTCTGTGTATGCTGACCAATTCCTCCGTAAAAGAGCGTAGGGGGCACTCTGCAACTATGTGATCCATTGTTTGGATAGACGCACCGCACTGTGTGACACTGTACAGTCTAGAATGGACTCATAAATAAGTATGTTTATTTTGTATATTTCACATTACCCTAATAATGCACTAAGAGTTTAATCTGCGACTATTCAACAAAAACAAATGAAATAAACACGTTACAAATAGACTAAGCAATATCCTATACTAATAAATAGTTAACAACGCAAGTAGTGTGAGTGAGATACTTTAATATTGTGATTTTACGTTTTACAGATAATCTACTATTATTTATAGTCAAAGTCACATGCCGAGGCTGCAGGCCGAGGTATATCCAGCGCAACGAGAGCTTGCAGGGGTGTCCCCTAGTACTAAATATATTTTCTGAACAGCCCAACACGTAATTCAATAATATTCACTTTGATGGACATGTGCAGGGACAGTACACAGTGAAATAAGTTCCATTTATGATATGGCAGTTAAACCAGGCCGATGTTGAATATCAGAACAGTAATAACGCAAATATCGAGTAACGGCAGATTGTGACGTGGCGATTGTAAATCGGGGACGTCGCTGTGCTGTTTTAGTGCTCTCGACATAACGTTTAACGGACGTCACCGCAGCATCCATAACCCCAGCATACATCATTTCACTGGTTATTGTCTATGTGTTTTGCTCTGGCCTAATGCTAGTTCCGTATTTATGATTATGAACTAGTTGACAGGATATATGTTGTGTTTGATGTGCCTGCTGAATACCAGTGTAGGCGTCGATATATGATCTTGTATATAGGATGTAGTTAGTGGAATTGTTAAATATCAGAAATTATGAAATAAACCCGTGACTAGAAAATTTTTTTTTCTCTAACTACGCACTTTATAGACGCCTCCGAAAGTACGATTTTTTGTTGAAAAACTGGTGAAATATGAGTTTATTATTTTAATTCTTAAGGAGGTTGTTTTTAACGGAAAATTTTTTTTACCGAAAAATAAAAACCTAGTTTTTTATGTAATAGTAAAAACCCAACTTTCTTAAAATTTTTAATTATTGAAAAAAGTGTTTGTTTTCATTTTAGTTGTTTTTTAATGCTGAACACGAATATATAATTGTTGTTTTTTTTTCAATAAAACTAATTGTTCGGCTCGAAAATTACACTTGTTACTTACCTAACATAACCTAACTTATCCTAATCGTCTACTGTACATACTGAATAAGAATTCATAATTTGCATTAAATTCCGGTGCATGGCCTCCGTGACGGCCTACCGGCCGTCACTTCGACTGCAATACGTGTGAATTTGTTTGTGGTGGCTAGTCATAGCTTCTATTAGCATTGTGCATACGGCCACCATAGGTGATTTGACGCGAACGTAGTTTTTACACGATATATCAATAAATAATTGTCGCAGACGAAACTAGTTTTCAAATCCGTGTTCAGCAAAAAAATCTACACCGAATTGAAAATAAACTGATGAAAAAGCACGAAAAATAACAGAGTTATTATGAAAAATAAAATATACAAACATTGACCTTATTCTACCCACTGGTGATAAAAAAGTCAAGATTGGTGAGGTCTCTAGAAAGAACATAAATACCTTTTTTTTTTCATTCTCATTCCCTCAAAATATTAGTGGTTCATTAAATTATGTATTTTTTCGTAATTTAGGAATTCCATATAATATGTGACTGATTTTCCCCTATCGATTTGCACTACTTACTGACTTCTCACCCCAACTACACTTAACACATACTAGATACACAACCTATGCCACCGTACTTGTATGGGTGGGTGGGTCTTCACCAGCGTACGTGTAGGTGGGCCAATACCACTTTCTGTGGACGTGTGGGTGGGTCAGTAACACTTTAAGTCTATGGGTAGGAAGGGAGTAATGGGCCAATACCATTGTATGTGTATGTGTAGGTTGGTCAATCCACTGTGTATGTGTAGGTGGATCAATCCACTGTATGTGTAGGTGGGTTAATACCACTGTATGTGTATGTGTAGGTTGGTCAATCCACTGTATGTGTAGGTGGGTTAATACCATTGTATGTGTATGTGTAGGTTGGTCAATCTACTGTGTATGTGTAGGTGGATCAATCCACTGTATGTGTAGGTGGGTTAATACCACTGTATGTGTATGGGTGGATGGGCCAATACCACTTTATGTGTATGTGTAGGTGGGTCAATCCACTGTATGTATATGTGTAGGTGGGTTAATACCACTGTATGTGTATGTGTAGGTGGGTCAATATCACTGTATGTGTGTGTGTAGGTGGGTTAATACCACTGTATGTGAATGTGTAGGCGGGTCAATACCACTGTATGTGAATGTGTAGGCGGGTCAAGACCACTGTATGTGTATGTGTAGGTTGGTCAATCCACTGTGTATGTGTAGGTGGATCAATCCACTGTATGTGTAGGTGGGTTAATACCACTGTATGTGTATGTGTAGGTTGGTCAATCCACTGTGTATGTGTAGGTGGATCAATCCACTGTATGTGTAGGTGGGTTAATACCACTGTATGTGTATGGGTGGATGGGCCAATACCACTGTATGTGTATGTGTAGGTGGATCAATCCACTGTATGTGTATGTGTAGGTGGGTTAATACCACTGTGTGTGTGTATGTGTAGGTGGGTTAATACCACTGTATGTGTATGTGTAGGTGGGTTAATCAACTGTATGTGTATGTGTAGGTGGGTTAATACCACTGTATGTGTATGTGTAGGTGGGTTAAGATCACTGTATGTGTATGTGTAGGTGGGTTAATACCACTGTATGTGTATGTGTAGGTGGGTTAATACCACTGTATGTGTATGTGTAGGTGGGTTAATCAACTGTATGTGTATGTGTAGGTGGGTTAATACCATTGTATGTGTATGTGTAGGTTGGTCAATCCACTGTGTATGTGTAGGTGGATCAATCCACTGTATGTGTAGGTGGGTTAATACCACTGTATGTGTATGGGTGGATGGGCCAATACCACTGTATGTGTATGTGTAGGTGGGTTAATACCACTGTATGTGTATGTGTAGGTGGGTTAATACCACTGTATGTGTATGTGTAGGTGGATTAATACCACTGTATGTGTATGTGTAGGTGGGTTAATACCACTGTATGTGTATGTGTAGGTGGATTAATACCACTGAATGTGTATGGGTGGATGGGCCAATACCACTTTTTGTGTATAGGGAGGTGGGTGTGCCTTCCGCAAACCAAATTCTCAAAACTAAATTAAAAATCTTGAAAAGAACATATTTTATTAAGATTCTAATGTTTTAATGACCGTAGGCTGAATCTAAGATAAATTGATGTTTAATAAAAGATAATAAACGTGTATGCATTTGTTTTTGTGTAAATATATATATATATATGATGTTCTTATGTGTATATGTATGATGATTTTGTGTATCTGAGAGATTAGAAAATATTTAATTCAAGTTTGAAAGTTTTTATAACTTATTGTTATAAATAATACTACTAGTAATTTGCTACTGTAAACTTCATTAATACTGTAAATTATTTATATTTGTTGGAAATAAATATGATTTTTTTTTATTTGAAGAAGCCGTGTTTAATTCTATATAAATTTATTAAAGCATGCACTCAGGCTATGCTTTGGAGGTACTTTCTTGGATTTCCTTAAAAAGAGATTTTCTTGCATTGTGCAATACTTTGGTTATTTTTAAAGACTTTATACTTGGCTGGCATTTAAGTGTTTGTTACGATTAGTTAAGAACTTAAATCGCTGAACAATGTGAATATTTCAATGCATTTGTAATAAACTTCCAGAAAACAAATTATTATTGTTACTTTATTCTCATTTTTGTTCAATCATTTTAGTTTGAATAATAGGTTTAAATATTTGCCTTTTTGTATATTTTTAAACTTGTAAATGTTTACTGACCTCTTCTGTTGAAATTTCCAGAGTTTCTAATCGTAATATTAGTTTCATATAAGTCATGTTTTTATTCCTTTTGTTGCATTTAAATTATTTTCTTTAACGACTAAACATAGATATTTATATGTAAAGAACTGGTTAATTCTACGTTCAATTATACTATATTTATAAATATATACATTACACTCGCTATAACCAACATATTTTTTTCTCTTCCTGAACATTTTATGGGAAGGGACGTTTTTGGATTTCTAAACTATACTTACTATTATATTACCATAAATTTGCTTATTTTTTTGTGCTCCTTCATGCTATAGTGGTTTAGGAAATGTTATTTGTGAAATGAAGTTGATAGTTTCACAAAGTGTTCATATAATTTAGCTCCATTAGATCCCTAAATCATGTACTTAATTTTCATATATGTAGTCTTTGTTTTAAATGAATATTCATAAGTAGGTTTGATAATATTGCCATGTCTCCCATATCAAAAATGGGACGTCATCCCATATAGAAAAAGGATGTCGTAACTACTATTCTATTGCATTCTGTTCAGATCCGTTCCGTTCATTCCGTTCATTCCGTTCATTCCGTCCAGTTCTGTTCCGTTCTGTTACGTTCTATTCTATTCTAAACAGTAATTCTAAAAATATATGAAAATGAAACACATAGTTATTAGTCTGACGAAAGTTTAGTGTTCTGGTATTGTGTCCAGATATGGAATGTTTCAGTAAAAAATGTATATCTTATCAGTTTATTATACTCACTTTAACATTCCCTTAGTATCATTTGCTTTCAGCTAGGCTAAAACACTCAATAGAGACATACGTATCCAGCATCATTGCTTTCCATGTTTTACATTTATATTAATTTATACTTTATATTAAACATGCTCTTGAAACTTCTTTAAATTTAATACTATTAAAAAACCTATTAGACTTTAAATAATAAATAAATTCCACTTCAAAAACTTATTAGCCTTTTCAAAATGTTATTATGGGGGGTTTGTTATTAAAAAAAAAAGAAAAATTACAGAAAAATGTACATCATACTTTAGTAGTTTATTTTTTTAACACGATATATAATCATATATATTTAACGAACATGTCACATTTAGGTTAGACTCTAGTGGTGTTCCATCAGGAGTCTGGTGTAGTGTGAGGGGGGGGGGGTCCAAGGTTGTACATCTCGGACACCAGCTGACGGCTCGCCACGTGTGACAACACGCGTAATTAGGTCTCCATCTAACACACGCACGCACGCTAATTATGCAATCCCAACGGATGTGTGAGAGGGGTACCTGTAATTGCACTGTAACTGTTACGTCTCATTACCCCCCTCCCCCCAACGCCGGTGTATGATGAGGATTATCCATTAGGTTGAGTAGAGTTCGCTGTGGGGATCCCGGCTATATTCTTTATGGCCACGTTAGTAGGATTAATGAATGAAGAAGTTCTTTTACGATGAAATGTTGATATTGTTATTTTAGTTACCATAGAGTGCATTTTAATGGGAACTGGAGGATGTTTTAGAGGGATAGTGTTTTGAATACATGAAAGTCAAAGACTAAACTGGGTTTCAGAGTAAGTTAAAAATAAGTAATGAGGCATTGTGATTTTACCATAAAATACAATATAAAATAGCGTCTTCAGTTTAAAAAATTGCCTTGCCTTAAATCACTTATAATAAACCTAACCTAAAAAAGTATTTGGATGTAATTATTGTAAAGAACAATTGATGACTGGATATAGAATATAAATATTAAAAGTTATACATTTTATTTAGTTATTATGCATGGTTTAAAATACTAGGTTTGTATTATTTAATTATTTTTAATTTTTAATTTGATGATTAGCATAATACAGTATGTTTTTATAAAATTATTAAAAAAGTGACGTGTACCAAATTTTGGTTAACATTAGTATGTATGAAGATTCGCTTACTTGGCTTATAATTAATATACAAGCAGAACCTAAACAATATAATTGATAGAAAATATATGTATATATCCTTTTTAAAGCGTATACGAATTTAGATTCTCACAATTAAAAACATATTTTTGGTTGTATGTAAAAAATGTGTGATATTAACTATTTAGGCGTATTTAAATTATAACCCTCATTAATAATTATTTGTTGCACCTTATACTAACGGTTCAATATTACCATACGTGTACGGTTAGGGGGTGGGCTAATACCAGCGTACTTGTATAGGTGAGTGTATGAACTAATATCACTGTACGTGTAAGGGTGGGTAGGTGGGTCAATAGGTGGGTAGGTCAGCACCATTATGTGTGTATGTGGGTTGGAGGATCAGTGTCACTGTTACATGTATGGTGGGTGGGAGGCTCAGTGTCACTGTTACGTGTATGAGTGGGTGGGTAGGTCAGTACTATTGTACGTGTATGGGTGGGTGGGAAGGTCAGTGGCACTGTTACGTGTAGAAGTGGGTGGGTAGGTCAGTACCATTGTACGTGTATGGGTGGGGGTAAAATAAAAAAGAAGGAACTGAAAATGCAGAAGTACCTAGGTATTCATAACAGTCAAAAGATTATTGAGATCCTTCAAATAACTGAAGGCTAACTATGGATTTATGACTAATGAAGAAATGTAGGAATTTAATGTAATAAATTGTAAATCTGAAAACTATATATCGACTCGTTTTTTTTTTTATATTTTTTCTGGGATATAAATTAGTGACCAACTTACACTTTTATTCAAAAAATATATATTCCTTTGATATTTAAAGGTTTAACTGTTGCACTTAGCAGATATTGAAAGAAAACTCATTCTTCATATAAATATGTATGAAAACCATTACGAGTAGAAAGTTATTGAAATTAAAGTAGGGAATATTTTCAATACATTTTGTATAAACAAGCAGTTTTAAAGGTACATTTTTACTGTTACAATATATTTGCTTAAATTCCAATGAAAACTTAAATTTGCTGAGTTAATTAAGTTTTACAGAATTATTTATTAATTGAAATTTACATGTTACAATAAAAATATTATAATTTATCAAACAAGAAATATTATAAAAGCTGGTTTACGGATGGAACTCGGTTAACAATCAAACTTTTAATGTTGGTCCATTCATTCCACGAGTTCCATGTTACTTTCAAACAATAAATTAATTATAAACATTTAATGAAAAAATTTTTATACAAAAATTAAATGATTTATGCTGTAAAGATAAATCAATAGGCTATAACAGAAAATAGATATGTTATTTCTTTTTTTATAAATAAAAGCTATAAAAAGAAATAAAGATATGCAGGCCTTTGGCTTAACAATAACAATACTAATATTGTTGTTCTAATAATAATATATTATTGTTGTACTTTTATTCTAATAAAACACTAAACAAATCCATTACGAGAGTAAACAAAAATTATATTAGTTTTGACGTAATAAGACCAACACAAACACTGACTTTGGCTCTGTATTTACACTGTTGTTTGTATATCGTATGAAACTACCCTTAGGCGTCGTTAGTTTAGGGTTGACATGTTGGCTTGGGACCGTAGGCTGTGTTTCTTGTGTACAACGTTAGTACACATGGGTGGGAGAGGTAAATATGCCCTACATTGGACCACTTACTATTGACCTCATCCTTAGCCCTTTCTCTCGTTAAGGGTGCTCCATCAACACGAAAAACATCTGATTGACATTTTTGGATTAAAAGTGTGGGTCGTATTATAAATAATACATGTGTAGATAAGAAAAAATATCTTTGAGGAGATGTGATTATTGGGCCTTTTTGGGTGCACAACTCATTAAAAAAAGCCGTGCGATATATTTTATTGAAATTTTGTGAATATTGTGTGTAAGAGGTACTACCCAACTAGGTGTAAAGTAAAAGTTTCTTAAGTGTAACTAGCTATCTTTATATAAAAAATGATATCTGTACGAATTTTGAGTTTAATGTTTTACAATTGCCTCAGACTGATAGAGTATATTAATAATACATATATACACTTCGTTGATACGAGTAGTTTACTATAGTTAAATGAGTTATGTACTTTTTACGATTTTTGTAAGGGGTACTGTAAGGGAGAGAAAGTGGAGGGAAACACGTTGTGTGTGTTGGTGAGGCAGCCTCTTTGCTACTACTAGTAACAATTGCGTGAAATCTAGAACTTAATTACTTGGAACGCTTAAGGGATAACTAAACATTCAAAGCGATAGCTTGCTGAAAATAGCGACATCCAGAGTTTGGTGGAATTATCAAGTTGTGAAAGGTTTGGTCAGCAACAAAAGAGGCGAGTTCGTGCAATTGCTCAGCACCTGTGACATTTTGTCAAAAATATATACTGTACACATATTCAGAAAATATTACTTAAAAATTTATAAGTGTTGAGATTTAGCTTGGCTTTCTCACAAATGTTGGAATGATTTTCACAAGAACTTTCAATTGTACGTATGTATCGTTTGATGGTAACCTTTAATAGTTTTCATTAGGGACAAAAACATACCGCAATGGATCACATAAATTGTCATGAGCGTCGCACTGGTATTGCGCCACCAATCTTAGACAAGGAATGTTGCTGTGTATACATCCTCTTGGCCAATCCATATATCCTTAAATGGCGTTAGTATGTTAGCTAATGTCCCTCTTGATGGAGCCGGAACCTTCCCGAATGGCGCCTAGTAGGATCTAGATCACCCATTCAGAACCATCTCAGCCACAGTTCCAGAACTGTTCAGCTTGTAGTGGTGCGTTATACAAAAACACATATCGGCTTACAGTCAGTGAGTCTCGGTGGCAGTGCGAATCTTTGGTCTTCGGCCTGGAGTGAAAGTGACAAGTGACAGCGTTTAACAGTGACAGTTCACGAACAGTTACATATATTTTTGAAACCCAAACTATAGTGAGTTAAGTTATATGAATTATTAATGAGTTAATTTCAAATATTAAAACAGTGTCTATAAAGGAATGTAAATCTAACTATCTCGCACTATGTAATTTAGCTAGTTAGTGAGTTCAAAATAAAAGTAAGAGTTAGTAGCCACAGTATGATCGCCTTATTATTTTGAAACCTGAGGTCCGTAGCAATATGACAGATTTAACGTTTACTTGGGAAGCAACAGGCGAGAACACCTCGTCATATTAGTTGGAATAGTTAGTTCGTAGTTAGTTTACCTTTCGGTAGGTAGGTTACGGTGAGTTATGTTAGTTGGTTTTAGCCTAGTTAGGTTAAAAATTGATGCTCCAAGTATCGTTTTTTGGGTGATTTTGTTTTATTTTTTGTGTTTTACGTTCATCTATATTTTTGTTAATTTATTTATTTTATTTTTATTTAGTATTCTTTTCAGTAAGGGTTTGATGTTGGAGAGAGAAATAATTGGTTAAATGATCATTTAAAGAAATATATTTTTGTTCATTGTTCTTTAATTTTCACATATTGTTATTGACTGAAGCGATTTTTGTAGAACACCTTTTACGCTCACGACAATCAGAAAGGAATCTAGAAAATATATGTTAGAATACCATTGAATAATAAAAGTACGGGATAACAAGTAAATATTGTAATATTTTGACTGATAATCATGGTAACTAAAATAATGTTATAGTTAGACAAAAATAATGCACTTCAATTTATTTCCAACGCGTTTAGGAAAGAAGCAATCGAAAGTCCAAACGTAAAAAGGGAACTAAGAACTCTTCTTTAGGGGTTCTAAAGATCTTAAACGATAGTAAATAACTGAAGAGAGTGTGTTTACGTTTACAGCTGACATAAACTCTGTAAAAGGTCAGGTTTGGAGGAGGTCTGGTGTAACCATATACGAGCACACTCCACACTCTTACGATTTACTACTGTTTAACACAAGAATAACAAACAGCGAAAGGCAATGTAAAATAAATATTGAAGGATTTTTTGATAAAGCTGTTTACAATAGTAAAAAATTAATTCAACCTTTAGATGTGATAAAGGATCGTACGTCATTTTACACAAAGTTTTTATTCTATAATTGATTAAGTTAGTGATCATTTATTTATTATTATTATTATTATTATTATTATCATTATCATTATCATTATTATTATTATTATTATTATTATTATTATTATTATGGATTGTTAAGACCGATCGTAAATATATGAGTGAGTATGAGGGGCTTTTGCCGAGTATGATGAATGTAGATGAACGTGTTTAGACATTGTTGCTAACTAAGGTCGACTGTTCCTTATAAATATTTATTTGTTAAGAGCCCAATAGACTGGGAAACTAAGGAACCTACAGCTTACATGGAATCTAAACCACGTAGTATTAGTTAGATTTTCATCTACTTGGGTTTTCTTCCTCACACAACATCCGGACCCTGACTACCACACAACGTAGACACCCTAGACTTGTCCAGTTGTGTCCACGTCGATGGCAACCATTGAGCGGACGCCATGTCGGTATTGGGAGGACCGAGCATAAAACGTATCGCCTACAGTCGCCACAACACTTTGTCCCCAAGTAGCTGGATTACAGCACTGCGCCACTACTAGTAGTGGTACCGTCATACATACAATCATCCCAGAGATAAGACGAGAGCAATTCTTTACAGTTAGCAGATTCATAAATTAGGCTTATTTATTCAAACATATGAGACTTTTTGTCTTTAATTATGCTAAGCAATAAGTATCGTCACACATACAGTTAGCTAAAATATATTTTGCCAAGAATATATTTGGAAACGTAAAGTTTATCTAAGCCAAATCTCTTTGAAGGAGTCAAATGTTTACTTAAGTACAGCGTTATCAAAATTGTGTATAATAACATGCCTCGGATGTTAGGCCTGAAGGAAGAGGCGCTAATTTCGAGTTAAGTGACTTTCACATTCTAAGATATCCCAAGTTTGTTGACACTTAGTTCACGTTAGGCGCAGTGAACGCTTTGAAGTGGGAACTGACATGAATACGCTTTTGCTTCGTAATTTGCAGGCTCGAGTGTTTAGCTTACTTACGAATGTAACGCAAACTTAGACAAGTTCCCCTAAGAACTAATTTGGAACTTTAGAATATTTGTTTAACAAGAGATTGTTGTCCTTCTTACGAATGTTTGGCTTTCAGTAAGTTTTGGTTTTGCCAATCGTTGGTTTGTAGCAAGCTCTGAATTTGATTCAGTTTTATTAAATAAACGTATCAAATATATTATCTCAACGTTATATTTTAAACTAATAATGTTGATGTATATCATATGGAGGGGTCAGAGCAACAACCAATCAAGTCCAAAAAAGTAAAAACTGAGAAAAATTGAGTTAAAGTTCAAAATTCATAACTTTGACAATCTTAGACCATTAAAAAAATATTTTTTTTATTAATGTAGTTGAAATACATAAAAAACTTTTAGTGCAGGAAAAGTAAAAAAAGTATACATATATTTTTTTTATTACCAAGCAAACTTTTTTTCGTTGACTTGGTTGAATGTTGCACTGAACGTTTTCCATTTTTTTGACTCTGCAGTATTTAACCAACTCCACAAAAGTTAAATCTGACAAAACAACACATTTTCATTACATTTTCATGGTGAAAATCGAATAAACTACATTGTCATAGTGACAGGGAATAATTGATTAAATGAACAGTCAGTATTTTTAGTCGAGATAAAACATTCTGATTTATTACAGAACCACTTTTACAGGTCAAAACAAAGTAACAGGTTGAAAAAACTAAGTTACAGGTAAACAATTTCATCATTTTCTTCATCAGCCTCCTCATCTACTTCTAAACTTCTTCTTCTTGTAGTGACTTCAACAGGTAAGTTCTTGAAGTATCGGTGGTGGGTGGGGGGTATGTAAGGAAACAGAGATTGCATGTCATCTTTTTTCGCTTGTGTGACCGGTCTGCGGTTTGGATAGAGAGGGCTCTGTTGTACTTCAGAAAGTGATTGTAAGTTCAATCCTTTTTTAATTTTTGAATTTTTTCTTGGTTTGGTAGGAGCGTACTGCTTTAAGTCCAACTGTCTGAAAGGTTCTTCCTCACACAGTGAGTGTTTGAAGAACACTGTAAAAGGTTCTCCTTTAACAAGTCTTATCCATCGTATGTTTAACCAATTGACAGGTTCCCCGTCAGTTCCCTTTTTTCGATATTCCACACTTTCTTCTAGTTCTTTGGTACTTAAAAATTCTTCTCTTTTCATTTGGTGGACCACGAAACACGGATTCTTACGTTTTGCTGATTTTATCACTTCAAACCAGTCTTCTGGAACGTACAATTGGTGGTTTTTCTGACTCGCCCTCTAAATCATGCCAAAGTCAGTGTCATTTGGTAGGTACGAGTGACCTGGCACTATGCACATGAGATCAATGTTTTCGGCGGTTATTTCTGGCCCGTTTACTAGCTTTAACATAGATAGACAGATCTTAATATTACGGTTCTGGCCACCACAGCTGTCTGAAAACATTGTTATACTTTCATATTCCTTAGCATTTTCTATGATGTGTTTCAGCAAACAGCTGGATATGTCCTCAGCACCCCTTCCTCCTTCTGTTTCGTCGTATGTATACATATGAGCGGTGGAATCATTGAAACAATGAACTCCGAAATTGTAAACGTACATGTTTCTTCTGTAGTATGCCACCGACGTTCTTATTCTAGGTTGTAATAAATGTTATAAACCTTACCTTCATCACTTCCTGGACTCCAGTCACTATCAGAAGTCATTTTAATGCTTCAAAAACAATCCAAACAGACGATAGCAACATCAACATAACCTCAAATGGACGTGGTTCGTTGTTGCTCTGAAACTTTGTTGCAGCCTGTCAGAGCATCAACAAACTACCGCATTCTGGTGGCAAATTATTGAACTTTGGAATTGGTTTGTTATTGCACTGAATAGAACTCGATTTTAGACACACGTTACCATAGCAAACTACAAAAATCAAAATTTTGGACTTGGTTGGTTGTTGCTCTGACCCCTCCATATATTTGTACTTCTGCACTGAATTTAAATTAAACCACATTTATTTTCAATAAGTTATGTCACTCACACATTATAGTTTGTGTTCGTACAATTCGTGTCACTGTTAAACGGTGTCATTTGTCACTTTCACTCTAGGCCGAAGACCAAAGATTCACATTGCCACTGAGACTCACTGACTACAAGCCGAGATTTGTCTTTGCATAACGCACCGCTACAAACTAAAATGTTTTGAGACTGTGTCCGAGATGGTTCTGAATGGGTGATCTAGATCGTACTAGACGCTATTCCAGAATGTTCTGGTTCCATCACCAGGCAAATTATCTGCCATTCTAAGTGCTTCTGGATTGGCCGAGAGGAGGGATATGCCGCACCCATTCAAGGATATTCCTCCTTGTCAAAGAGGGATGGTGCGGTTACCAGTGTGACGCTCATGGCAATATGATCCATGACATTGTTTTTGTTCCTTCAGAACCAGTCAATTTTTGTTTAGTAATTATAAACGATACATTAAAAATTATGTAGTCTTTATAGCCATAATAAGTAGTATTTACAACTAAACGATTGACTTATTAAAGATAAATATTTATTATCTAATAATGTTCATAAAACAATGTTTATTTTACTATCACATGTAATGCACGTAATTTCTATTGCCAAAATTATCAATTTAATCCGATTCCTAAATGGATCTAATGAAATTAATAATAATAACATTTGCCCAACATCCTATGAGGATAATAATAAAAATACTATTCTATTGAATACCAATCATTCGATCTTGAAAATAATAATAGTTTTTAATTATTGCTGTGCATTATTATGATTCTACAATTGATGAATAATGTACATTAAAAAAAATACTGTATGGTATTGTTCTTAAAAGTAAACATTTTCAACACTAACAAGTGAAGAGTTTTAATGAGTTCAACAAAATGACATTGCAAATTGAGTTTTTTTATTGACGTAATTGGTGGGTCTTTTAACCCAGGTAGGTTTTTGTTTAAACCTCAAATATTGGTTCTAGCTTGTTTCTCAGGTTATTTCACTCTTTAATAATTTTTTCAGTAATATTCAATTCATGTCCGTCTTCTTTAATATTCGTGAACCAATTGCTTTTCATCTATTGTAAAATAAATCAGAGATTCAGTTTTCAAATATGTGAAGCTCTATCCTAAAGGAATGCGCATAGATATAGTAGATAATAGCTATGTGATTAACTTTCCATAATTGATTCTTCTTTTCCTTTTATTTGAAATTTAGTGTTTTTCGATATTTACTTAATTTTCCTTTCTAAATTTTCTACCAATTCTTCATTGTTAAGAATAAGATTGTCTGCTATATTTTATTTAAACATGTACATATTAATAAATACTTAATAGTATTAAGATCCGACTAAAGCTAACCAATGCCCACAATTGTCTCAGCCAGTGTTGCCCAAAGCCAAACGCAGTATAATGAAGTTCCAGGTAGTATAGGAAGTTCCAGCAGTGGACAACTAAAACTGGCGTCCAGCTAATGACAGAAGTCCAAAATTTGTCATGGAATGAAATTATATTTTACTTTAGCGTCACAATTTAATCTCCTTATTGGGTGTAATATATAGCCTACCTATTATTTTATACAGTTGATGGGTGGGTCAACTGTACGTAAAGTATATTGTTTAAAGTAAGCGGTAATTATTTTTACTTTCTTGACTATTAAAAAACAATTATTTTACGAAGCCAGAAAAATTAAGAATCTGTTTAGCTGGAAAAATTTACTCTTACTTAAAAAAAAGTCAGATGCTTTTTTTTACCTAAAAAATTCTCTTGGACGTGTCCTAGTCAATTACCGAAAATCCACAATTCCACGATAATATAAGTTGTGGTTTTAAATCTGCGAAATATATTTATTAACTTTATTGTTTTTGCTTAGTATAAATTATTTTTTAATTTTGTTAATAGACCTACCGTCCCGTTGAGGTAAAGCAAAATGTTATAGCCTAAATCAGTTACGCAGCATACCGTTTTATCTTCGAAATTTGTTCTGTAAATGTAACATCCCCATTATGATTATAACTTAACCCATGAACAAAAAGGTTCAACCTCACAGGCAGTCTAGTGTACTGTATTTCTCCACGTTCATTAAACTGTACTCATTATGTCAGCTGTGAAGTAACATGAGAGATAAGTTATAATCAATTTTTACTACGTTAACGTAATTTGCTTCAAAACATAATATCATGCCTTTTTAAAAACTAGGGATGGTCAATTACGATATACGAGTATTATTTCAAGTGAAATTCTTAACCATACCATACTCTTGCTAATTTTGGCTTTCAGAGAAATAAAACCATCAACATGCGTACCTGGTGAATACCAGCTACATAGGAGTTTAAGAGACTATATAAGACTTTATGGGTTATGTTATCGGCCGCTTGATACTGTTAACTGTCGCTATTGGTGTAGATACTACTAGGAACTACCTGTTATTTATTATTTTTTTATTTTGGGGTGGGGGAGGAGTTAAGGTCGGGTTGTGGCTAAGTTTAGAATTTAATCTAGGACATAACTGAGAATTAGGGTTGTTAGTAGTTGCTTAAAATATACAACAAAATACCTTAGTGTCAACTAAACTAAGAATAAAAATAGGACCAAGACTAAACTTCGTTTCATACTTAGTTAAAAATTTGGAAATTCCATAATCAGTGGTTTCAAAAAGGAAGGTGTTACTACATAACCTTGTTATTCCTGTCAACAGAGTTTTATTCGCTGATTCGCTGTTACTGTGTTTTATTAGATTCGGTTGGCTGTAGTAAAAAAAAAACACACACAGATAATTTTAAACTCGTAAAGACTACAATAACAGACAACGAACTGGCTGCGTTTACAACGTTGAGTGTACTATGTAATAAGGCCTGCTCTGCCAACTTTAAGTGAAATGCTTCTTAGATTTCTGACTGCCAGAACTAAATTAACTAAACCTGACGAAAGAGTTGTTAACTGGCGACCATGTTGTTGCGGTGAGGGGAAGGGGGTCCAAGGTTGTACATCTCGGACACCAGCTGACGGCATTTCCACGTGTAACAACACGCATAATTAGGTCTCCATCAAACGTACGCACGCACGCACTCACGCTGATTATGCAATCCCAACGGATGTATTTGAGAGGTACTTGTAGTCGTTTCGTCTCTTAACATCTCTCGAATAAAGCTTTGTCAACTAGATATTTATGTATAAGTTCGAATACTGACAGATTGTGCACTGATCAACCAACTATAAAAATTAACTGAACACATATTGCTCGTATCCATGCTAAACAATGACCTACTATTTTCTTTAGTTTGTAGACTGTCCGCTTTGCAGCGCGTCGAGCGTTTGTGGACTGAGCGCGGTTGTCAGACTGTATTCTTCCATAGAATGCAGATACCCCCACATGCTAACCGAGCTCTCTCTGTCACTCCTCGATCATAAGGGCTCGCAAGGATTCGGCAACCATTATCTGCTGTTGTGGAAGGGGGAGCATGTGGGGAAACTTAGAAAACCGATCCTAAAAGAAAGGCACGAATTCGGCAATAGTGGGGGAAAGAGAAGAACAGGAAGAGAGGAGTGAAAGTGAGTAACACTCGCGCCCACGACGGTGTAATTCCATCAGTAACAAACAAAGTAAATTAGAATTTACTTTAGTATACTGTATAGTAAGTAAGTATAGGCCTATTGTATTATTATAATAAAATAGTCTAAATGGCTTAAATTATAACTGAAAACTGGTAGATTTCAACTTTCTTAACTGAAAAAATCTACTAGCATGTATCATAATATATCTAGCTATAAAGCATAACAGAAACTCACATCAGTTGAATAGTGAAAAAATGGATTTTAAATACGGCTTTGTTCAATTTACAAACCCACATGTTCTTAGCATCTTTGCCAAGTAATAAGGCATGATTTCTGGTAAAAGAATATTATTTACATATTTCTGAATATTAATGTGTTGTATCAGTGACATAAGAAAAACAGTTAAAACTATGGTTTTCGATAAAGTTGTTTTATTTATGTATTATTCATTCTGTTATAATATTGAGATTGAAACTATGTTTCTTATAATACAACTAACACTGTTTCAAATGTAAAGAGTTATTTCCAGTAAATGTATACATAGCATGTATTATTTATATTATTTTATATAATTGGTTTTTTAATAAATAACTATTATCTACTTAGTTGAGTAAGCCAAGTTCTTTATGTTTAAGGCGGTGCAATTGGTTTCCGAAGAGTTAATGATGTCCCAATTTTATAATCAAAATTAGGTAATGTACCTTCACTTTAGACAGGAAAAATACAAAAAAATGTTAACCACTACATTAGAACTTGTGGCCTTATGAAATGGTGAATTTAGCTGATTTTAAATCAACTACAAGACAAAACCGTTCGAAGTACAAATTATTTTTTTTATAACTACGATTTTCACACATAACTGAAGGGATTAAGATGTTTTTTATTTTTGAAAAATCTAAAATCATTTACAATTTTTAAGATAAAGAAGGTAGTTTTATACCTTTAAAATTATACATATTTTTACCCTTTTTTAATTTTGATAATTTCTTCCAAGTTTTGTAAGTATACTGTAACAAAGTTATATTTAGTCTTTTTTGTGTTTATAGTCTAGTATATAGTCGATATTTATAATTCAAGTTAATATATTACTTAGATTTGTGTTCGATTACAGTTTTTACTAACTGATATCTCTTTGAGTATTTTTTTTTAAATGTCGTTATCAAAATAATTATTTCGTTTAGTATCCAGTATAGTCCATATATATTTTAATTACAGAGGTGTTCACAGGAAGGAATCTTATAACGTTTATAATTTTATTAAAAAGTTTCACAGCTAAACAGCAGCATTTTAGTACTACTCAACTAGGAAGTACTAAACCAAATTAATTTAGTATTAAATAAGCGTGGTTAGTACATACGAAGGGAATCCAATAACTCCATCATATTGTCATAGTAGTTGCAATATTAGTTCGTACTAACAAACAAGACTGGACCAAAGGGACCATAACCATATTGGCTTTGACTTGGTATTTGCTCAGTTGTCGTACATGATCACAGTAATGCTGACGTTTGAAGTCGACGCTGGTCAGCAGTGACCGTGGGGCATCAATAGAGTGCTGAGCCAACAGTGCGTATGTCATCCCCAACCCTACCAACACCGTAACCAAACCAGCGTTCCTCAGTAAAACCCCCTTGTTGACAGTTCCGGTGTCCTGTTTGTAAAGCCAGCAATTAAGTTTTAAAAAAAATATAATTTAATTAAGCTTAAAACACATTTCAATTGCCAACATTGATTTTCAATCTACTCAAATTATTTAACCATTTAAGATACTGCAGCTATAAATTCAAATAAAGGTAAATTTGGTATTTCTTTATTTATTTATACACACAGCAGACGCCATTTTACAAAAAGACTCACATAGATAGATAATAAAGAAAAAAATAATAAAGACTAATATTTGTTATGAAAAACTGAGATTAAACGGAATTGCTTCAGTTATCATAATTGATAATTGTGATTGAAAAAGTATTAATTGCAATAAATCTATTCTAAGCCTCTCTATACTGACAATACGTAAACAAGGTATATAGAGAGAAAAATAGTTACAGCAACAATAGATAATTTATTTTAGAAAAGATTCAAAAAAACCAACACTGATAAACATATCAATGAATTAACCTAACAATAAAACAAGATGAACAATAAATAACAAATATATACTAGACATTATAACAACAGATAACATGTAGAGCACATCAATATTTAACAACAAAAAACCAATAAGAACCATGGTATATAAGCAGTAGAGGAGAACAACTTCATCCAAAAATTCTAAACTTGGGCCAAAAAAGCTCAGTAGCATAAAACGAGGCATAATGCTGTGATACTCATGAAGATGTGGTGGTGTGTATGAAGAGTATGAATATGTGGGCTTGATGGGCACATGAGATATTCAAAGTTTATTTCGCTTAGAGTTTAGAAAATCTAGACTTATGAAGATGTTTGTTTAGACCGAATCGTCTTTAGACTATTAATATTATAAAATAATTTAACAAGCGAGACACGGTTTCTATTTTAACTGCTCCATTCGACTTTTTTTTATGTGTTTGCTTGTGCAATGAATAGGTCTAGATCCAACACGTTGAACCATCGGCATATTAATTGGTATGAAAATATTTAAAATAAACCTGAAAATTCCTAAATTTGGAGAAAATACTTTGCATGTTAAAATTGCAGACAATTTCATTCCTAATCTTGAGACTATTATTACATTTAAGATTGTAACAAAGGCTTTAATGTTATGGGCAAAAAACCAGAGCTGTGCCAGACCTCATTTACTGTTAGTATAACCTTTATTTTTAAATTTACAGTCTTCTCCAGTGAATACTTTTGTCCGATCCGACTCTCTACCTGGTATTTGGAACTACTTTCAACTATGTAGTCTATCAGAAGACCAGTTGTTGTCTGTCCGTTTATCCTAAACCATTGTGTGATTTGAACAGTCGTGGCAGTTGACTCTCCTTCCCAACTTGGCCACCAGGCAGCGCCAGTTATCAGTAGCTCAAGCCCACATTTTACAGTTGAACATCACTTATATAAACTTTTCAAGCTTACATTTTTGTTAACATGTGTATTTCAAATGTTAACAATAGTTAATGATAAATAAAAAATAAACCAAAGATACAACTTAAATCTGGTTTTAGAGGGGACTCTAGAAAATTGTGTTCTATTTAAAAAAAAGGCCAAGTTTAAAATTGAATGTTCATAATAAAGCTATAATCTTAATTAATTGAACTTAACAATGACTTTATGGAGAGTAAAATATAATATGGTAAAAGATGTTGCAGACTCTTATGACTGTTTTATTCCCAAACACTAATTATTTAGTAAAAATCCACTAGTGTAAGTTTAATAATGTTGTAGTCAGTACCAAACATGTTTGAACTTATTCGGTTTCCATTATCAGGCCAGAGAATCAAATTTTTTCATTCTTTTTTCTATTCGTCTAGTTTTAGTAATAAATTTGTCAATTAATCAGACATTTAGCAACCATTCGGTACTACATTTGTTTTGTATTACATGTAAATTTATTTGTTATTTCTACCAACTCGAAACAAGCAAATTATTAAACTAGTTATCATTTTAGTAAAGCTATGAATATAAATAAATATTCATTCTTCATATTTTATTTATCAAGAGAAATTTTTATTTTTATATTTTTACTTTTCTATGCAAACTTATCCCTTTTTTTCTATTAAAATATTTATAATAATACAAATAATGTTTTACAAGTTTTAATAGAAATTAAAATACATAGTTAAGACGAAATATAAAGAGATCGGATTTCATATACCGACAAAATATGAAAAGTCCATCGTCCGACGAGTTCAGCGATCTTTCTTAATTAACTGGTCCGTTGATTAACTACTGACAAAAAATAGAAACGCTGCAGATTTAATAAAGATGCAATCTTTATTAAGTTACTCGATTCCATCATAACACATTTATATGTTTTACAGTTTTCTCTTCTGAAAGTCATATTACAAAAGATTTATTTGTCTCCGTTTTTTATCTCATCTTAACACATAAGAATATAAATTTATTGAACGTTATTAAATTCTATTAACTTTATCAAAATTTAATTTTAGCCAGTAAAATAGTATTTTTCTGATCGTTCACTTTTAGACAAAATATGAATTGTGAATGAATTTAAGCCAAATAATTGAGGAAGTAAAAATGCAGACTTTGCTAAAGACTAAATCACTTTGTCCCTTAGAAAGTTTATAAAATCAACTAAGAAAACGTTCAGTAAAATATATCGCATTTTTACTTTAAAAGTTATAAACCTGGAAAGACCAAATTATCCACTTCAGGTATCCATATCTCAATAAAAGAGTTAGTTTTCATAATTCAGTCAGAAAGATATTTCGCTATATCTCGTTTTTGAGGATAGAATCAAGGCTTTAATAGAGTAAGTAAATAATGTTAATTACTTTTTTTGGTAATTTGACTCTGAATCTCCTGTGATGGCTCTTAGAGTTTTAAATAGTGTAAGAGCCATTGCTTTCTTGTCTATAGCGAACATTGATCTCAAAAGAAAGGCAATATCTGCGATAACTTCTTCCCAAAAGGCGAGAAGAGAAGGGTTATTCAAACTCGTACTGTTTTTGTAAAAGTGACCTTCAAACCACACTTTTGATCGAATTACGAAAATTATTGGCTATTGCTCCAAAAAGTATCGTTTAACTTATCAAAATTACCTTCAAACTGTATCATTCAGTATAAAACGCGTGAACTTAAATTAAGTACTGATCAATTTAATCCAACCCACGATTATTATTTCATTTCTCCATCCTCAATGTTGTGTAATTGGAACAGGATCTGAATGTTAACTGCTTATCTCCATTGATTGATACTTGAAACAAATCGTTAAACATTTTATCTCCATTTTAACTCATTTATTTCCATCTATAATTGAATCTATCAGAAAACGTAAACTCTGATTGGTTTCCCTTTCGCTGCCAGCTACTCCAACACTCCATCACAGCTAACACACGCGGAACAGTTTCTAATCCAAGGCCGGCTAATGATTGATTGGAAGCCCAGTTGGTCTAGGGAGCCAACACAATTGGCTAGGAGAAAAAGCCGTTACAAAAGTAAAAATTTATTGAAAAATATAACTTCACCACTGCCACGCTTTAAAAGAACATAACTCAGGATTTTTGTGCTACAATATATGTTCTAAAATATGTTTAGATTAGATTGGGTTAAGTTATGTTGGATGGGTTAGATCACAGAGGAAAGACAAACAGAGGTCGTTTTCTTATGGCAGTTAATTCCTAAGTGCCAGTTATAAATAGATTTAAACTAATACAAAGCTTCATACATCTGTAATAAAGATCTCTACGTTTATCTATCTCTGAGGATTTAGGATAATAAAGGAAGGTACCGACATGGTGTGGTCCTACCATTAGCATGGTAGACTGGAGAAATACCTAATCGACACACTAAATGCACTATTGGATGCGACTTCTGTTTATTTCTTCTCTGGGGTATAATGCAGTTTCAGATTTGTCCTGATAAAGTATAATCTTAACTTCTGATAAATTCAATGCGTTAGTCACCACGATAAAAATCCAAATAAAACTGTATTTATCTTAAAATAACGTCTTTTCCCCACCCTTGTGGAATGACACTAATTCAAATGGCCTCCAACTCAGCTGTTCGTGTGCGTATTCTTGCTTTGCTAACTTTACGACGAAGGTAAATATCAATAAAAACTATAACATTTCATAACCATCCATATGACCTTGTATACTTTAAAAGTTGTCCAATTCAACAACAAATATACGTTTGATATTTTTTTTACAGTCATTTTGATCGTCTTTCTCCGCCCAAAAAAACTAATTATACATATATATATATACTTAAAAGTCCCACCCCCCCCCCTATTAACTTTCTTATGAATACAGATAAAGTGATTTACTTCTGGGAATGTTTATATGACCAACTAAGGAGTTTTTTTATGTATGCAAATTTTTTACACCCCCTCTCAAAAGGGGGTAGTTTGGGGGTAAGTCAAAAATTTTAAATAGAAACCCCTATCAAATGACACATCATTTTAAAGGTAATATTAAAAGAAAAAGAATGGCGGAAACTAGAGATCTCTAACATTAGTCTATCAAATTTGGTGGCAGTTTAAAGTAGGAATTATTTCATAAAACCCCCTAAGTAATTTTAGAACGGGAAAAATGGTCAAAATGCTGAACTCTCACCTCAATTTCACTCAGATGAGATGCTCGAAATGGCTGCCATGAACTTCTTGACAGTAAAAAAGCCTGGATTGAAAACCACGTCTCACATTTTGTAAGATTTCAGGCGTGATAAGGTGGCAGGCCTCTTCGATTCTTGTCCTTAATTCATCGAGGTTTGCGGGCTTTGTGTCGTAAACTTTACTTTTGAGGAAAACCCAAAAGAAAAAATCCAGAGGTGAAAGGTCAGGTGAACGTGCCGGCCACTCTACCAAAGTGCCACGTCGACCTATCCATCTATCGGGAAACGTTTGGTCTAGGAATGTCCGGACAAGCATATATTGTAATGTGGAGGAGCACCATCATGCTGAAATACAGGCTCATAAGTACCTTGTACTACCTCATTTATTGCTGAGACAATGCCGTTCCGTAACATGTCCAAGTATTTAACGCCAGTTAAATTACCATCAATAAAGAATGGCCCAATAACAGAGTTTCCCAAAATTCCAGCCCATACATTTAATTTTTGTGGCTGTTGCGTATGGGCTTCAACCATCCAGTGGGGGTTACTGTTTGCCCAATAACGGCAGTTATGCCGATTGACTGTCCCATGCAAAGAGAATGATGCTTCATCACTAAAACATATCTGTGATATTAAATTATTATTCTCTTCAATATTCTGCAACATTTGCTCACAAAACTGAAGTCTTCGGTCAGGGTCGTCTTCATTTAATTCTTGATTTAACTGTACTTTGTACGGGTGGAACTTGTGACGCTTTAACACTTTGTGAACAGTATCTTTTGAAATTCCAACATCAAGGGCAGTGGACTGCAGAGATTCATGTGGGTTCGCAGCATAATTTGCTAAAACTTGAATTTGGATCTCTTCTGTCGCAATGGCAGGGCGCCCTGATCGTGGTGCATCTTTGACACTAAAGTTTGTTGAGAATTTGTTTACTAAACGTCTAATGTATGCCCTGTCTACTGGTCTATCTGGATAGGCAGCATTAAATAAACGAACTGCTTCATGAACATTTCTCCTAGCTTCCCCATAGAACAATATCATCTCTACTTTATCTTCATTTGACCGAGCCATTTTTATTAAATACGAATAAAAAGAAATTTAACACAGTAACTGAACTGAAAGTGTTACACGTACTAACTAGTAACCTAATAAGAGATAAGGAAGGAGCCACTGGTATTCCCAGGTTGCCCTACTGGACTTTGGTCAGACAAACCAAAACCAAATAAATGCTATGTTATTTGTGGTTTTTGGTGTTTGTTGATTCTTGTAATAACTTGTTTTACGATTAGGTGTCATCAGTTTTCAAAACTAACTGGTGGGTGAATATTTTGTCTGCCTTACAACAATTTTAAATGTAACATAAGCTGCGGGGGTTTTTTGAAATAATTCCAACTTTAAACTGCCACCAAATTTGATAGACTAATGTTAGAGACCTCTAATTTTCGCCATTCTTCTTCTTTTAATATTACCTTTAAAATGATGTGTCATTTGATAGGGGTTTCTATTTAAACATTTTGACTTACCCCCAAACTACCCCCTTTTGAGAGGGGGTGTAAAAAATTTGAATACATAAAAAAACTCCTTAGTTGGTCATATAAACATTCCCAGAAGTAAATCACTTTATCTCTATTCATAAGAAAGTTAATAGGGGGGGGGGGACTTTTAAGACACCCTGTGTATATATATATATATATATATATATATATATATATATATATATATATATATATATATATATATTTATATATATATATATATACATACATACACACTCATAACTTTATAAGTCATATATTGTATTTCAATTTATAGTTATTTTGGATATTTTCCGTCAATCCATATCCACTACATTTTTATTGTTTCCATCAATTCACTACCACTTGAAAAATATACTATTGCTCTAAAAACTGTTCCACAATCATTTTTACGTCCACTATGGTCCTTATCCGCTAGGAATCCGATATCGCTGGCCTTATCTTATGGCTTTCCAACTTACACATAGAGAGCGCATTAGGTGGCAAGTCAATCATTGGATTTACCAGTTTGTGATCAACTTTAATAGCCACTTAACCTAACCTGGCCTAACTTAACCGTAATTGCGATAAAAAATACTGGTAGTGAAGTAACGGAAAAGTAGTGGTAATGAGTTATAGGAAAAGGTCCTTAATTTATTATGAAAATATGTGTTTCAATATTTTAGATGCTATTAAAAGTTTAAAATAGTTCAAGTGGTTGTAATTTGCAGTTTTTAATTTTATAATGTTGATTGTAGGCCTGTATTATTTTGGAAAATCTGTCTACGTATATATTACACTTCTATACTGAGCTAGTTGTTCCAAATAAATAAGTCTATATTCTTAGAGGAAACCCTTAAATATTTCCATAAAATGAACAAGTGATGAAATATTTCCCTATATGAGTTTGAGTGGTTTGGAGGATCGCTACTATCGTGTATGGTGGGTGGGAAGGTCCACTGCATGTGTTATCACTGTACGTAGAGGGATGGATGAAAATGCCTTTAGTAGATGTCATGTTCCTTTTTAGTTACTTAGTGACAACACAAGTTATATTTGTTATAGTTGTGTTTAAAAATGATCACCCCTCATGCTTGATACATGAATCCATAGAATCCAACACTTAACCCTAGAAGTGGCGGTTAAAATGTCTGTCGTTGTGGGCCATTTTTCACTGTGTCGCAAGTGTATTTTGAATTTTTTTTTAAATCTATAATATATTCAAATACTATAAATGTATACATCATTTTATGAGGAAAAAGCACAGAATACTATAAAAACATTTTCAACCTTTAAAAAAATATATATATATTTATATCTAAAATAATTTTAAAAAAAGGAGGAACCATACTTAGAAAATAAACAAAATATTATAAACTTTATATTCTAAGATACATTTTGTCTACTTTTAGAAAATATAAAGTGTTGAATTTTTTTTATATATATAAAATGTATGTTTATATTTGTAAATAACGAAAAGCTTACAAGCATTAGCGTGTTACATCAACAATCACGTCTGCAAAACAAAGAGGATCAAAATAAAAGTGATTTGATCAGAAAGATAAACTTGTCCTCTTTCAAATGGTACCTAGATATCTTCGCTACGTTATACCAAACATAATATATGATGTTAAATACGATTAGCGTGCTTGACTTTAAAAAAATGAACGACTGCCATTTTCAGGGTTAATTTACTTTGAAGCCAGTCAAGTACAAATTGAAACTGAAGTGAACGTTCGAGAGCGTGGAAGTAGAAGGAGATGTGTGGAAACAGAAGACGTAAGTAGGTTGAAGAGACAAGGAGGGGGTTGCGACAGGAGGACATAGTAGTACAGTATCCATTCCGTAACTACAATAGCAGTAATTCAGGACATTGAGAGCGTTATTGGTACATTATTAAGTAAGAGTCCTTGGCTGCAGATGTAGGCCTAGCCAAGGTCCCTCCCACCCACACACCCAGCGTTTCCCAAACACAGCTTATTTCAACTCCATTACCCCAGTTATTGAAAGATTACCTTCCATTAGAGGGGCGTTACTCACTCAGCGAATTGTTCTTGACTTTCCTCACCAATAAAGTGAATATTGGTAATTGTTTTTCTTATGGAATGTACTCTGCCCCCTTCCTTCCCACCCAAAGTAAAGGGTTTTATTTAAATTAAAATTAATATTCGATAGTTATCTGTAAGGCATTTCGGTCACTTTCTGTATGCAATGAGTACGCCATTAGATAGTCCAAATCGATTAGTATGCTAAAAATAAATGGTTCCAAATAATTGGCACAAACTTTCCCCCATATTAAACACTAAAAAAATCAAAACTTTCGAAAACTACCAGTTTGACTTCTAAATATGTTTTTTTGCCATAGCTTTAAAACTAGCCAAGTTAGAGAAAATTTAATTGTTGTGTGTGTTTTTGCCTATACAAATAGAAAAACCTAATATTTCAAAAAAGTAAAAAAAATGGTCTGGAGGTATTGACTAAATACACCTAGGCATACAAACCAATTTTCATAAAATTCGATCCATTCGGTTGGTCTCCTGTGAACTGCACATACACACAGAGAGATACACTCTGACAGACACCAACATAAAAAAAATTTAGGGGACCCTAAAATGGATTTTTAGACCAATTTGTATACATTTTTTTACGATCATTAAATTTTCTATATTAACGCATACAGGAGAAATTAAAATTATAAATTTAGAAGCACGTGTAAATAAATAAAGTTAGAAACATAATTAAAATACATGAGACCACTAAAAATAAAATAAACAGGAGGTAATTTTGATTGTCCAGTTGTTTTTATTTCACTATGCAGCTTTATTAAAATGTTTAAGTTACAAAAACATTTAATTGTTTCTGAATAGATAGTATATTATTCTGTCAAACCAAATATAATAAAATCTAATAGCGTTATGTATGGTATGAAAATGTAAATTAAAGGAAAGTTGGATGTACGTGTGTGGCCAGTGAGTGCCACCATCAGTAAGTCGGGTGTGGCTTGTGTGTGTGAGACCAGTAAGTTTCACTTAGAGATAGTCAAATGTACGTGTATGACCAGTAAGTTCAACTTACAGTAAGTCGAATGCACGTAGAGTGGATACAAGGGTAGTTGAGGTGGGCGTGTTAGTTGCATAGGTGGTGGTGTGTAGTCAACAGAAAAGTGCGTGTAAAAAAAATTGGCTTAGAGCTCAACAACAAAATAGTTTGATATTTTACTGAGAGTTTCCTCAGTTTTTAAACCTATAGGAAAACTCAAAGGTTTTTTAATGCCTAAACTCCAGTTCCCAGATAACATTCAAAAACTCGTTGATGACAATATTTCTTTCTACCACCTCCACTTCTGCCTAACGATAGAACGGTATCAGTCACTGTTCAATTAAGAACCTAATATCATAGACCATCTGTTGTACTAGAAGGTATATGCTAATATTAAACAGCATACGAGTGCTATCACAAACAAGCTGCTATTAGAATTTCATGTTCGTAGTAAATTTGAGAATTAAACGTTTGTTTTCAGCCCTAATTGTGAATCGTTTATTCCAACAGCTGACAAACCGAATGAGGGTTGTGTTAGCACGAAAGTTTACGTTCAGCCGCTGTTTCACAGTTTATTTTCTCGGCCGTTACTGCCAAATGTTAGGCAATTTTAACATCAGTTGGCAGTTTTAACAACATGCGTGCGTTCGTGGCAGGCGTTTGTTTGTCCAGCGATATTTAGTTGTTATTTTTTATGTTTGAATGAGCCATTGGTTTGTTTTCGCTTTCGTTATATCTGCAATTACTGAAGTTGTATGTTATATGTTAAAAAGTGTGTTTTAATTTAGTTATAATAAGTGTGAACATTGCATATTTGCTTTTGCCGTATGATTCACTTTCTTTATGGATAGTACAGCTCAATTTTGGCTAGCTGAACTAGTATGAACGAATTAGTAAACTTGACACCATTTGTATATAAATCATAAAATATAACGACTAATAAAATAAGAATGCTATTTTTAATTGTAACAGTTCTCAATATATAAATCAAGATTAAAGTTATGTAAACTTGGCGAACAAAGTGGATTCCAAGCTGATGCTTGCATTCTCTATTCCTACCGAACTCTCGAGTTGGTTGAAATTAATAATAATAAGCTTTTATTTCCATCGCTTAATTTACAAAACACAACTTAATTTATACATATAACTTTGATTAATACTATATAATAAACATTTCGTTAAACTAAATATTAGAATACAGAAACATAACGATTACATGGGGCTCACCTGTGTCTGAGCATGGGTCTTACACATACAAAATAAAATAAATTACATTAACGGGAAAAATACAAATTTACTACATACTAGATACTCACTTCTAATAAAGTAAACGAAACAGAGAGCATTTTTAAATCAGAAATCAATGTATGCTACTAACATAACGCCAACAATTGTTTAATATTAAATTGTTTTATCTTAAAATGTGTTTTGCTGCAGTTGCATAGACTTATTATATTACTGACTATTAATATGGTATAGAGACAGAGAAATGAATCATTATCTTAGTATACAAACTGTATTATAGTAAACCTAATGTACAACGGGCTTTTTATGCTTTAATAAAATACTATCTTTGTACAAGATGGAGCTAAGTCATATCTTACTTCAGAGTTGAAGCTTACATTTTGCTTAAGCTGTCACTTTCTACCTAGGTACCAATTTAAACCAAAGTGTCACATTGTTACTCAAACGTACCATTTTGTACCAAGTAGTTCAAAGTACTGCATAAAATATTAGTATAATCGAAATGATGTTTTTGTTTACCGTCTATCGTGATGCTAAGGGATACTTTGGTTCAAAGTGGTACAAAGTGTCAGTTTAAACACAATCCTAGCTTTACATAGAGCGTATTATTCATACAAAGTGATGTTTTGGTAAAGTTAATTATTCGGTACAAAATGGTACGTTGGTACAAAGTATTACCTTGGCGTGTGTATCTATCCCTCGCAGTACACTTATATTTTAATGAAATTGATTACCATAAAAATAGTTCCACTTAATGAGCAACAACCGATCCACTCATTTCATTTCATATAAAACATAGTTTATTGAAATTAATTTGACGTAATATTTCTCACAAAGATTAACATTTCAATACACCTGGAATTGCTTAGGATAAATGTTATTTTTGAATTAGTAGTTATGAACAGAGTTCATATATTAACTATTGACATATTTTAATTTCTTATTGATGGTCTCATAGAATATAGGGCTGTAAAGAATATAAAGATAAAAAATGTTTGAAAAAAAGTTGGTGTGAGAATTAACCAGATTTTACTGTATACCTTAAATAAATTATATATTTGTTATCTTAATCTTACTGCCTAAATTATAATCTATCATTTTTATATACTTTATAACTAATTCATACTAACCATGTTTTTAATTTAGTTGTTATTCTTAATACTAAAAGCTTATTATACTAAAGAGTTTGTTAGTTTCATATAAACCCCTATATACCAGTTTTTGTGAACTGTTACGTTACATAGTCTGTGATTGTTTTGTTATTGTTTTCACGAAAGGAAGTTTAGTTGAAAAAGTTAAAGGAGAGTTAATTTTTGTTAAGGATTTAGTTTTAAAATGTGCTTTTTGTATACATCTATTATAACATAATGTCACGTAAAATCTAATCGTACATATCTAAGCAAAACAGTACGTTTGTTGCCACTGCTATACTCCTGTATGGTACACTCTGTACTGACTAGACGTGTGCACAATACACCCGGGGTAAACACCTAAAACACACCAAACACAATACGCTCATACTTAAGAAAGTGTATCATTATTAAGTTCGATTACTCTATGGTTTAAAACATAGTGTAAAACTATACTGGACATACTCAGCAAGTTTTGAAATAAAAGAATTTCAAATGTTTTGTTTATTAGAAGCTGTCAGACACTGAAGTAAGGTAGTAGATTTGGAACATGCTTGAAAATAAGGCTTTAATTTAGAATTAGTGAATAAACAATGGACATATTGACTGTCAAAACTACAGTTGTATACTATCGTTTTACTTTGGGTAGGTAGGGGAACTAGAGTTAAATCTCAACCATTTAGGGTTATTAGCTCACATATCCATTATATCCCCCTCACACTACTATTTGTAGTGTATAAGACAATGTCATAAAACATTTTATACTAAACACATAAATGGTTACTTCAGCACATATGGGGATTTATTTTATCCACATCGATGTTCACTACAACACCTGTGGGATTTTAAATTGAACACATCGATGTTCACTACAGCACCTGTGGGTTCACTACAGTGCCTGTGGGATTTTAAATTGAACAAATCAATGTTCGCTACAGGACCTGTGGGATTTAATATTGAACACATAATTGTTCATTACAGTACCTGAGGAATTTTTAATTGAACACATCGAAGTTCACTACAGCACCTGTGGGTTCACTACAGCACCTGTGGGATTTAATATTGAACACATAATTGTTCATTACAGTACCTGAGGAATTTTTAATTGAACACATCGAAGTTCACTACAGCACCTGTGGGTTCACTACAGTACCTGTGGGATTTTAAATGGAACACATCGAAGTTCACTACAGCACCTGTCGGTTCACAACAGTACCTGTGGGATTTTAAATTGAACACATCGATGTTCACTACAGCACCTGTGGGTTTTAATATTGAACACATAATTGTACACTACAGTACCTGTGGGATTTTAAATTGAACACATCAATGTTCACTACAGCACCTGTGGGTTCACTACAGCGCCTGTGGGATTCAATATTGAACACATAATTGTTCACTACAATACCTGTGGGATTTTAAATAGAACACATCATTGTTCACTACAGTACCTGTGGGATTTTAAATAATAGAACACATCAATGTTCACTACAGCACCTGTGGGTTCACTACAGTACCTGTGGGATTTTAAATTTAACACATCAATGTTCACTACATTACCTATGGGTTTTAATATTGAACACATCAATGTTCACTACAGCACCTGTGGGTTCACTACAGTACCTGTGGGATTTTAAATTGAACACATCAATGTTCACTACATTACCTATGGGTTTTAATATTGAACACATCAATGTTCACTACAGCACCTGTGGGTTCACTACAGTACCTGTGGGATTTTAAATTGAACACATCAATGTTCACTACAGCACCTGTGGGTTCACTACAGTACCTGTGGGATTTTAAATAGAACACATCAATGTTCACTACATTACCTATGGGTTTTAATATTGAACACATCAATGTTCACTACATTACCTATGGGTTTTAATATTGAACAAATCAATGTTCACAACAGCACCTGTGGGTTCACTACAGTACCTGTGGGATTTTAAATTGAACACATAATTATTCACTACAGCACCTGTGGGTTCACTACAGTACCTGTGGGTTCACTACAGTATCTGTGGGATTTTAAATTGAACACATAATTATTCACTACAGCACCTGTGGGTTCACTACAGTACCTGTGGGTTCACTACAGTACCTGTGGGATTTTAAATTGAACACATCAATGTTCACTACATTACCTATGGGTTTTAATATTGAACACATAATTTTTCACTACAGTACCTGTGAAATTATAAATAGAACACATTAATGTTCACTACAGCACCTGTGGGTTCACTACAGTACCTGTGGGATTTTAAATAGAACACATAAATGTTCACTACAGCACCTGTGGGTTCAATACAGTACCTGTGGGATTTCAAATAGAACACATCAATGTACACTACAGTACATGTGGGATTTTAAATAGAACACATCAATGTTCACTACAGCACATGTGGGTTCACTACAGTACCTGTGGGATTTTAAATAGAACACATCAATGTTCACTACATTACCTATGGGTTTTAATATTGAACACATCAATGTTCACTACAGCACCTGTGGGTTCACTACAGTACCTGTGGGATTTTAAATTGAACACATCAATGTTCACTACATTACCTATGGGTTTTAATATTGAACACATCAATGTTCACTACAGCACCTGTGGGTTCACTACAGTACCTGTGGGATTTTAAATTGAACACATCAATGTTCACTACAGCACCTGTGGGTTCACTACAGTACCTGTGGGATTTTAAATAGAACACATCAATGTTCACTACATTACCTATGGGTTTTAATATTGAACACATCAATGTTCACTACATTACCTATGGGTTTTAATATTGAACAAATCAATGTTCACAACAGCACCTGTGGGTTCACTACAGTACCTGTGGGATTTTAAATTGAACACATAATTATTCACTACAGCACCTGTGGGTTCACTACAGTACCTGTGGGTTCACTACAGTATCTGTGGGATTTTAAATTGAACACATAATTATTCACTACAGCACCTGTGGGTTCACTACAGTACCTGTGGGTTCACTACAGTACCTGTGGGATTTTAAATTGAACACATCAATGTTCACTACATTACCTATGGGTTTTAATATTGAACACATAATTTTTCACTACAGTACCTGTGAAATTATAAATAGAACACATTAATGTTCACTACAGCACCTGTGGGTTCACTACAGTACCTGTGGGATTTTAAATAGAACACATAAATGTTCACTACAGCACCTGTGGGTTCAATACAGTACCTGTGGGATTTCAAATAGAACACATCAATGTACACTACAGTACATGTGGGATTTTAAATAGAACACATCAATGTTCACTACAGCACATGTGGGTTCACTACAGTACCTGTGGGATTTTAAATAGAACACATCAATGTTCACTACAGCACCTGTGGGTTCACTACAGTACCTGTGGGATTTTAAATAGAACACTTCAATGTTCACTACAGCACCTGTGGGTTCACTACAGTACCTGTGGGATTTTAAATAGCACACATCAATGTTCACTACAGCACCTGTGGGTTCACTACAGTACCTGTGGGATTTTAAATAGAACACATCAATGTTCACTACAGCACCTGTGGGTTCACTACAGTACCTGTGGGATTTTAAATAAAACACATCAATGTTCACTACAGCACCTGTGGGTTCACTACAGTACCTGTGGGATTTTAAATAGAACAAATCAATGTTCACTACATTACCCGTGGGTTTTAATATTGAACACATAATTGTTCACTACAGTACCTGTGGGATCTTAAATTGAACACATCAATGTTCACTACAGCACCTGTGGGTTCACTACAGTACCTGTGGGATTTTAAATAGAACACATCAATGTTCAATACATTACCTATGGGTTTTAATATTGAACACATCAATGTTCACTACAGCACCTGTGGGTTCACTACAGTACCTGTGGGATTTTAAATTGAACACATAATTATTCACTACAGTACCTGTGGGATTTTAAATAGAACACATCAATGTTCACTACAGCACCTGTGGGTTCACTACAGTACCTGTGGGATTTTAAATAGAACACATCAATGTTCACTACAGCATCTGTGGGTTCACTACAGTACCTGTGGGATTTTAAATTGAACACATCAATGTTCACTACATTACCTATGGGTTTTAATATTGAACACATCATTGTTCACTACAGTACCTGTGGGATTTTAAATAGAACACATCAATGTTCACTACATTACCTATGGGTTTTAATATTGAACACATCAATGTTCACTACAGCACCTGTGGGTTCACTACAGTACCTGTGGGATTTTAAATTGAACACATCAATGTTCACTACATTACCTATGGGTTTTAATATTGAACACATCAATGTTTACTACAGCACCTGTGGGTTCACTACAGTACCTGTGGGATTTTAAATTGAACACATCAATGTTCACTACATTACCTATGGGTTTTAATATTGAACACATCAATGTTCACTACAGCACCTGTGGGTTCACTATAGTACCTGTGGTATTTTAAATTGAACACATCAATGTTCACTACATTACCTATGGGTTTTAATATTGAACACATCAATGTTCACTACAGCACCTGTGGGTTCACTACAGTACCTGTGGGATTTTAAATTGAACACATAATTATTCACTACAGCACCTGTGGGTTCACAACAGTACCTGTGGGTTCACTACAGTACCTGTGGGATTTTAAATTGAACACATCAATGTTCACTACATTACCTATGGGTTTTAATATTGAAAACATAATTGTTCACTACAGTACCTGTGGGTTCACTACAGTACCTGTGGGTTCACTACAGTACCTGTGGGATTTTAAATTGAACACATCAATGTTCACTACAGCACCTGTGGGTTCACTACAGTACCTGTGGGTTCACTACAGTACCTGTGGGATTTTAAATTGAACACATAATTATTCACTACATTACCTGTGGGATTTTAAATTGAACACATCAATGTTCATACATTACCTATGGGTTTTAATATTGAACACATAATTGTTCACTACAGTACCTGTGAAATTATAAATTGAACACATCGATGTTCACTACAGCACCTGTGGGTTCACTACAGTACCTGTGGGATTTTAAATTGAACAAATCAATGTTCACTACATTACCCGTGGGTTTTAATATTGAACACATAATTGTTCACTACAGTACCTGTGGGATTTTAAATTGAACACATCAATGTTCATTACATCCCCTGCGGGATTTTAAATTGAGCACAACGATGTTCAGAACACCACCTGTGGGATTTTAAATTGAACACATCAATGTTCACAACACCACCTGTGGGATTTAATACCACATACAACAATGGTAAGAATTTAACACCGATGGAGTAAAATTTAATTATTAAATAATGTTTTATAAGCAAGCACCCAGCAATATTCAGTGTTTGTTCAATATACAGTATCTACTTAAATGAAGTTTTGTCTTGGCTTGTACGATTATTGACAATTCCAAAAACCCATAAGTGTACAATGGTTTGCTCCACCCACCCATAAATGTACAATGATTTTGCCCTACCCACCCATACATGTACAGTGGGTTTTCCCGACCCACCCACCCATACATATACGATGGTTTTGCCCTACCCATCGATACATGTACAATGGTTTTGCCCCACCCACCCACACATACACGTAGATTAGTATTAACCCACTACCCACCCATACACGTACAGTGTAAATCTGATGAATAAAATGTAATGTGTGCAGTTATTCAATTTAAGATATAGTATTTTCCTAGTCTTGTGGGAAGGGAGATGACAGCACTCCTTACCTCCCTCTAAATTGTGTTAACAAGCTGGTGGAATGGTTGTTGAGGGACAAGAGTTCGGTTGCAAAAGATCTCACTAGTAGCGGGTGCATATACAAAATGACCAATGCATAAAAGTTATGAACATAAAAAGACGTAAGAATCAAATAAATGGAATCAAATAAATCACATAAATACTTTCAAAGAATTGGCACAAACTTTTCCCCATATTAAACACTAAAAAAAATCAAAACTTTGAAAATTACCAGTTTTATTCCCAAATATGTTTTTTGTCATAACTCAAAAACTAGTATAGTTAGAGACATTCAGTTTTTACTAAAATATTTTTAATTGTAATTCACATATTTCCTGAAAATTTAATCAATATCGTTTGAGTCATTTTTGAGAAAATTCTATTTTTGTGTGTTTTTTCCCAAAAAAATATAAATAACATTTCAAAAAAGTTTAAAAATGGTCTGGATATATTGGCTAAATTAACTTAAATACAAAATTTCTTTAAAATTTATCCATCCGTTTGGTCTCCAGTGAACAGCACATACAAACAGACAGACCCACATACGGAGAGACACCAAAAGGTTTTTTTTTCGAAAAAAACAATATTTTGGATTCAGGGGAGCCTAAATCCAAATTTTTAGACCAACTTTAAACAAATGCTTTTTGACGATCACAATAATTTATCAATGCTAACGCATATGCGAGAGAGTAACAAGAAAATAATAATAAAAGAATTACTAATTCTATCCCACCTTAGGAATACAATATTCTCCTATCCAGAATATGTCATTAAAAAAAAATAAATAGATTAGTCCAATTACAGTTGGTATCTGGTAAAAACTATTAATAAATATTTCATAAGAGATGGTGAAGTGCAATTTACATCGGTTCAGACAGTGTGGGTCCGTGATACGAAACAGATGCCGGCGTTTCTAATTATGGACGAAATGTGGGCCCACGGAGTGTACGCCGTAAAAACACAGGCAAGAACCACTCAGCCCTGCGGTCGTACTAATTGTAATTGTGGTGTAAGGGCAACCCACCCATCCTTGATGTGGGAGACCACAAGGCAGGCTGTAATTGCGTTTGTTATTGTTTCGTAAATAATTAATTTGTCGTTAATATATGCGAATATAGGTGATGTCCATTGACTTAAAATGGGTAAATGTGGATGACTTTATGTGTATTTCGTTGACATGATGTGGGCAAATATGGATAAAGTTACTGACTGTATGTGGGTAAATATTTGTGTAGCACGTTCACTTTATTTGGGCAAACATGGGTGAATGTGGATGTAGTTTCTAACTTTATGTGGATAAATACGTCTGTAGTTCATTGTCTTGTCGTGGGGAAATATGGGTGAATATGGTTGTATTCTCTAAATTTACGTGGGTAAATGTGTGTATAGTTCATTAAGTTAACGTGGGTGAATATGTGTGTAGTTAGTTGTCTTGACGTGGACAAAAATATGGGTGAATATAGATGCAGTTTTGAACTTGATGTGGGTAAATATGTGTCTTGTCCTTGACTAGACGTGGGAAAACGTGGGTGAATTTGGCGTAGTTCGTTGATTTATTTCGTATTTAAACATTAAAAACAGGGTGAGCATTATATCGCCTTACAGTTCTTTGCTCAATGAATCTTGTATATACTAAACCTATTCTTGGTTTTTGTGTGTAAGGCATATAAATAAGTCAAAACCGTACCCTGCATTTTATTTTGAGTATTTGTAAATAATGGTGTACGAATTGTTTCACGAAAAGTTACGTGGGAAATAAATTAGGAAATGATAGGATACATTTTATAATCGACGAATTAATTAATTAAAAAACTTTAAACTCTGAGATTATATAGTAATGATTAGATACCAAACATTAAACATATTAAAGCCCTATGACTTAACATAGATATTTCAATAAAAACAACATACGTAATTATTCTTTAAGAATATAACCACTTTAGAATGATTACTTCCTCTTCATTAATTAAATAACGAATCAGTGTTATTAGTTAAACTGAAAAATAAATAGTAAATGATATTAATGGTGTAATACACATTTTAGAAATACAGTAGTTGGTTTCTATTTCATTAAGTTGTATGACTTATGTGCATTTTCTACAAAACTCAAATCTAGATCCTGCTTCCAAGAGACAAATTACACATTCAATTTTTAACAAAACTTCAGAGTAAATTTATATTAGGTTTATGTTGAAATTTGCAAATCTGATTACCTTGGAAATAAAAATATATAGTTAACTATTAATTTATGAATTATCCAGGAACGAGACTAGCATGTTAACTATAATAAATTATAAAGTACTAGCCCACATTCCTTTCTTCGCTACGGAGTGGTTCTCTACACTTGCTTACCCTTCCCTTCGTGGTTCTCTCTAAACTATAACATCAATATAAAAGCTCAGTCGGTTGCCATTCTCCTAGAAAACAAAGTTTCATAGACAAGAAACCCCTAGGGTCCCCTTTGGAGGATCGCAGTGTAATCATGTCAGAGTCAGTAGACATAATAACCTTAAACGTTTCGCAATGAAAACCAAATTAGCCAAGTTTTTGTGCCATGCTTATGTTTAGTTTTTTTCACCTGTTTGGAATAAATAATTGAATTAAACAATGAAATTTCAACAAATTCTTTCTTAGTGGTTCTCTATGATAAAAAACGTCTTCAAAATCAGTAAAATATCAGAGTATTGTTTGTACCTGGTCAAATCAAATAATACTATTTTTTTCTAGTATTACTGATTACAGAGTAACTAGGGAAGGGATATATTCAATAGCTATGTTGGCTCACCTGTCAGCTACTGTTTGAAGCGACTTCCCGCTTAAATCATAACTAGCAGCCAATAATTCTTTGGATCATGTGTTCATTACTTATCATTACATCGTATCAAAATGGAGTATAATATCAACAAAACATACAAAATACAAACAAATTAATTCATTATTTTACACAACTTAGTAAGACATTTAGTTTTTTCAAATTCTTATAAATCCATGTTCAGTCCAAATTTATTGATTCGTCATTGTTTTTAATGCAAGAGATTCGCCTTTTTAGGTTTTAGATTTTCTTTCTAAGTTTTTCGTTTTCGTTTTAGGTTTTCTACGTATCAACCATAACGAGCACCTAATAATTTATACATTTCGTTATTTTTTTATCAAAATTGGCTGTAATATACGTATTCCACTCGGTTGTATTGTTCGTTTTACAACCACCACTGGTGACACCTTACGCACCGTCCTAGTCTAATTGTCTTTCGGTACTTAAAAGAGAATTTTGAAAATGTTTTCTCACGAGAACATTTTCTCTTTTATTACATTGAATATCAAAATGTATTTCTAAACATCATGAACCATAGTACGATAATCATTAACAAGCTTCGTAGGATCAAGGCTACATTCAACAGATTCACTTGTCCTAAAAAGCCTGGTAAAATTTGAAATAAATATCTCAATAAATGTAAGCGTGAAGCGTTTCTAAGTGAAGTAATGTTCAACTGAAAAATTCGGGCGTCCACTAGTGATAACTGGCGCTGCCTGGTAGTCAGGTGGGGAAGGAGAGTCAACTGCCACGGCTGTTCAAATCACACAATGGTTTGGGGAGGGAGGCACAGACGAAAACCGGTCTTCTGATAGTCGACGGAGTTACAAGTAGTTTTAAAATTAACATCAGGTAGAGGGTGGTAAGCTCGAGTGTGACAAATGTATTCACTGCAGTAGACTGTTGAGCAGTCAGTAATAAATTATACCAGTGTTCGTTTCTTACGCTTTGGCGTAAGAGTCATTTACCAGATGGTAGGATTGTTTTATGGTCATGTCGGCTCTTCCTTTACAACGTCTAAGTAACTTCCACCAGCGGTACTGGATGAGTTCAACCGGAAGGATTGTTTTATTGGAAATGTTTGTACACCTGTTTCTCAGTCAGTAACTGCTCTTTGTTTATAATCTTTCATTTCTTTATTTGTCCTATCAGTCAATAACTATGTTGAACGTTTAGTGTAAAGCAGTGGCTGTTTGAGTAGTAATGTTGGTACACCTCTAATCAGTTCTCACCAAGAAATAATCATTAAATATGAAGTATAGTGGTCCCGCCCGATTTTCATGATCTTTTTAATTAGTCAATATAAATCCCATGAACATAACGAATCCGTGCAAATATTTCAGTGGTAATACCAATTTGTGATAAACAGTTTATAAAAAATAAAAACACACTTTTACACCAAAAACTATGCATATTATACTACTCTTAAGTAGTTTTTTCTCCTGAACACAAATACTGTATGACATCAACGTCTTCATACAACGAACACCATCTGAGATATTCCACAAATATTTGATTAGTGAGGTTAGATTAGTATAAGTTGACCGGGAATACATATTGCTCACCTAACATAACCAAACTAACTTAACATAACATCACTTAACCTGTAGTATACATAGTTTTTGGTGTATAAATGTTTTTTTCTTTTGTACGCCGGAAAGTTTTCTTCGGATTTGTGTTCATGTGATTATTTTTTTAAAGTTAAAACAATCGAGAAGATCGGTGGGACCTCTAAATTATGGAGGTTGGTCCAGTGCGGAAATGCTGAGACTACCCAGCTCAGGGGCTAATTAGGGTCATCCAGAATACGAAAACTTTTAGACATGGAAATTTTGAGACCCTTCAAGCATAGAACCTATCACCCATAATCTCCACCACATTTATCCCTAAGTAGCTGGATTACAGCACTACACCAATAGTGCTGACTATTTTTAACTCTGTATGTGGTTTCAAGGCGTGTGTGAACACGAAATTAATGTAAATTTTCACTGCATTCATGTTCGAACTTGCAAATCAGGTACATTCATTGAACTTGCAGATACATCGTTAGTATTCAGTTCACCTGTTTAATTTGTTTATAGATAAACTAATCTAGGATGGTGACCAAATTTCGGATGCTGTTCAGAGAAATTCATTCAAAAACTTGACCAATGATGAATGTTTGATGTGAATTTTTCTACAATCATTGGTAACTATGCACTTTCTTTCACCACTTTCAAAAATACGATTTCTTATTGATAAATAGGTGAAAAATATGAGTATATCTCTGGAGCAGGTTGTTTTTAACCCCGAAAACTCGTTTTTACCGGAAAATCGAAAAACTAGTTTTTTTTATCTCATAGTGAAAAAACTAACGGTTTATTCTTATTTTTAACAGTGTTTTTTATTATTTTTTTCTTCATTTTAAGTGATTTTAATACTGAACACGAATATATAATTATACAGGGTGTCCCGTAAGTACTGACCAATATTTCATGAGGTTATACTACAGGTCAAAGCAAACAATAATATGGGACTATTTCATATAATGTATAGTCCCATCTTGTTGACTTTTCTGTCTATCTGTTTGTATGGTTTTTTTAGAAAATAATTTATATCTCAAAATGGTTTGTGATATCAAGTTGAAACTTTGTACATTTACTGACCTTATTAGTGTACATCTAAAATAAAATTTTCAAAATTATATCATTTACATAAAAAAAATTGCGGCCAATTAAACTCTTCAAAGCCTAATAACTTTAAAACGTTACAACAATTCACAACCTGCTTCTTGACTGTCTGCTTATTAATTATATAACAGTTTACAGTATATGATTACAGTATAAGTGAACGTCACACAATACAAATATATTACAATACAAGTACGAAAATCCACAAGTATTATGGTGATCGATTTCAGTGAACGACGCTCATCTTCCTCAGACCAGAGAAATTCATAAAAGAATCATTCACACAAAAAAATCACAAAAAGAGAGATATTCTTTTGTGAATCCCTCTGGTCTGAAGAAAATGAGCGTAGTTCACTGAAATCGATCACCATAATATTTGCATTTCTACTTGTATTGTAATATATTTGTGTTGTGTAACGTTTACATATACTGTATATGTACCAACGCGTATTATGCTAATTAAAAAACTATTTTAGGATATAGTTACATTAGTAGTAGAACAATACGATACATCTCTCAAACCATTACGTACATTAAAAAGTATAATACACAAAATTATTATACTTGAAATACATGATCAAGAAAGACCATAAAATACAAACTCATGATCTTTTCCGTGACCTCACTACCACTAATTTATTTTTGTTTCCGTTAATTCATTACAACTTGATAAATATCCTATTGCTCTAAAAACTGTTCCCCAATCATTTTTACGTCCACTGGTTTTACTATCTGCTAGGAATCCGATATCGCTAGCTTTATTTTATCGCTTTCCAAGAACTTACCCATAGAGAGCGCATTCGGCGGTAAGTCAATCATTGGATTTACCAGTTTGTGATCAACTTTAATAGCCAACTAACCTAATCTAACCTAACCTAACCTGACCTAACCTAACCTAACCTAACCTAACCTGACCTAACATAACATAACCTAACCGTAATTGCGATAAAAAAATTGTGGAAGTGAAGTAATGGAAAATGTCCCTAACTCCAATAATAAAAATGCATTATTTATAATTATGAGGATTTAAAAATAAAACACCTACAGTACTCAAAGAAAACATCTAATAAAAGTCTACAGTTACCAGTAAACTTATTAAAATTGTATTAACTACTAATAAATAATAATTGCTTAAGCAGAGACCGATCTTTTTCTTAACCCTGCTCAACCCATTCCTCATAGACTATTGATCTGTGCTAGAAACTTATTCAGACAGAATAAGGGAGCGAACCAGTACAGTACAAGGTGAATATTGCAGATAAATCTTACAGTCTAGGCCGGATTCGAACCAACGCTATCTCTAACCCAACTCAAAGTTTTAACGTTTTAAACCGGTCGGCCACCGACTCGCCCACTTGTGCCCGATTGCCATAAAACGTTTCAACATACTACCAACAAAATTAAAAACTTCAACATTAATCTCAAGTAAAAAAAAATTGACTAAAATAAAAAACTAAATATTCAAAATTACTAAACTTTAATAATACTGTTATTGTATATTTTTGTTACATTTTTAATGAGTTTTAGAAAATGATTTGAGATTTCCAATGTTTGAAGTGTTTAAGGAAACAAACACAACGTTTCGACAGGTATAAAAACTCCCGTCGTCTTCATGTGATACTTATTAACTTAGTCCAAATATACAGCCTGTTATTTATTGCCCATATTAAATATATGGGTTAGAAAAAACATTATTTTATTACAAATAACATTGTTCCACCAACCTATGTGCAGGTTTAATTTACTCTAGGTTAATTTTGAAATTAAAAATTATTAACTATTATAAAACAATTATATAACAAATAATCATATGCAGTTGGTGTGTGAGTTGAATTTCCAATATGATTTGAACGCAATTAATTATATGTTGTTGTACTCCGTTCTATTTATGAACCCCTAATCCTCAGCGATACTAACCTCGTGGTACATGTTTATTACAATCAATAACTCCTACTGTGATAAATTCTCATACCACTGAAGTACTAACAGTGTGACAGCATTTGAAAGAGTTCATATTTAGTCAGTTAAAACAGACAGATAGTAATCAGCAGCAGTGAGATCTGATGACAAGTAACAGGTTATGGCTGGTGATTACACAGTAGCCACCTCAGGGATTTATCCATTGGTTATGTTGGCTCACCTGTTATCCTGACAGCTGCTGTCAGCCGCTTCTCTCTTTACTGAGCTGACAGCCGATAATTTCAACATCAGCTGATAGCTATACATCTCGTTTGGAGCATATATAACCTCATATAACATTAATGATTACATACTATCTAATTAGACGAGGAACGCTTGTTTATCTTGGAAACAAATATAGCCATTTGCAGAATGTCTTGTTAATATTATCTCATTTTGTACTGCATTTATATAATATGTATTGTGGCTGGTAACAGTAAAAAGTTCCTCGTGACTTATTTTTTCTAATTTCTTCGTATATACTAGTTTTTCTTTTTTTTCTGTGTAGTGTATGTTATAATTATGTAAATAAGATTTTTTTTGTACTTTAAAAATATCAAAAAGTAACATTTTAATATAATAATGAATTTAAGGTTTTTGTGAAAAAAGTGTTTTCCTACTATGCAGCATAATATAGAATATTGCCACTAGATAAATTCCAGTGAGAGACAACGGAGTCAACTAAGGAACACTACAATCTACTAAGTGACACTGAAGTCTACTGAGGGGCACCAAAGTCTACTAAAAGACACTAGGGTCTTCTGAGAGGGACTGAGGTCTAATGAGGGACTAGGATCGGATCTTTTCTGTTAATTTACTACCTCTACTTTTTATATCGCAATTACGCTTAGGTTAGATTAGGTTATATTACTACTAAAGGTAATCACTAATAAATGTTATCACAAACTGGTAAATCCGATTGACTTAACGCTGAATGCGCTCTCCGTGTGTAAGTTCTTGGAAAGCGATAAGATGAGGCCAACGATATCGGATTCCTAGCGGATACGAAACGTCACAGTGAACGTAAAAATTATTGGATAACAGTTTTTAGAGCAATAGAATATTTATAAAACGGTAGTGAATTAACGGTGACAAAAAACAGTTGTGGTAGTGAATTAACGGAAAAGATCGCTAGGATCTACTGAGAGGAATCAGTGTCTACAGAGAGACGCTGAAGTCTACCGAGAGATACTAGGGTCTACTAAAGGCCACTGAAGTCTACTGAGGGATACTATGGTCTACTTAGGAACACTGCGGTCTATTGAGGGACACTACGATCTACTGAGTGACACTAGGATGTACTGTAGGGCACTGGAGTTCACTGAGGAACACTGAGACATTGCTAATAACATACAGCTACACGGGGATAAGGATTACCACTGCCACTGTACATGTATGGGTGGGCGGGTGGGTCAATACCACTGTACGTGTATGGGTGGCTTAATGCCACTGTACGTGTATGGGTGGGCGGGAGGTAAATGCCACTGTACGTGTATGGGTGGGTGGGTGGCTTAATGCCATTGTACGTGTATGGGTGGGTGGGTGGTTAAATGCCACTGTACGTGTATGGGTGGGCGGGAGGCTTAATGCCACTGTACGTGTTTGGGTGGGTGGGTGGCTAAATGCCACTGTACGTGTATGGGTGGGTGGGTGGCTAAATGCCACTGTACGTGTATGGGTGGGCGGGTGGGTAAATGCCACTGTACGTGTATGGGTGGGCGGGTGGGTCAATACCACTGTACGTGTATGGGTGGGTGGGTGGGTAAATGCCACTGTACGTGTATGGGTGGGTGGTTGGGTCAATACCACTGTACGTGTAGGGTGGGCGGGTGGGTAAATGTCTCTGTACGTCTATGGGTAGGCTATGAATGCAATGATCTATGATCACTATCATTTTGTTCGTTTAAAGACCACTCACCATTAGCTCAGTAAAGCCACCCTGGAGAGTGTCAACTTCTGTTGTAGTAGTGGTGAGCACTGATTAAACCCACAGTCATAACGATACATCCCCGTGTTAAAACTCAATTTTAGATACAGATTTCCGCAAAATCAGACTACACGCTATAGGGAATCATACACCACGACTCTCATGACCGGAAGTATTTCGATAAAGAAAATAAACACCGTACGTACTATAACTAGATTCAACTATTTGGTCGCACAATAGATCAACTCGTGTAAATTCATCTTAAAATATCGAAAAGGTGTTATATAGGGCGTGCTCGAGTTGCGCGCAGTATCCAGGAGGGCCATAAAACTAGTGCTCGAGTTGCGCCCAGCTACCTGCAGCCGTATCCTCAACGAAATGACCAAAGATTCCAATGCTCTAATAATAAACTTCCATACTGAAACTAACTTTATATATCATGAATGAAATACAAATACTAAATATTTTATATTATTAACTAAATATAAAACAATTCACAGTATTTTAAATGTGCAATCAATTCTAACAACTAATATTGCACGAGTGAAATCAGTTGTTGAAGTTCTGACTTTTAACGAATATAATTAGACTTATCATTTTCAATTATGAATGTTACCTATTTTTTTGTTTGTTTGTATAATGATGTATCGTTGATAATATACAGTAACTACATATTAAACTATATTTTGTATAAAACGAACAAATTATTGAAATTTAAAATTATACTTGGGAAGAATTATTACATTCACAGTTAATTTTAATTATCTTCAAATTATTCTTGAATCTCTAGAATGTCAATAAGTAAACAATTTTGCTAAAATATGTCACAAAGCCGAGTGACGATAGACTTTCACGTTTTGCTGATTACATTGTCGAAACCTACGTAGATGGAGACTATTCCACATTTCCCCCACAACAACTACAGGCTTCTTTTTCATCCGAATGTGGAGGACTACAAATGCATGTGAGGACTTTCATATTAAATATAACAATTTATGTCCATCACCACATGCAAACATTTGTTTTCATTAAATGTTTGTTGGTAATTCAAAGAGACACACGTATATTACAAAACACAAGTGGACATGTTAGAAGTCAGGACAAAAAGACACTTAATAGAAAAAGATTCATCAGTGAAAAAATACCAGAGCAAAGCCATTAGTCAGCTCGATTTTATGAAATTTATATGCTTCAAAGTATCTGTGTAGATGTATTATATAATAATGATTTTTATTTAATCTTGAATTTTTACATCAATAAAGAATAGCATTCAACTAATGTATGACATATTATTGTAACCGTTGTACTTCACGTTTCTCTATGAAAGATAAGTTATAAACTATCATTATTTTTATTTGACAAGTATCCATATTCAAAGGAAATGTTAGAGCATATTATACTGTTTTAATGAGCTTTATAATCAATATATATCAAAATAATAGAATATTGCCTCTCTTAAAAAATGTTTAGTTTTCAGATATCTTCATTGCATAAGAGATAAAAAATCATTGTCTCGTCAATATATTTATTAATATGTGAGAAAATTCAAGGAAAACGTTTAATCCTCGTTCAAGACAGTATAATCAATCTAGTAAAAAAATGTCAGTGTTCATAGGAAAGGACGAAAGATTATTAGTGTGTTGTGTTGTATTTTTTAAATAACTTGAAATAATATAAAGTAATAAATTTTAATTTATTTAACTACGTTTTCTGTTACTAAGTAAAAAGATTCTATCAGAAATTACCGCTTAATACTAAACACTGTAAACAATTTACACAAATCACCGAGAAAGTATAAGTTTAGTGCTATTCGGAATCAGATGACAATTCAAGATATTTGTGATATTTATGGAAATATTTCTTTTTCACAGCTTGTAGTCTAAGTTGTATTTTTGAGCGGCCAAGACTTGACGGCCTACCTGAGATCGGTATTGCGCGCAACTCGACCACTGGTTTGGGGCCTCCCGGGGACACTGCAATCAACGCTAGTAGGATTGTGCGCAACTCGTTAACGGCCGTTCTATAAATTTCGCGCTGGTATTCACCGGGTTACATTGTTACGTTTGGAAAGAAAGTGGATATTTAATATCTCAAAACAATTAAATTTAAACTCTTATGTAAAAATAATACGAGTACGGTAATAAAAGTTAACCAATATTTTAAATACTAACCCAATTAACATTTTTAAACTTTTACACAGTGATCAACATTTGATTTCCAACAGTAAAATGTCAAACTAAGGAAGTGTATTTTACAAGTAACCGCTATCCCTTTGTAACATGTAACCCATAATACAGTTATAAATGAGATAGCACAGATCAATTTAAACGTTATGGGCAAATAGCTGTAAACAATACTAGGTTAATGCCTACCTACCTTAATGTGTTACCGTAAAGCTTCCATTAACTACTCCATCACGAAGCCAATTTTACAGCCGTGTGACTGAGTAGTTTGTAAGACAGTGTTTTCGCGTTGTAATTCTAAATGGAATAGTTAAAAGTATACATTTAGGAATCTGCTACACTTGACAATTTTGGATTTTACTACCTATAAGGCCAAAGTTAAATTCAAATAATAATTACAGCTTTATTTACGAACTTAAAATTGTAAAATTTACCTTTAAACTTAATAGAGAACGAAATTGAGTAGAGCCCCCAGAGATCAGGTTTAATTTTATCTCTTAGTTTATTTTTATGTGCCAACAATATATACTTTTGATCTAATTTCCAACATACTAACTAAAAAGGTGTCCTGGATATATATTTTCGGATTCTACACTTAATTTAGAGTAGATAATTAAGTATAAAATTTAGTCGAATTCCACTCCGTTTAGTGTCTGACACCTAACGTGTGGGTTGGGTGGATGACAATTTACAATGGATATGGATAGACGTAGAGTGAACCATACTAACGGCGAGATTTTGTGGTGTAAGAAAGCCCGAGTATTATAACATAACATTGCTTTGATGGGAAAGGCTACATATTATGCGTATGTAAGTGTACGTATTGCCGGCGTGATGGCTCAAAGAGCAATTTCCAATGTTCGAATCCCCACTGAACCAACGGTCGGTACTTCACTCGTTGAATAAAGTTCACGCACAGGCTTGTAGCCCATGTGAACTGGCGAGTGAAGTTTTTTAAAAATAAAAAAAAGAAAGTATGACATATATGTAGCTGACACCATTGATTTTACATACACTCCTGTAGATTTCTCATTCAACGCTAAATCTTGTGTTTGTAAATGTAATTTGTTTTGAGGTCCAGTAGTGGAGCGGTAGTGTGGTGACTTGTAAATCTAATTGTAATGATGTTTAAACCAGCTATAGTGGCAGACCTCACTAACTAATCAAGTTACTCATATCTCATGAGATATACATTGTACATGAGATATACAGGGTGGGGGGAGGGAATATTGAAACTCTTTCACAGCGTTATTTTTTCCATTAATAATTTAATTTTTTAAAGTAATTGTGATCCATAAAGTATAATTTTTGATCAGAATAGTTTACTTAAAACCATTAAAAAGCAGAGAAATAATATTTTTCTTATTAGTTACTTTGAAATTTAAATGACCACTACTCTGGAAAGGATAGACCTTTCGAAGTCCGGTTTGCGGTAATTAATTTCTCTTGAATAGACCTTTCATTTGATACCAAACTCGTTTTAAGCGTATGTTGAAGATTTCCGTTCAATGCCACTGTATGTGTATGGGTGGGCGGGTGGGTCAATGTCATTGTATATGTATGGGTGGGCGGGTGTTTGGGTCAATGTCATTGTATGTGTATGGTTGGTTACCGTTTGGAGTGGTCCTTATTATAACTCGCTAGTGACATATTTTATTAACTTCTAGAATATACACGTAGCAGGTATACATTCCGTAACGTCTTCTCATTGCATGTAAGTACCGCTATTGTTTGCAAACACGTAAATACCACGGCAAACGTTAGAGTTTGTGTAATTCAAATTTAATGAGGGCCGTCCCCCTGAAAAGATGAATTGTTGCTAATTGCGTCAAAAAGTGTTCTTTTTAACCATGATCATGTACAAGATTTCGCTTTTACAAGTGAAGTCATACAAAAGTTATGAAAGCGTTTCCATTTTTTTCCACCCTGTATATATTTATAAGTAATAATAGGCCTATAATCAAGGTTATCACATAAAACTATTTTTTTTATTATATGCCTTTTTCTAGTATATGTTGATAAATTACTGTATTGAAATTAAATTTGCTTTAAATCAATTTCATGTGGTAGGCATGGATGCCAAAGGCCTGAATTACATTTTCAATCGAAGCAAATTTTGTATTGTATGCTTGTTCGTGTGCTTTTTTAATTATAAATCCCAGATACCTTTTTTACAACAATCTTTCGTTAGATTGTCTTTATACTAAACGACAATGATTTTAAGTAAAAAAGAGTATGCAATTAATATGCGATAAAAGTTGTAACTCACATTGGTTAGCCTTAGGAATTGTAATTTCATTTCTACAAACAAAGTTTGGGCATCTGTCAGAAACTGTGGGCGAGTTTCGGTTGTCCGCAACACTGTTGCCACCTGAACTACACTAAATTGTACTTTGGGCAACTTTGAAACAACTTCTCCTTCTAAGCGTACAGTAACTTGTATTTTGTGTCCATCTTGGCTGATTGATTGTTTGTTAAAGCTCTTGTTTAAAAGTTGGCAGGAACGAGCTTAAAAGTTGTTATCAAATCTCACATGAAATATGGCCAAGTTGTTTCTGAACCAAGTATGAACTATAACTTGACAAGGGCCAATAGTAACCAGGAAAATGGCAAATGTTGTGTTGAAAACATAAAGTAGAATAGTTTGAATATAAACAAAAACCAACATAAAACAGGATAAACCTTTTTGAAATGATGTACAGTATTTCAAAAAAGAATCTTGTGTTGAGTTAGAGAAAAAACAGTTTTATTTTTCGTAACTACATTAAAGTTCTAGATATAGAATAACAAAGAGCTATAAAAACTCTAAATACTGCTAATAGTTGGATCTAACAGTGGATCATTCAAAATAGAAAACACTAACTTAAAACTTTTAGAATTTTAAGAAAGAAAATACATAATTCAAAACAGCGCAACAAAATAAGAATAGTAGTGTGAGTTATATTTTTACAAGTGATGTATCATATGTTGTGCTATTTTTATTTACTTAATATTAATTTACTAGATTATTTTTTATTATTAAGTAAAACGAAAAACGTTATTTTATATGATAAAATAAAAGAACATTGGAATTCAAAAATACATAAAATCCTTAATTATTAATACATACAAGACGGGAGAAGATAGCGGTGTTTGAATAGATAGCAAAGACCGTTATAAAACGTTATAATAGAATTTCGCTAATATGGAACAATAATTTTAAGAACTTAAATTTTTATTAGTACCAAAATTTAAACGTCAAATTGTACAAAATGTACTTAAAAAGGAGTTATTAGTGTTACATTGCAAAGGTCGTTACTTAAATTAAATAATACATTATCAAGAAATTAAACTTATTTGCAATTTAATAAAGTATTTGGTATTGTTGACTTCCATTAAAAAAAACTTATATACGTAATAAAAATACTTAAATATTTCCCCTCGTAATAATATCTGATATGGATTGATAATATACAGACTGGAGTACTGTTTTTCTTCAAGGCGATGCTTCAAAGGCTTTTGATATTTTTATTGGCATTCTACAGGAAAATTAAATAACTGCAGGAAAATAGCCAACATAAAGAAATTAGCATTTTCTAAATTAAAACCGTGGATAAATATTTCGACATGTAAAAAGATTAAAACAAGAAATTCCCTTTTTAAAAAGGTAAAAGAACAACCTAATAATTTAGAATTAAGGAAACATTTTAATGAGTTTAGGAATAATTTACAAAAAGAGATTAGATGTTTGAAACAAAAATATTACAGTGTACTTTTTGAAGAGTGTAAGGGAAATTCTAAAAAAACGTGGAATATCATTAAAGAGGTTACAGGTCAAAATTCAAAAATAGTTACAAAAATTGAACTAGGATGCAAAGATAGGGTAATTAGTGACCCGTATGAAGTTGCTAATGAACTAAATAATTTCTTTTCATGTGCAGCGGAAAAGCTAATTGAACATGTAGTTAAACCACCAAATGTTAACACTCAATATTACAGAAACCTTTTTTATGAACCTGTTAGTATTAAATCAATGTTTTTGAGACCAGCTACTCTTGATGATTTATCTAATCTAAAGCTGTAGAATCATTAAAAAATAAAACATCATCTGGTATTGATGGTATAAGTTCCAAGATAATAAAACAAATATATAATAAAATTAGTAATGTTTTACTTCATATTATTAATAAAAGTTTCGAATCAGGTATATTCCCAGAACAAATGAAGTTTGCTGTTGTTGTTCCGATTCATAAAAAGGGGTCAACATTGGAATGCAATAATTATAGACCAATTAGTCTGTTATCATCTTTCTCAAAGATTTTTGAAAAGGTAATGAAACAAAAATTATTAAATTTTTTTGAAAATAAAGGTTTTTTTAGCAAAAATCAATATGGTTTCAGAATAGGACTAAACACAGAACAGGCTCTTGTTGAATTTAATAGTAAAGTAACTAATGGAATTAATGATGGATATAAAGTAAGTGGACTTTTTTTGGACATAACAAAGGCGTTTGATACGGTTGACCATGACATTTTATTAGAAAAATTACATAATGCTGGAGTGAGGGGAGTAGTCTTGAGATGGTTTGATAGTTACTTAAGGGGCAGAAGGCAGTGTGTAAAAATTAATGGGGTATTGAGTGATTCAGTTGAAATGAAGTATGGTGTACCACAGGGATCTGTGCTCGGTCCAGTCTTATTCCTAGTCTATATCAATGATTTATGTAACGCGAGGCTGTATGGGAAGGTAACATCTTTCGCGGATGATACTGCATTATGCTATCATGGAAATTCATTAAAGGAAATAGAACATAACATGAATCTTGATCTTCAGGCAATTCAATGGTGGTTCACCAAAAACAATATGATATGAAGTACAAATAAAACAAAGTTCATTAATTTTAGTCTTAGAGGGGAAGCACTATTTGAAAACAAAATTATTTATAAGTGCATTGAATGCGTTTGTAAAAATGATTATTGCCAAACAAAATGTAATGAAATTCTTCAAGAAAATTTTATAAAATATTTAGGGGTTACTTTGGATAGTAATATTAACTGGAAGCAACATTTAAATGAGCTGAGGAAAAAATTAAATAACATAATTAGAATATTTTATTTCCTTAAAAATATGTGTAATAGTAGTGTTCTGAGAACCTTGTACCATTCTTTAGTTCACAGTAGGTTGGAGTATGGAAATGTATGCTGGGGTGGAACGTACTACTCAAACTTAAAATCACTCATTACAATACAAAAACAGTATATGAGACTGATAGCAAAAAAACCAAGACGTGAACCATCCTTTCCACTGTTCTCCTCTTTCAGAATTCTTCCACTTAGACATTTATATGTGTATAAGGTGTTAAAAATATTTTTTATCAGAAGCAAAGGCAGCAGTGGAAGTAATGTTTACAGATCAAAATTAAGAAAAAATGAAGCTATTTATGTTCCAAGACCGGTAAGCACATTTTATAAAAAATCTTTTAACTATTTAGCACCATATTTATTCAATATGATACCTGCAGAATTAAGAAAGATAGAGAATGTTAATATGTTTGGAAATAAAATTAGGAAATGGTTACACACAAATTTTACAGTAGAAAATTATCTAAATACGTAAATAATTCACATTTAAATGTTTCATACATTCACATTTGTATAGCATTTTGAAAATATATTGAAACATTAGATAACTCTTAGTAATTTTTTTAAGTAAAATGCCATGGTACAGTTTTTCATTCAATATAAAGGCTCTAAAAATAAATATTGATATGTATTTTATACAAACAAAATATGTTTTCTGATGTACAGTTTGGAGCATTATAAATTAAATCTTATTGTAAAATTATTATTTATGTGTCATTGTTAGGTCAACAGCATTAACAAAATTTCAATATTAAGAGTTCCTCCACACAGGCTTAGCCTTGGAGGTTTACATCATCTTTATTTTCTCAGCAGAAGTTTTTTCTTTTTTCTTTTTTCTTTTTAGTTTCCTTTTCAATATTCTAGGTCAGACTTGGTATTGTATATTTATGTGTTTGTATAAGAAGGATTTAATTGTTTGTTCTGTACTTGACTGTATGTGATTTGTTGTTAATTATTGTAATTGTTACTTATATTATGTTTTTGTGGTGGAAGCTATATGTACATATGTAATTTTTGAGATGAATAAAGATATTGTTGTTGTTGTTGTTGTTGTTGTAATAAACTCAAGCAGAACCAGAAAATTTGTATTACAAGCCATGTCCTTGGCAAAAGGACCTTGGAACAGGAAGCAATCTATACAGTTGAAAGAAGACGAATCGGTTAAGAGTTTTATATCGAAATGTCAAATGTGGGCAAATTGGAATAGTTAGATGGGTAAGTCGATTTTATTTGGAGAGAAATCCTCCGATTGGTGAGTCCTGGATAATATATGAGATTATTAATTATAAAAAAAGTAAAAATAATTTTAAAATCTTAACAGTCTTCTAAAGTTTTTTTTTTTTTTTTTTTTTTTTTTTTGTCTGGTGTTATTTAGTGGCCGCTCTCTGTTTTCCAATCAGTGGCCGATAATACTGATTAGCTACTATTTATTTTTAATACTCGTAGTTGTTCTTTGTTTTGAAGTATCGACCATAATTTTTATTCGTTTTATGAGATTTATAAAAAGAATTGAGAAGATCAGCAAAAGATATAGATTAAGGAACGAAGTAACTAGAGAAAGGTTGAAAGTAATACCTAAAAGAGACAATGGAAATAAGAAGGATACATTAGATAGGACACGTGGAAAGGATAGAAATTAATAGATTGCCGAGGATAGATATGGAGAAAGAGGAACGAGGAAGGTAGTTAAGACGAAGACCAGAGGAAGGTGGGAGGACAGTGTGGAAGGGTGTGTAGTGAAGAGGAATGAAAAAAAGACAATTGGATGAAGAGATATCCTGGAGGGATAAATAAAATGTAGGAGGCTGTGTAGGACCACCCGTGAAAACGGAAACGTTATCGGATGATGATGATCATGAGAGAGCATCTAGAAAGTGTCCTTTCAGTTTAGTCAAATAATTCAATAGGTATGATGGACCACTAAGTAATCTCAGCAATGAAGTCCAAGGACAACCAATTTCCTTACTTAACGATCAATCAATTGATTGGACCGGTTACTCCATTCTGTGGCCTTCACGATTTCCGGAAATCGTGCTGGTAAACTTTCTCTGCGATACGTGTAAAATTGTAAGGGTATTGAACATATGTTGTAAATTCATTGCTGATGAAAGTAAAAATTCTAACAACCAACCTGAAACTAAATAATTTAAAGTAACTAAACAACTACTTGGATTTTAGATTATTCAGAGATGTTTCAGAAACTACAGCTCTACTTCATTTAATGAATCTCTCGAATTGACATGAGTGCGCTTGATGGAATTTGAGTGTAAGTTAACTGTGACCATTGTGTTGCCAAGTGGCTTTTGACTTACGACAGACAATAATTACTTGTTTATATAGAAATACTCTTGATTTTCATGGATCTAAGATTATAAGGCGTGTTAATTATTTCACAGTAATTAAATAAACACATATATTTAGTATATTATGTATCTTAGTCTGCAACTGAAGATTGACAATAACATAAAGATATTTAATGTTATCCATTACCCGATGATAAATCTCATTTAAGCATGAGAAAAGTCAGTAAACCTTATAATTTAATATTTGAGTGTGAAGAATGTTGACGTTTAAAAAAAAACAAAAAAAAAAAACTATCGCTTTCAGGAAAATCAGGACAACAGTTTAAGGTCACATACATGTAATGGATCAGAAAATGATGACAAGAAAACTTGTTTACATTACAAACACAGTAAAAAATAAAACTAAATGGATAATAGAAATAGAAAAAGACCTTAGACAGCTGAACTTCATAGAAATGGACATTTACGATCAGCAAAAATTCACAAACCCCATTAAAAAACACAAATTTGAATAAAAAGTCACTATAAACAGAGGAAATTAGTGGTCGTAACAGGAAAAGAGCGAACTCAGTAAACGTATGAAGTCAGTTTGGGAAGTCTCTTAAACATTAAACAGGTTGTTCGTTTACATGCATCCACTGTTTTCAGTAGTTTGTGAACTGTCCACTTTGCCGCGGGTCAAGTGTTGGTAGTCGAATGGTCATAAATGGTGGACGAATTGTACTCTAATTCATTACATCAATGCCACAAATAGGGACTCATAGATAAGTTGCTTATTATAGTTTAATAAGGCAACTAATTTTCCTATATCATGAGCAATCTGTGTATTGTTTCTCGTGGATCTCTAATCGATTTAGAGTACTAGTAAAATTATATGGTGTGCGATAAAAAACCCCTTTTGGTTATCATCTTAGCCTATCTGTGCACAAAGACATTGCATTAAGCAACTGGAACTAGGCGAGGAGTAATAAACATTATCCTGAAGCCCGTAAAAACGTTTAATATATGGGGAATGTATGTACAAATTGCGTAATTTCTAAGACGCCTAGCATATTAGGCTGAAAATAAGAGTTATACGAAATGACCATCTTAGTCTACGGAAGAGGGTAAAGATAGCCATCCGGTACGGCCAGGCGATCCTAAACCTAACAGTTTATGGGGTTTGTGTGAGCTATAAACATAAAAACGCACTCCCTAGTTATTTATTTACGCCGTTCAAGACCTGCCTCTCACAGACCTTTAAAAGAACTACTTTCTGTCTCCTTTTTACACTTCGGCTGTCAATTGTATCTTTATACGTGTACTGTCATATCATTAATTTTTCATTTGTTGTTAAACTAACCCATAGTTTAAAGAAAACCCTTAAAAACTATACTTATACCATACTTATAGATTATTGTTGACTGTTAAGAAAGTCACACAAAATACATGTGGAAAGATATGTTTCATTTAGTTATAAGTAGTTTTTAAATTGTCCTGATTTGATTTGTTTTTATTTTTTATTTATTTATTTTTTATGTATTCATAAGACACCGATCGTCAAGATATGAGCGAATATGGATTTCGAATGAGAGTAATGAGTGTAGATAAGCGAATGTAGTCATTGTTACAAATTAATGCCGACTATTCCTAAGGAAGTATCATTAATTAATAGCCTAATGACAAATGAACAGCCGTTGGTCATCAGCTTTTTATTAAAAGTGAAATAATTACAAAAATATTTCATATAATATGGAAAAAACAATGATAAGATAGAAAAAGTAGAAATATTTTTATTTGAAATATAGAAATAAAATGTGGAATAATAATAATAATACAAAATGTATTCGTTCCTCACATTAAATACATTACAAACAAAATAAAAATACAGGCCTATATATTATTATTGAGACAACTTAGCATTCAAAAACAACCTCAATACAAAAACTAAATAAATCGTGTTGGAAAGAAAATAACAAAATACATGTGAAATGAGTAGAACATCCATTACGCAGCCCATGTAGGATGCACATCTCCATTGTATCTAAAACAAATAAAATAACTAAAGAAAAACTCAGAGATTCGGAAATCATCCTTATCAAATTCCACTATGACATGTATTTAAAATGTACATGATTATAATGATGGTAAATAAAAGTAATGTTATAATTAAAGTTTAAATTGCGTGAAAACGTTAAATAATATTGTAATTAAAAATACTAAAACCGTGTAAGATAAAAAACTGTTTAATAATGTGTAAAATAAAAGATGATAAGAGAAATAAAACACTTTGAATTCACTCGACTATTTCCAAAAAGGATACACAATTACAGATTTCAAATAAAAACTCTTTTTAAGGACTTAAGAAACTGTTTAATATTTCGAAGTTTTTTATTTTAGATTTAACTTACTTTTAAAATCATACATTTTTAATCTTGGGACATTAAAAGGAAAAATATAAATAAATCCATATTTGGCTTAGGAGCAGGAATATGCAACATTATATTTAACATTGTAAACAAGTGCAACGATTGTGCTTTTAATAAAAAACAATTTCGAAACTTTATAATTATATAGGTTTCTGACTTGGAGTATTTTGTACTTACAAACGATTGCCAAGAATTATCTACTATACAGGATTTGGTAATAATATGCATAAAAGACCTATCGTAAATAATGATAGGATATAGCGTGGATATGGATCGTAAGTTATCGTAAGTGGAAACAATTACATAGATTACTCGAAAGTATGTTATTGCATTGTAGACATTCGATAATACTTTGAGTAAGCATAAGTCACACAGCAGATAAAACTTCTTTCGATATTACATAACTTATTGTCTTATGTAGTCCACAGAGAAGAAGGTAACAGAGGTCGCATCCAATAGTGCGTTGAATATGTGTCAAGAGGTTAGTTCTTCAGTTTACCATATAGATGGCAGGCCAGTACTTGTCAGTCCCTCCCTTTATTCCTCCTAAATCTTCACGGATAGATGTAGTAATTAATACTACTGATTAATAAAGATGTTTTTTATTTATAATATATTTATAACTGACACCGAGGCGTTAGTTGTGGCTTAAAAAAGTGACCGCTGTGTCTTTTTCGCTGTTAGTTTTTATTATATGATTCTTCCATGATAGGTTAGGTTAGTATATGTCGTAAACTAAGAAAAAGAGACACTTTCTACATTTTAGTAAAGCTAAATCTATTCGTATACGTGGCAATGTATTTAAGTATCCTATTGCTGGCACTAGTGGCGAATGCTTGTAACCCAGCCCCTTGGGTACAAAGTGTTGCGATTGTGTTGTGATAGGTTCTATGCTCGGTCTTCTTAATACCGACATGGTGGCCACTCAATGGTTACTATCGGTGAGGACACTTCTACAGAGGTCTGGTGCATTCATGTTGTGTGGTGGTTAGTGTCCAAATATTGTGTAGAGAAGAGAACTACTAGTCAGCGCAGAAATTATGTGCACCTGAGTTTGAGGGTTGTTTTCTACGGAACTAATAGGCGTACGAAACTTCCATTGCTTTCTTTGTTTAATTGTGCGTTATAAAATATGAATAATGCGTTATTATAAGTTCCAATAATCTTTATCTTAGTTGGAACAAAAAAAGTACCGGAATTTTAACTAGTTTTCATTATACATCAAATTTACACCGTTTTAACTAGAAAAGCCCTTCATGTAGCACACTTAGATTTTAGTATGTGGTTAATAGGAATATTTACTGTAAGTCTTATACATTTTAGAGTTTTATATTTTCATGAATAAAATGTCTTATCAATTACCTGAAACGTTGTTTTCTTGATAGCTTCTGGAGGTCGTAAAATAAATTATTTGGTCTTTTTGTAACCCTTATTACATATATACTTAAGATACATAATTTTCATATGTAATAAGGGTTGAAACAAGACCAAATAATTAATTTTACGACCTCTAGAAGTCAAGAAAACAACGTTTCAGGTAATTGATAGGAAATTTTATTCTTGAAAATATAAAACTCTATAATGTTTTAGACTTATAGGATATACTGCTATCAACCACACATTAACATATAAATGCGCCACATAAACGGGTTTTTTAGTAATAATGGTGTAAATTTGATGTACAATGAAAACTAGTTAAAACTGCTGTACTTTTATTTTTGTTCCAACTAAGATAAAAATTCTATTTCGTAAGCTTAAGCGGCTGGATTCATTATTAACAACTAGTTCTTCCGGTGTCAACCGCGTCAAAGGACTATTTACAATATATACAGTTCCAGACGTTTCGCCCATGCTACGATGTGGCATCCTCAGTGGTTAGGCTGAGACCTAACCAGCCTAATCAGCCTAACCACTGAGTATGCCACATCGTAGCATGGGCGAAACGTCTGGAACTGTATATATTGTAAATAGTCTTTTGACGCGGTTGACACCGGAAGAACTAGTTGTTAATAAAGATAAAAATTATTAGAATCTAAAATAACATTTTGAAATTTTAACGCATAATTAAATTAGGAAAACAGTGTTATGATTGGAAGTTTCATAGGCCTCTTTAAGGAAACAACCTTCAAACTCGGGTGTACATACAGGTAATATCTGCGCCGACAGTAGGTAGGCTTGTCCCCACTCATCCTACACTCATGCAATCATAAACAGTCGCCTTAAAACGACTACAGTTGTGTCGGCGTTTCAAATCTAAGAATAGTCTGAATGCACTTTTTCAGCTTTTACAATTTAAATAAAGACTTACAATTTAAGTAAAGGCTTACAATTTGTCTCAGAATACTGTGGGAAATTGGCATTAACAGTCTGGAAGTTTTTCTAAGTCTTAACATTTTCCTTGGAATCAGTATAGTCGTTCTAGTTATTACCGACACAAGTACGTACAGAGTTCCATGCTCATTCCTTAAAGAAGAGGAATACGCTAAAGCTAATGGAATAATAATGTTTCATTGACGGAAATGTCAAATTGCACCTTCCATTAACATTAACAGCTACTCTAAGTGGTCCCCTAATCTCTACTAGCCGCTGCCTATTAGCCTTCCTACTAACATTGGGTAGTCGCATTATAATGTGGAACCGGTTCTTTATCCTCAATTACTAGTTAATTCCCCTTATCTGATTCCCTATTCGTATCCAATCTTTAGTTGATTGCCATAGTGTTCACGACCCCTCATTCCGACGTGGTGATTGAACTTTGACGTATAAAGTAATTTTCCAGTAGGCAACCTGAGAATGCTTTACGACCTAATTATGTGTTTTCTAATGTCTTCGTTTTTCTTAATTTCCAGCATGTTGACTCTTGTTTTGCTTTAGTTCAACGATTTGCACAAAAGTGTAGTTCGAATATTAAAGTAACTCGCCAAAGAAATCAACACTATAAAAAAACTTCTAGAAATGAACGTCATGTGCTAGTAAAATAGTTTCATATAACATCTGTTCCAAAAACAATATTCCTAGAAAAATGTTATGAAAAATACAGTTTTCCTTGTAGCCACAGTAAGCCTATATGTATATAGAAGCAACGAATGCAGAAAGTATTATATTCTATTCAGCATGAGATAAGAGTGAACCTCCACCCACGTCTGATGTAACGTAGGCACTAGACCGATTCAGAGGCGTTCACATGTTGCTGTAGTGATGAACTGTCTTTTCTGCCTGAGCCTGACTGACCTACTGTCGACTGGGGATGCCAATAAATCAGTCTTATTGTAAATCAAAGGCCCACGAGAGTACCCACTTTTTATTGGCCAGCGACTTTGTGACAGTGACACTCTAGGCGGAGCCTCACTCTCAACTCTCGCCGAATGTAATATAATTCCATCGTTATGTAGAAATTATCTTTTTTCTTGTTGAGTAGCCTAATCTTGAATCGAGGATGTAGTCTCAAGTCATTCAATCTACCACGAATTGATTAGGCCTACTGTTAAGCCGAATAGCCCTCAAAAGGATATTGTAAGGAGCGATCTTATAATATTAAATAATGAGCGAATAACCGCTTACACAAACAGTTAGGCGTGGACTGTATGAGCTTAATTGGATCTACGCAGTGGTCGGAGGTGAAGACAGGTGAATGTTCCACGAGTTAGTTCCCACGAGTTAGTTCACGAGTTAGTTCCCACCTCTGCGCGTAGGTATACGGTAAAGGTTATGTTTTTGATAGCATTGACGAGTAGGTCGTCATATAACACCCTTTTTAATGGCTACCGTATGTATACAAGATGGTGATCGCAGATTATCTCATATCTCTCGTACTCATGATGTCATAATATTTCACCCCTCCTGGTTTATTGTTAACTCGACAATAAAACGAACATTTCCTCTTAAGTTCGCTCACACGAGACCGTGTCTCCACCTGTCCTGTATACCTCCCCGCCCGTCCATACGAGTGCAGTGGTATTGACCCATTCTCCTAGGCATAGATGTACAGTGGTATTAACCCACCCGCCCATATACACACATACAGTGGTATTGAATGCAATACGCCCAATTGGGTGGGTGGGTCAATATCGCTGTACGTGTGTGGGAGGGCCGTTGGGTCAATACCACTGTACATATATGGAAGATGGGGTTCAATACCACTGATTGTGTATGGGTGGGTGGGAGGGTCAATATCACTGTACGTACATGGGAGGGTCGTTGGGTCAATACCACTGTACATATATGGAAGATGGGGTTCAATACCACTGATTGTGTATGGGTGGGTGGGAGGGTCAATATCACTGTACATACATGGGAATGCCGCTGTGTCAATACCACTGTACATATATGGAAGGTGGGGTTCAATACCACTGATTGTGTATGGGTGGGTGGGAGGGTCAATATCACTGTACTTACATGGGAGGGTCGTTGGGTAAATACCACTGCACGTGTATGGAAGGGAGGGTTCAATATCAATGTACGTGTTTGGAATGCCCTTGTGGCAATACCACTGTACATATATGGAAGGTGGAGTTCAATACCACTGATTGTGTATGGGTGGGTGGGAGGGTCAACATCACTGTACGTACATGGGAGGGTCATTGGGTCAATACCACTGCACGTGTATTTTTGTGATAAAAGGATTTAAAGGTATTAGAATAATCAAAATTCTAACTAATGGTGACAATTTTACACACAAATGGAAACAATTTCCGTCCAGCAGCATCCAGCATTTATTTATTTGTTTTTTCAAGAAGCTGCTGAGCAGTATATACATACATACATATATATATATATATATATATATATATATATACATACATATATATACTCTAGCTCAAAACTTCTCCATAAGTGTCAACGTCAATTAATTGTAACTATTGAGCGAATGTCGTATTAGTACCACAGTGGAAGCTAAATTCATGAATTAATTTAATAAATTTTTTCAAGAAGATACATATACACCAGCTGGAAACATTCAAGATTAACTATGTAATTGTAAGTTCATATTCAACAATGATAATATAATTATTTTCATCTTATTAAAGAAAATCTTCCACAAGCAGCCAATTTAAATTCAATCACTCAACAAATCCCACATTTCCCTTCTGAACCAGTGGTTCTGGCGACCTTCGTTCATAATTGATAAGATCCTGAGTGGCCAAAACGAGTTTTGTGCACGTTGGCCCATACTCTACATGAAACGGAATCACCTATTGTTTCAGCTTATCAGATTCCCACATAATCCAATGACGATGATTACACCAATCTGGGTGATAAGATCTGTGATGATCCAGGTGTGTAGACCTCTCTATCGGAATGATACCGCCAGAGTGAGCCAACCGTGAAATCGACCCGTCGTTTCCGCTGTTTCTGTCCTTGTCAGGAACGTTGGATCCTGCCTGTCACTAGACTCAAGCCACCTGTTTGCTATGCACACATTATGGCTTCTTACGTTATCGGGTTTCCATCCATCCGGTCATTCTTGAACAGACGAAATCCACATCCTTCCCTTCTAATATCCACCGTATACACCCACGCACTACCGGTCTTATGTACAATAAGACGAACGCCGTATTATATAAGACTGGCTCTACTTACGGCTGTTGGCCTTAGGGTAAAAACAGACAGACAGCGTAGCGTAGCGTAGCGCAGCGTAGCGTAGCGTAGCGTATCCGAGCGCAATGTAGTCCAATACACACAGAGAGCGTAGCGTAGCGCATTGCAGGTTTAATTCTATTAATATACGAACCATTTTGTTTGGGCGCATTTCAACATAACTGTGATAACTACAACAAAAAGCACCTATTTCTTCTGTGTGGCATACCGTACTGTAGAATTAAATAACTAACACGTATTGTAATTTCTCTTACTTGAACAATTTAGAGCTGCTGATATCTCGTCCCACATCTTGTCTATCATGCCACGGTTGTGGTGTTGTTTGTGCTTTGTTTGCCAGATTGGGGTCCTGACAAACACCTCGGAGATCAGTAGTTCCATGTCCATTGTACACAAACACTGACGGGAGTAATGTCTTCACTCGAATACGCTCCAATACGCTCTGAGAAAAACAAAATAGTTTGTTCCTCCGGTATACGCTGCGCTGCGCTACGCTACGCTGCGCTGAAAAACGCTACTAGTGTGTCTTGCATCGAATCAATGCATGATTTTGTTTTAAAAAATACGCTGCGCTGCGCTACGCTACGCTACGCTGTCTGTCTGTTTCTACCCTAAAGGCAATTATGTAACCTGCAAGAAAAAAAAAAGTCTTTTCCTACTTCTTGTAAGGATCTTATTATCTCCTTAAATTTCCTATTTTTCTGTTGCTGTTCTTATTTTTGTTTTGAGAAAAAGTAGAGTTATGGTGTCATAAATGTAAGAAGGATTTTCTCCTTTCCTTATTACAAAAGTGTTGCTACATCTAAGAGATGAAAGGAAGTAGTTATGTATAATTAAAACACCAAGGGTCAAAGTTTGAATGAAGTTGGGTTTAAAATTATTTAGTATGATGAGTTCAGATATTCTTAAGACTAAGATCGATTGATCCATATAAATGACCATGTACTAATACCCCAATACACAGCTAAGGTCCTTACAGCTTATCTTCAAACTATTGGTCAAGTCTTAGCTATATATTAGTCCGATTGTCAGTTCTATCCCCAAAACACATCCACACAAGGGCCATCATCCAACACAAACACCCCATAAACTTCTCTAGTATCCAAGTCGATAGCAACTGTTATCGTGGGATGACTGATACTAAATCCTATCATCTACCAAAACAACCCTTATAGAATACAGTACTTAACCCCATGTAGTTGGATCAATAGAAATACGCAACTGTGGGAATTTTTTACTGTCATTGAAATCTGAAATATTTTTTCCAACTTACTTTCAATTAAAATCTGTTCACATATTTTCCTTTTACTTTTCAGCAAACACAAATAAGTTAATAAAATAAAATTACAAACTGCTGTTTTAATACATAATATATTTACATGCTGGTACACATATAATATTATTACGATCTCCTTCGGATAACTTCGGATTGGATGTCAAACGAATGGAAAGGAAATAATTCTCTATTAAAACGACTTTTGGAAGATACTAATTTCATAACTTGTTCAATAAGTTATACTTTGAAGGTCTGAACTGTTTGACCTTTATTCGCTTTTTATATTTAGTTGTTATTTTCGTAAGATATTTTATCGTGTTCATTTACTGAATCAAATACGCCTCTAAGTTATTTTCTTTGGGGCCTTTTATTCCATGACGATTCATGATGTGAGTCTGTATCCTCTAGTTTAAAATATCTTTTAGACTATTACATTGTTTATTTTATTATTTTATGAGATGCCTATATCCTCTATAAATTTACTTCACCTATTTCCCACAGACTATTGATCTGTTCGGGATTGAACGTATTCAGACAGAGTTAGGGGGAGAACCAGTGCAGTTCAAGGTGAATATTACTAATAAAAACTACCAATCAAGGCCAGGATTCTTATCGGGTTTCCATCCACCCCGATGGAACTGTACGTGTAGGAGTGGGTGGGCGAATCACTAGCACTGTTCGTGTAGGGGTGGGCGGGTGTATCACTAGCACTGTACGTGTAGGAGTGGGCGGGTCGGTCACTAGCACTGTACGTGTAGGAGTGGGCGGGTGGGTCACTAGCACTGTTCGTGTAGGGGTGGGCGGGTGGATCACTAGCACTGTACGTGTAGGAGTGGGTGGGCGGGTCACTAGCACTGTTCGTGTAGGGGTGGGTGGGTGGATCACTACCACTGCACGTGTAGGGGTGGGTGTGTTTTACTGACCTAGGCCGAAGTCCGAGGTAACACGAACGTAGCAACCGACGGAGTAAGCACGCGAAGCGTGCAGGGGTGTCCTCTAGTAATCATCTGTTAGCTGTACACAACTGTACAGATAATCACCACAGTGAGTGCTTTATTGTACTATCTCTATAGCAGATGCAGGTTCTGACGCCCGATCATTAGCTCTTCCAAAACTTCTTTCTGCTACAGTGAGTTAAAAGCTGGTCTGTTAGTCGTTTTGGATGAACCATCAGAAGCCTTGCATTAACATTCAAATGAAGTCCAACTCCATCCGCCTCGCTCGGTTGATTCAATAATTGTATTTATTCATAAGCCATAACGATCAACGCATTGCAGTTTGATTCATATTTATCACTGGCTGTAATCCCGTGTTTAATCTTTATTCGAAGTTAACGCGTTCACGTAATGTGTTTTCTAATTACACATGCGAACCTTATGATGTACTCGTTCAGTTTTTAATGATCAGTTTATGACTTAGCTGTCCGTTTATGACAGCTGATCGTTAGGGGAATAAACATTTGATTCTATTTCTTTTATAGTTTGTTTCATAAATAAACATTAGAAAAGACATTAGAACAAACGGGAGTTCTGATTAACCCTTTTAGTGCCAGAGGAATTTGTAAAGAGTTTTCCTACCAGTGCCAGAGGAATTTGTAAAGCGTTTTCCTGCCAGTGCCAGAGGGTTTCTATCAAATTTTACAATGTACCATTAAATAATTTACGTTTCTTTAATTTACTATACAAAATAAATAATTAATTTGTATACCTAATTATGAATAAATAATTAGTATATCAAAATAGCCTCACAATATATATGCTATGTTTATTAAAAATAAATTTACGAGATACAAATATTTGTTGTATTTTTTTGTTTGGGTATCCTTTTGACCGCAATAAAAATGGGTTTGCTATATTCAATCACTTTACTATGAAGACAATTTAGTTGTTAACAACCTGTTGACATTTCACAATAATTTGTTCACCAATTAAAAAATATGGCAATTCCTATGTTATTCAAAACAGCTAAAAAAAACAGCTGCTTTGTGAAAGTTTTGGAAAATTTTTATCAAAATGTAACTAAATATTATACAAACATACTACTACTGATATTTGGGTAAAATTATATGTTAACACATAAGAAATTCATTCTAAATTAATAGGCCAGTAAACTTTATTTTTGAACTTTTTAAAGAATGTTGTTTATGACGTCCAATTAACAGGACTTTGGCACTAAAAGAGTTAATAAATGAAATATTGTTACTGATTAATTGATTTATCTTTATGATGATCCAAATCTTGTGCCAATTTAGAAATAGTTCTTAAAGGATTCTGCAACATGTTGGTTCACTTTTACTAAGTTGTCATCTTTTATTCGGAAACGTGATTCACATTAATTTCAAAGACGACCAAATACGATTGTTTAAGCTACGTGGTTACTGTAATACCTAGCTGACTATGATTGAATGAGTTGCACACTTCGATCAGATTCATTCGAAAAATAATTATTTGTTAAAGGCTATATTTTATTTTGCCTAGTTTGATTGGTGGTGTTACTTAGAACCTGTAACTTTCACTGATGGTACCTGTTCGACTCGAAAAATATACGACATATATTAGAATTAGTATACAAGGTGTCTGTCTATAAAGATTTGGCATGGCTTAATATTTAATAAAACACAGCAGATAACATCTATAAAGTTTGCAAAGTGTTATATGGCTATTTAAACTATTTTTCATTGTTATTACAATAACATGCCTACCAGGGGGAGGGGGGTCGGCTAACAGTAAGTTTCATTTGTAAGTCATTCAAATCTTAAATGAAATCATCGAGTGATATAGCTTAGTTTAAATAGCTCAGTTAGTACAGTAGAACGCCGCAGTCCGCGTTTCATTACTACGATTCAGTCAGAAATGACAGCGTAAGAATATACCTCACAATGTGTAGGCCTACCTAACATACCCCGTCGATTCTGATTGGATAAACCTTTCGAGATGTGAATTGCGGCGATCAACTCTACTAACTGAGCTCTTTAAAATGAGGTATCGCTCGACTCATGCTTACATACAAGATTTGTATGACTTCCTCTGTGGGTCCTCCCCCCATGGTAGTCATGCCACCATGGTAATAGCAAGGAAAATAGTTTACATAGCCATATAACACTGTGAAAAGTTTATAGATGCTATCTACTGTGTTTTATTAAATATTAATACGTACCTAGACTCAACTGACACCATGTATATTTGTTGTAGACTGTACGGTTGACATTTGAGGGTTGGTTTAGGTTAGATTACCTTAGATTATGGTAGTGTAGCGTTAGCGAGTGAAAGTCAGTTTTAAATCTTATCTAAAAGAGGAATGAGAACTACCAACCCTCTGAACACATACAAAATATTTTCAGTGTGTGCCTGTTTTACTGTATTTAGATCTAGGTTAATTAGATCAAGTTGAGTTAGGTAACCTCATATTTAAGCTGCTATATGGGATTGTGGTAGAAATTCAACGATAACTTGGCATGTGCCTTAATGTAAGTATTTTTTCATCATTGAGTATAACCTGAATTAATCCTAGTATGCCAGACTCAGTTTCAATTATTTTCGCTTTCTGTAGACAACTTTTAAAAACGATGATAGGTCCAATCTTCTATTTAGGTGAAGTTATGTGTTTATCATGTGTTATCAGAAGAATCCTGAAGATCTACTGGCCAGAAACTATCAGAAATGAAGAGTTATGGAGAAAATGTGGGCAAGATCCAGTAGCAGCGATAATCAAAACAAGAAATTTTAACTGGATTGGACACACTCCGAAGAGCACAAGATAACATCAGTAGACAAGTCCTTGATTGGAACCCACAAGGAAGAAGAAGACGTGGAAGACCAAGAGTTACGTGGAGGAGAACTGTGGAAAAGGAAATAGAAAGAGAAGGCAAGAATTGGGGAGAGATCAAACAAATGACTCAGAATCGTGTCAGGTGGGACTGGTGGAAGTCTTTTTTGCGGCACTACGTCCCCCAAGGGATTAAAGGAAATAAGTCAGTCATATATTAATTGTCTCCTTTGACGGGTGACACAAATTCCTCTAATTTACTTTGTTAACAACGACACAACCGAAAGTTAGTGTACAGTGGCTGCAAAGATGAGATTATGGTAGGACTGTACGACGCAACAGCGAGCACGGCGTCAGGTGGACCGTGAAGCGCGCAGACGTGTCCTCTTGTTACAGGGAGTAATGACGCATCAAGCCAGCCGTTCGGAGCACTCAGAACTGCGGATGATGTACAGCTTCACGACAGGATGGACGCCAGTGTATTTATAGCCTTTAATGGTATTTTATGACCAGCTCGACGGAACATAATACGGGAGGATAACTGTAAAACGTTAGCTCGTCGACATTGCAAGTTCGGACATTTAATTACCAATATACCAAGAATGGTACTGGCTTGTTTAAAACATTTTAAGAATCTTCTATACCTGCCACCATATTGTAATAGATTTTCCATAAGAGCAATGTTAAATTTAAATAAACATTACAGCTTTACTTATGAACATAAAATGTTATACTTGACAATTAATTGTCTAGAGTCCTCTGAGATCATATTTCAATTTTAACGCTTAGTTTACATTTTAAATGAACCAACAACTTTTGTTCCAATGTCATATATTTGCCTAAATGAGTCAAAATAATTAAATAAAATCTACTCCAGGAGGTAGTAGTCACACTTGTCCAAAAAAAAAAAAAAACATGTTGAAGTTTGAACTGTATATGTTAAGCTTCAAACGACTTCAAGTGAAGTAATTTTCAACTGCAAAACGAATTCCTACTGATAACAACAATTATTATATTTTTTTATAATTTGGTTAATAACAATTAATAGTTATCAGTTTTCTAACTTGATGTGTTCTGTAAGAGTAGTTTGTAAAATGTATTATTTAGAAAATACGGTAATTAATCCCGTGATACTTGGTGATAAAGTAATACTACAAAATCGGTTTTAAATAATACATTTTTAGCTTCATTTTAGTCGTTTATTTCACTACTGTTCACCCATGAATAAATGTCTGAATAAAGCTGAGGATGTAGTAGTATTTAATTCATTTATTAAATTCTTAATTTCTAAACCGTTACAATCAAATTCAGTAACGAATGACATGCACTGAGTGAAGAAACGATAGTTTTTTCCGTAACAACTTATGTGGTGGTATATGATGAAGTTTTGCCTCATTCACCTTCAAGCCCCATCAGTTGGTAGCACTGGTCGGTCAGCTGTGAGTAGGAGTGGACTGGAGTCAGCTGGTCGCTCGGTTACGTTACAACACGACAGCTGTTCAGTTCCTGACTAGTTTTGCAAGCTGTTTTGGCGCCAGTCAGGTCACGGCCGGCTCTAAACACGCCTATAATTTGGTCCACGGTCCTTGCCTCCTCCTGTCATCCGTAATTTGCCCAATTATTTCCCAATTGCATGTCAAACCTTAAGTTATTAAATTATTGCGTACGATATTGGCTGTCCGCCTCGGGGCAATGTATAGTTTGATGCTCTACTAATTCCAGGTATTGTTTTCCTTAAGTGAAGTGAGGTAAGAAGTTTGGTGGCAAATAGAATAAAACTCTTCTTTTAGTAGTACAAAAATGTATGTTTTGGAACTATGTTGGATGTTGAGAGTCTTCTACGGTCGCCATATTGTATTTGATTTTCCAAAAGGCCAATGTTAAATTAAAATAAACATTACAGCTGAATGTACAACTTATAAATGTACAATTTTGATTTTGAACTTTTTTGAAAGAGAATTCAATTACTGATAGCCCCTGAGACCATAGTTTAATTCTATCACTTTATTTATTTATTTTATATATATATATATATATATATATATATATATATATATATATACCAATAATTATTTTTGTAGTTTCATATATTTTGTTCGAGTGAAGTAATATTCAACTTCAAAACGCGGTGATAGCTCAGTAGCTGGAACTGTCTGGTAGTCATACGGTGTTGGAGATTCAACTGCCACGAAAGTTCAAATCACAATGTTTCGGGGACGGGACGGACAGATAGACGATAACCAGTTTTCTAATAGTTGACGGAGTCTTCTGATAGTCTTTAAGTAGTTTCAAAATCAACACCAAGTAGAAGGTCGGAAACTAGTGTGCGATCAAATTATTCACTGGAGAAGACTGTTAATGACTTTTTATGGTAATATAAAAAAAAAAACACATCCAAATTTGTTGATAACAATCCATTTTGTCAACAAACAAACAAAAATTAGAAAAAGGACTTTTGTTATCCATAAAGAGTCGGTAAAGATCAAAGCTTGTTGGTAACATTGGAATCAACATATGTTGCTGAACATTTTTGATAATAGTAACATCCCACCCCCACTCCACCATAGGATATGTCAGTTTAGGTTAAATCTGCAGGGTGAGGTGGTCCTTGTAACTTCCTGTCTCTTCAGTGTGTTTTTACGTGTGTGCAGGAATATAAAGTGGAGGTTCAAAACTGAATTAAATAAAACACCTAAGTCAACTTGTTTCTGACTGTTAGTTATATGCTCCAAAATGTGTATCAAATGTTGTAACATCATTTTGATACACAACATTTTGTATCAAGTTGTGTAACATAACAACTTGTCATACGTTGAAATTTTTTGAAGCTCCTATCGAACTGTCACTCAAATGATAAAGGATCTACTACACTATACATAAATACTTTTGCATACAGCTTTTGTCTTCTATTGAATCTTTTTGGTCACAATTAATTATAAGGCAGCTGCAGCAATACGATCTTCCCAGCTTAGAAAAATTTTTAAATTACCTAAAAACCATTAATCACTTTTAGTTCTCACTTTGAACTACTAATTAACTATACAGATAAAGAAATATTTTAAGATTGTCTGCAGGTGAAATATTTGGATTTGTCTACTGATAAATGAATTATAATGGGAAGACGTAATAAAAAACTTGTATCTGGACATAGAAAGAAGGGCTGGCTGGATATTCTTTGTAGGCTGAATAGAAGCTGTAACGATGGATTGGGCCTTACATATGGATTTCCATACTTTTTGTAAATTGAAGGTCCAAAATAATTCATGAAATCTGAGTAACGGCGAATAGGAGAATGCACAGACACCCACTACTTGAGAAACGTAAGACATAACAAACATAGACATCTTCGAAAACCTCAATTGGGACCTTTTCCGTTAATTCACTACCGTTAGATTAGGTCGCTACTAAAGTTGATCAAAAACTGGTAAATCCAACGATTGACTTACCGCCGAATGCGCTCAACTTGTGCAAGTTCTTGGAAAGCGATAAGATAAGGCCAGCAATATCGGATTCCTAGCGGATAAGGAATACCACAGTGGACGTTAAAATGATTGGGGAACAGTTTTTAGAGCAATAGAATATTTATCAAGCGGTAATGAATTAAAGGAAACAAAAAAGTAGTGGTAGTGAATTAACGGAAAAGATTCCTCAATTGTAACAAACAATGAACCCACTCCTCCATATGTATCTCACTATTTGCACACAGAAAACCGAAACAGAGGTCGAATCCTTTAGTGTCGATTTCTCCAGTTCTAGGTGCGGATGGCGAGTCATCACCATTGTCAGCCCCCCCCCCCAATCCTGAAGGATATACATAGTAATTATTAATACAAATTAATAAAGATTTACATCAGTGGTACCTGCCATTGAGGCTTTCACTGCTGTCATAAGGAATCGAACTCTGTTTCTTTTTTCACAGTGCTATTTGCAATCCATAGTCTATTAAATATCGTCAATGGCAGTCTCATGATTATAGCAAGTAAATCCAGTAAATATAAATGGTAAGGAACATAAATTAACTCTCAGCATATATCGGTTGTTTATTAGTATTATCAAAATATTATATTATCTGGAGTTTTGTTAAAGATACAAGAAAGGCTAGTCCTCACCCTTCGAGTATGAAGTATGAAAGTCACTCTACAACTGAACCCTCTATTATGTGCCAGTATTTCGCGGATTTCTTTAATACGGTATTTACACCCTCAGATCCTCACTACCTACCAGGAGGCTTTAGTTTCAATTATTCTGATGCACTTTCATCTTGCCAAGTCACTCTCCAGGAGGTGCAAGACGCCCTTAACTCTCTAGATGTCTCAAAGGGATGTGGACCTGACTTAATCCCGCCATTAGTATTGAGGTATTGCAGTCCTGTTTTGTCCGGTCATTTGGTTGGTCTCTTCAATAGATCTCTGAAATTGGTTATATACCCGTCAGAACTCAAGAATAGTTACATTGTGCCTATACATAAATCAGGACCGGCTGATGACGTAACTAACTATAGACCAATCGCAATTCAGTCAGGACTTGCCAAGGTTTTTGAACGAATAATTGTTTTTGAAGGAATGTTGGACCATTCTTGTGGAAGCAATTGGCTCCAAATCAACATGGATTTGTATGTGGACGGTCTACTTCTACAAACCTAATTTCTCTTCAGAAATTTGTAGTGGATGCCTTTGTGAGGAGGGAACAAGTCGATGTCCTATATCTGGATTTTTCAAAGGCTTTTTACATGGTGTGTCATCAGCGTCTGCTGGATAAACTGTCAGCGTATGGTGTAAACGGAAGTCTACTTCAATGGTTTACCAGCTATCTTAGTGACAGGTGCCTTAGGGTGAAATTTGCTTCAGCTATACATCTGATCCTGTCTTTGGGACTTCCGGAGTACCACAGGGCTCTATCTTGGGACCAACACTATTCTGTTTCTTTATTAATGATATAGTCCATTGCATCAAAACCAACTGTTTATTATTTGCAGATGATATAAAGATCTTCAATTCAGTGAAGCAGATCTATGATTGTGAGTTACTTCAGGGCGACCTTCAAGCTGTTCAAAAATGGAGTAGTGATAACAGGATGTGCTTAAATATCAAGAAGTCTTTCAGTTTCTGTTTTCACAGAATTCTCTCTCCTCTTCGGTTTGTCTACAACGTAGAAGGTGCTATCCTTAAGAGGCCTTCAACTATTAAGGATCTTGGAGTGGAGTGGATGTCATCCCTTAGTGCCGAAGCGCATGTCACAAGGATTTGCCTCCAGGCTAGCCGAGCGTTGGGGCTCCTAGTACGCTCATCGAGGCACTTTTCCCAACTGCAATCTCTCAGAACACTCTACTGTTGCAATGTAAGGCCTTTACTGGAGTACTCCTCATTAGTATGGGCACCCCATCAATCTACACTTATCGATCGCCTTCAGAGAATCCAGAATAGATTCTTACGGCTAGCTGGAATCAAACTTGGATTTGCCTATAGGGAAGTTCCCTTGGGTGCTCTGGCTGAGCAGATGAACCTACCTACTTTGCTATCCAGGCGTACTATTCATGACATAATGTTTTTGTACAAGATTGTCAATGGACTGTTGGATTGCAGTGAGCTGCTCGGTGGAATTAATTTTCAAGTTCCTATAGCGACTAGATCCCGGGACCTCTTTGGTAGGCAGCAATCCAGCACGAACTATGCGCTGTACTCCACATTGGTCCGCATCCAACGTCAAGGGAATATTGTTGCACCTCATGTAGACTTCTTCAACTCAAGTCAAAATTCTTTTAAAGATAGTATACATAAGTTACTGTAGATTTTTTTTATTTCTCTTTTCGTTTTCCTAGGACTCTTGTTTGTTGAAAATTGATTGTTGTAATTTTCTGAGATCGTTTTTGCCTTGAATTAAGTCTCAAAGCTACTTTAACTAATTTAGCATGACTCCATGAGCCTCCTATTAGTGCTTGTTATTTATACTGTATGTCTATTAATTTATTACTTTTATTTATTATTGTTATTTTATACTGTTCTTGTTACTGTTATGTTTTCCTGTTATTTTATTACTTCCATTTATTAATGATATTTATTACTGTTATGTATTCCTGTTATATTATTACTTCCGTTTATTACTGTTATTATTTCTGTTGTTTATTACTGTTATTTATTACTGTTTGTCCAAATTGTTTTCTTCCCTGAATACTATCTTGAAACACATTGAACGTTTGCCATCAAAGTTTCTCATAGTAATTTGATTATATAGTATTATACGTTATTTATAAACATCAAATTGTAAATGGTTATTACCGTTAAATAAATAAATAAATTACTGTAAACCTTTTTAACCGTCACCTATTGTAAGATATTTCCTTTTCACAGTGGTTTTTTACTTTAAACTAAACTTTTTTAACAATCCATAAATGTCTTTGAACATTATTCATAATATACATAAAGCGCGTGTACATAAACAAGTTCAAATAAGGGTTTTCTTAAAATCTAAACTGGATTTAGTATTTACTTTAACATTAAGTAAATTAATGGGACGAGATCATCACTTTATGACTCAATCATTCTCCATCCAAGCTGGAGTTTACTGGAGATAGCCTATAGGATCTGGAGAGCGATTTCTTGGTAAATTGCTTTAGTCGTGAGCTGTAGCTGGAGTGGCGCTCCAGAACAGCCATTATCTCCTCGGTCGCCCCACTTAATTTGTGGTGACTAGGGGAGGACGAAGGGGAGGGTGTCGTTGCACTGCTTTTCTAACGCCAACTGCAAACTAATTGAGACCTACTACGGTGGGTTTTTAATCTTACACCATAGATCTTTTGGAAGTTCTTTCTTGGATTAAAAAAAAATATATTCAACTATCGAATTTATTTAAATTGTATTACAAGTTTTTTACTGGACTGCATCATGCTTTATGCTTTATCTACCTAATTGATATTTATTAGTTAAGTTTAATCTGGATTTTTAAGGAGATGCCAATGTCCTTTTTACTTTCCCTCATATGCGTTAGCATAGAGAAGTAATGTGATCGTTCAAAACAATTTTTTTTTCAAGTTGGTCAAAAAATCCATTTTAGGATCCCCTGAACACAAAAAAAATGGTTTTATTGAAAACATATGTTGGTGTTTGTCCGATTGTGTATATGCAGTTCGCTAGAGACCAAACGGATAGATACATTTTTATGAAATTTGGTATGTATGTGTATTTAGCAAATATCTTCAGACCATGTTTTCACTTTTTTGAAAATTCATTTTTTTTAATTATTATTAGTTTTATGACCAGAAACATAAAAAACGGAATTTTCTGAAAAGCGGCTCTAAAGATTTTGATTAAATTTTAAGGAAAGATGTGAATTACAATTTAAAATATTTTATTCAAAACAGCATGTCTCTAATTAGACTAGTTTTTTAGTTATGGCAAAAAACATATTTGGAAAATAAACTGGTAATTTTAAAGTTTTTTTTACGTGTTTAACATGGGGGAAATTTGTGCCAATTCTGTGGAACTACCTATTAATCCTACTATACCCCATAGGCTACTGAAATGTGCATAGAACTTCTCAGACAGAGTAAGGGGGAGTACTTTACAGTCAAGGTGAATATTGCTGATTAGATATTTATATTATTAAACTTGTTTTAATCGTAATTTTAGTCTAAAAAATGAAATCTTGATAGTAAATATATTTAAATTTTATATTAGACACCCCAGTTGCAAATTATTTATGACATGCGGCCGAGAAAGATTGACAAGGGCTGCCCTGGCGGTGTGTGTGCGTGCGTTGATGGAGGGTCGCTTAATCTCTCAGGGGCCATAACCAAACGGCCAAAGTATAATTACAGGCCACAAATGCGCACCGGTTTATATGGGAGATTGGCTTTTAATTGGTTGCGTATAAGGCTTAATGTTTAGTCTCTTATAGGAAATAAGAGAAGTGTAGCCGCCCTCGATGGCAGGCAACATTTTCCATTTAGAATTTTCCGTAGGCTCTCTTACGGTTTGGATGATGTGGAAAAAGTCAAATGATTAATTTTGAAACTATTTTTATTGGAAGAGATTCTGGTATATACCCTACAAGATGTTTTTTCTAACTTGACTCCTCCCACATTATCGGATCAATTTAACAATTTATGTGTACAAAAATCGTCCGTATTCGTAGTTGAGCTTAGGGATGGCAAGGATATATCGATATATCGGAAATACCAATAAATACGTTTCGATATATCGATATATTAGTATCGTTGTTTTCTTTCGATAATATCGGCCATATCGATATTTTGGTCCGATGTATCATATCACTAAACATTTACTTTACTCCTTCTCCTCAAAATCATCACTATTTGGAAAAAAACACACATTTTAATTGCCTCTTACGCGTACAAAACATGCAACGAAATAATAAAGTAACTTTATTTAGTTTTTTAGGTGAGGTCAATTGGAAAACTGATATGCTAAATTTTATTATTAAATGATTTATCTAACATGTATGGAAGTAGGTTTAGTGAATTAATTTGTTCAATTTTTAGTGTACATAAGAAGTCTATTGGTATTTGTAAATGTGAAAAACAAAAATAACAATGTTATTAAAATGTATTATAATTATTACTTTTATAATTATATTACAATTTAATTTTTGCAATCAGTAAGCTATTTTAAATATTGTCCGAAAAATATGAGTATATTTTTTGCCAATTACATAAGAGTTAGTGCATAATTTTAAACAGATAAATAAATCATTTGCAATTCGATATATCGGTTACCTAATATGTCGAAATTTTTCTTTCGATATTATCGTTAGATCTATATTTGGTTTGCAATATATCGATATGTTGGAAATATATTGGAATTTATAACATGGCATGGCTAAAATATTTCAAACTCTCTCTCCTCCAAATATATTTATATGTATCTCAGAATAGATTTTAAGGCACGTTTAGTTAATATGTGAAACATTGATTTTCAACATACGAAATCACAGTTTAAAATTATTACTATAACAATTTCTTTATGAGCAAATCACGTATTGTTTCAGAATTTGATGCAAATGATACCACATGTGATCGATTATATAGTACATATAAAGTATATTAGGAATTGATTTGTTTATGTTGTATGAGCACCCGTTTGAAAAATATTTTATCTATAAACTAAAGTCACAACATGTTTCGACTTATTGGTCAGTTCAACTAATTATACATATTTATTTTTATAAAATACTGCATAAGAAAAATGGCATTTGTATCGGAAGATATGAATATTTGTAGGGAAAAACAAATAATACAAATATAAATGTGTGGAAGTTTAATTTATGAATGGATATGAAATAATATTTATACTGAACAGGGCCAGTGGAATTGACCCACCCACCCATCTATGCATTTACATCCCATTCATTCATACACGTACGGTGGTATCATCACTGTCACTCTACGTGTCTGGATAGACAGGTAGGTAAATAACACCGTACGTGTATGGGTGGGTGGGAGGGTAATACCACTGTTCATGTATGTGTGAGTGGGTGGATCAATACTACAGGCCCTGTTCAATATAAACATAGTGTCATATTTATTCATAAATTATAACACATTACACATTTTTATTTGTATAATTTACATTTTCTTTTAAAAAAAGTCTTCTAATACTATTGCTGTTTTTATTTTTCATTGATTTAGTTAGGTGATTTATTTAATTTTTGTATCATTATTTATAAGATATTTTAATTATTTCTACCTATATTAACATTCTAATAAATGTCAGTAGCCTACTACTTTGACGAATTCAATGTTTTTCTCTGCCATGGAACTTTATTAGGCTACATTAACTTAAAAAGTAAACAAATCGTAAACATACGCTAAGTAGTCTAGTTTGGTTAGGTCACTCCACCACATAATCGTATACTGGATTGCAAACATCGTAACCAATCCAGAAATTATCCGGGCTCATTAGAGTCTATGATTACCAGCAGCCTAATCACAAATCTTCATCAGGGTAGCGGGAGGGAGCTTATGCCAGCTGTTTACGAGGCAAGGTGTGCCTGGATTAGCCCTAACTCTGGATCAGGCAACCTGCGGAAGGGAGGGTGGTGGCCTCTATAACCTTGGAGCCGGCACGTACTGGACATTAATGTGCCACAAACAACAATGCAACTACTGCACGCTTAATAGAGGCTAATACACTGCAACTGTAGCCACAACCTAACCTATCTGACTGCAGTGATTAGAGGTTATGTGGTCTGGCAATAAGACTGGGGTCTCATTTCACGAATCGTTTACATAACGTTAAAAACAAGCATTACAGAATAAAGCCATTTATGCTCCGATTATTCTATATTTAAGATTATATAACATGTTCATGAGATGCTTTTTTTCAAATTTTCCTTTTATCTAATGTTCACTTAATCTTCATACATTTTCACTTTTTGCCCTGCTACTGCCAGAAGTACTTCAAATCTTAAATGTTACGTGTATGGTTAATTAATACAAATACCACCGTACGTGTATGGATGGGTGTATTGGTTATTGCTACCATACGTGTATGGATGGGTGTATTGGTTATTGCTACCGTACGTGTATGGATGGGTGTATTGGTTAATGCCACTGTACCTGTATGGATGGGTGTATTAGTTAATGCTACCATACGTGTATGGATGGGTGTATTGGTTAATGTCACCGTACGTGTATGGATGGGTGTATTGGTTAATGCTACCGTACGTGTATGGATGGGTGTATTGTTTAATGCCACCGTACCTGTATGGATGGGTGTATTATAGTTAATGCTACCATACGTGTATAAATGGGTGTATTGGTTAATGCTACCGCACGTGTATGAATGGGTGTATTGGTTAATACCACCGTACGTGTATGGATGCGTATGTTGGTTAATGCCACCGTACGTACAGGTGGGTGTGTTGGTGAATAATACCGTACCTGTATAGGTGGGCGAGTGGGTCGATACCAATGTATGTGTCCACAAATATGATATTAAATGTTTAATGAGCACAAAAATTAATCAGTAAAAAAATACGATAACAGTGTATATTTACAGAGAAATAGTGATCTCAAAATATATTATAAAATTGTGAAATGATTTTTATTTAAAATATAGTTATTTTTCCATTAATTTAATCAGTATACAATTTTATAAACTTTTAAAAGAAACTGAAATTATGATATTTCTTTGTAAAAAAAGTGGAATAGAATAAGAAGCAAACGACTATTAATATCATTTAAAATTATTATTAATATTAAATAATATCTGACTATACTTGGATATCTTATAACATGATTACTTAATATGATTAGAAAAATTCTCAACACTATTCCAATTACCAAAATAAATGGTTTTATTTCTAGATTTATGAAAGCCACGAAACATTAAACGGCCGAAATGTAAAATTCATGAGACAAAAACATAACACAACTCCAAGTAACGTATTGCGGCACTTTATAAAGCGCACCAGGCGTGTAATAAGTGACGATTTATTTTGCAGATTTATCCTCAACTTGACAACGATCTTGGCCTGGGTCACCGAACATTCCTTTGAATGTGTACGTCGACATCAGTGGGGAGATGTTCTGGAAGTAATTATGAACTATATCTGGCCACTTAGTTGGCACGACTTCTGAGGGCAGTGGCTAATGATCTGATCATCCGTAGAGCCATGGTAATGATCTCTCAGTGACTTTGACCTTCCCTCCTGGAAATGTAGTGCATACTTCCACCACTTCTGAGGGCAATGGCTAATGACATGGTCATCCATAGAGCCATGATAATGACCGCGTGAGTGACCTTGACCTTCCCTCCTGGTCTCCTGGGAGAGTGGTGCATACTGTAGGTACCTTACACCACTTCTGAGTACAGTGGCTAACGATCTGGTCCTCGGTAGAGCCATGGTAATGATCTTGCAGTGACTTTGACCTTCTCTCCTGGAAATGTAGTGCATACTTCCACCACTTCTGAGGGCAATGGCTAATGACATGGTCATCCATAGAGCCATGATAATGACCGCGTGAGTGACCTTGACCTTCCCTCCTGGTCTCCTGGGAGTGTGGTGCATACTTGTCGTACCTTACACCACTTTTGCGGGCAGTGGCTAATGATATGATCATCCGTGGAGCCATGGTAATGATTGATCTCTCAGTGACTTTGACCTTCTCTCCTGGAAGTGTGGTGCATACTTCCACCACTTCTGAGGGCAGTGGCTAATTATCTGGTCCTTGGTAGAGCCATGGTAATGACCTTGCAGTGACTTTGACCTTCTCTCTAAGTCTCCTGGGAGTGTGTTGCATACTGTAGGTACCTTCCACTACTTCTGAGGGCAGTGGCTAATTATCTGGTCCTCGGTAGAGCCATGGTACTGACCTAGCAGTGACTTTGACCTTCTCTCCAGGTCTCCTGGGAGTGTGGTGCATACTGTAGGTACCTTACGCCACTTCTGAGGGCAGTGGCTAATTATCTGGTCCTCGGTAGAGCCATGGTAATGACCTTGCAGTGACTTTGACCTTCTCTCCAGGTCTCCTGGGAGTGTGGTGCATACTGTAGGTACCTTACGCCACTTCTGAGGGCAGTGGCTAATTATCTGGTCCTCGGTAGAGCCATGGTAATGATCTTGCAGTGACTTTGACCTTCTCTCCGGGTCTCCTGGGAGTGTGGTGCATACTGTAGGTACCTTCCACCACTTCTGAGGGCAGTGGCTAATTATCTGGTCCTCGGTAGAGCCATGGTAATGACCTTGCAGTGACTTTGACCTTCTCTCTGGGTCTCCTGGGAGTGTGGTGCATACTGTAGGTACCTTCCACTACTTCTGAGGGCAGTGGCTAATTATCTGTCCTTGGTAGAGCCATGGTAATGACCTTGCAGTGACTTTGACCTTCTCTCTAAGTCTCCTGGGAGAGTGTTGCATACTGTAGGTACCTTACACCACTTCTGAGGGCAGTGGCTAATTATCTGGTCCTCGGTAGAGCCATGGTAATGATCTTGCAGTGACTTTGGCCTTCTCTCCGGGTCTCCTGGGAGTGTGGTGCATACTGTAGGTACCTTCCACCACTTCTGAGGGCAGTGGCTAATTATCTGGTCCTCGGTAGAGCCATGGTAATGATCTTGCAGTGACTTTGACCTTCTCTCCGGGTCTCCTGGGAGTGTGGTGCATACTGTAGGTACCTTACACCACTTCTGAGGGCAGTGGCTAATTATCTTGTCCTCGGTAGAGTCATGATAATGACCTAGCAGTGACTTTGACCTTCTCTCCGGGTCTCCTGGGAGCGTGGTGCATACTGTAGGTACCTTATGCCACTTCTGAGGGCAGTGGCTAATTATCTGGTCCTCGGTAGAGCCATGGTAATGACCTAGCAGTGACTTTGACCTTCTCTCCGGGTCTCCTGGGAGTGTGGTGCATACTGTATGTACCTTACACCACTTCAGAGGGCAGTGTCTAATTATCTGGTCCTCAGTAGAGCCATGGTAATGACCTAGCAGTGACTTTGACTTTCTCTCCAGGTCTTCTGGGAGTGTGGTGCATACTGTAGGTACCTTACACCACTTCTGAGGGCAGTGGCTAATTATCTGGTCCTCGGTAGAGCCATGGTACTGACCTAGCAGTGACTTGAACACTCTCTTCTGGTCTCCTGGGAATGTAATGCATACTTGTCGTACTTTACACTACTTCTGAGGGCAGTGGCTAATTATCTGGTCCTCGGTAGAGCCATGGTAATGACCTAGCAGTGACTTTGACCTTCTCTCTAAGTCTCCTGGGAGTGTGGTGCATACTGTAGGTACCTTACGCCACTTCTGAGGGCAGTGGCTAATTATCTGGTCCTCGGTAGAGCCATGGTAATGACCTAGCAGTGACTTTGACCTTCTCTCCGGGTCTCCTGGGAGTGTGGTGCATACTGTAGGTACCCTACGCCACTTCTGAGGGCAGTGGCTAATTATCTGGTCCTCGGTAGAGCCATGGTAATGACCTAGCAGTGACTTTGACCTTCTCTCCAGGTCTTCTGGGAGTGTGGTGCATACTGTTGGTACCTTACGCCACTTCTGAGGTCAGTGGCTAATGATCTGATCATCCGTAGAGCCATGGTAATGACCTCACGAGTGACCAAAGTATTAATTTAAGTGCTACAAAACAACTAATGCCTATTACATTATAGCACTAAAGAGAAAAAACCATTTTTACAACAACAACAAAATAAATAGCCTACCCACACACCTACAGAGGTAATGAATGACCCACCCGCCAACCCATACACCTACTGTGGTAATGACCTACCCGCCCACCTATACACGTACAGTGGTAATTAATCACTCGCCCACCCAAACACGTACAGAGGTAATTACCCACCCATAGATGTACAATGGTAGTAACCCACCCGCCCACCCATACACGAACAGTGGTAGTATCACCACTGTATGTATCTGGGTGGGTGGGAGGGTCAGTACTACTGTATGTGTGGCGGTGGGTGGGTCAATACCACTGTACGTGTCTTTCATCACCACTATATGTATCTGGGTGGGTGGAAGGGTCAATGCCATTGTACGTGTGGGGGTCAATACCACAGTACGTGTATGGATGGGCGGGAGGGTCAGTACCACAGTACGTGTACAGGTGGGATGGTGGGTTAATACCACAGTACGGGTATGGGTGGGCGAAAGGGTCAGTACCACAGTACGTGTATGGGTGGGCGAGAGGGTCAGTACCACAGTACGTGTATGGGTGGGCGAGAGGGTCAGTACCACAGTACGTGTATAGGTGGGAGGTTGATTCAATACCACAGTACGTGTATGGGTGGGCGAGTGGGTCAGTACTACAGTACGTGTATGGGTGGGCAAGTGGGTCAGTACCACACTACGTGTATGGGTGGGCGAAAGGGTCAGTACCACAGTACGTGTATGGGTGGGCGAGAGGGTCAGTACCACAGTACGTGTATGGGTGGGCGAGTGGTCTCTATACTTTATATTCAAGTATTTTGTTTAAATATTTTGGCTTATTTGTTATTTAACGTTTTATCCTGTATCCAATGTCATTAGCTCTTTTGCTACTGACACCAAGCTAAACCATTTGTTATTGTTGAGTTAGCTAATTGATAGGACTTATTTTATTTCCTCTCCTGTCATAAAGACACTAGTTTTGGGGAAATGCACTTACTGTAAGTCCTTAAGCTAATAGTTTGTGTGTGTGTGTGTGTGTGTGTGTGTGTGTGTGTGTGTGTGTGTGTGTGTGTGTGTGTGTGTGTGTGTGTGTGTGTGTGTGTGTGTGTGTGTGTGTGTGTGTGTGTGTGTGTGTGTGTGTGTGTGTGTGTGTGTGTGTGTGTGTGTGTGTGTGTGTGTGTGTGTGTGTGTGTGTGTGTGTGTGTGTGTGTGTGTGTGTGTGTGTGTGTGTGTGTGTGTGTGTGTGTGTGTGTGTGTGTGTGTGTGTGTGTGTGTGTGTGTGTGTGTGTGTGTGTGTGTGTGTGTGTGTGTGTGTGTGTGTGTGTGTGTGTGTGTGTGTGTGTGTGTGTGTGTGTGTGTGTGTGTGTGTGTGTGTGTGTGTGTGTGCGTGCGTGCGTGCGTGCGTGCGTGCGTGCGTGCGTGCGTGCGTGCGTGCGTGCGTGCGTGCGTGTATTCATAGATTGGACGAATGAATTAGAATAATGAATTCAATAGTGTTTGGAAAAAGATGTATACTTGAATCTAGATTAGACTAGACTTTGAGTCTTCAGTAGGGTGGCTGAGAATTAGTGTTATTATAATGGGTAATGGGCACCATAGCCATATGGTATTGTCTTTTTGGTGGGGTAGAAAGCACTCTTGTCTAATATTCTTTGCTTCCTAAAACTTTAGACCTTACATTCCCTTAGACGCCATCCACTCATCAATACTAGTGTTGAGAAATTCGAATAAAAAGAATCGGCTATTTTATTCTTTTATTAGAATCGAGTACTCGGTTCTGAAAATGGTTCGAACTTAATTTTTGCACTCAATAGGTTTCTGCTTATTACAGGTCAAACGGCTATTGCTCCAATAAGATTAACAACGTAGCTATGGCTATAAACAAAATTATGATATTTAATTTTACAAATATTCACTGTCGAAACTAGTGGTGCAGTCCTGTAACCCAGCTACTTTGGGACAAAGTGCTACGTAGATTTTAGGCGATAGGTTCTATATGCCAGGTTCTCTTCGTATCGATACAGCGTCCGATCAATGGTTGCCATTGACGTGGACATTATTACATACGTCCTAATTAGGTGGAAGTCAGAAACCAGATGTTGTGTAGGGAAGAATACTCAATATCAGACTTGTCAATTAGCTGAAAATCAGATCAAACTAAGTGGTTCGGATTCCACGTAAAACTGAGGTCACTTAGTTGCCCTGGCTATTGAAAATGTTCTTTCTCAGCTAAGTCACTCAGTTAGTAACAAGACTACACGCCTTTCATCCATACTTATCCTACACTCAAGTAATCATTCATATTTTCCTTAATATACGCACAAACTGAATCGGTACCTCAAATCTGAATAAAGATGAACGTTAATAAACCGTTTTACCACGGTGGAAAATAAAATGATTTATGTGGCAAACAAAAACCAACATTGGTTTCCGACTTTATCCAGCAAACATATTTAATTTTCCACGGATCAACTGTCAGGCGCCTCTCGTAACCAGCCAACAATGCGGCGTTCCCTTCACCTCATCAAAGATGAATTATTCGGTAACACTGCTGTCACTGAGAGCAGTTTCGTCAAGCAGTCTGTCACAACCAGGTAAATGTGGTGGGGAGGGGGGAAATGCCTTCACGACCGAGTCTAGGAGGACATGATTGATTCCAAAATGGCCCCGGTACGAATAATTTGTCTAAATGTGCTGCGGCTGTGGTAGTGCGCGTGAAATCTGTAATGAGTAGATTTCCGCATAGACGCGAGCTCTGTGAAATCGTCAGCGACCTTGTGGACTGGCAAGGCCAAGGCTGGTCATCCAGCTTCCCTCCCCCACCCACTCTAGCACTCAGGTGTTACATCATCTCCCCCCTCCCGCCTCATCATCATCTTCACAGCAATCATATCTTACTCTCACATGCCCTGCCTCGTCATCCTGTGTGATTTGAGGCGAAACCATCAAACTGTCCAACGTTCTCACAGGGGGATTCGTATATACGGTCAGCCACATAAAAACTAAGGTTTTTTTTACTAAAATATTGTTTAATATCCTGCAGACCCTGTCGGCCATGTTAATTTTAATCCTATAAGAACACTTTTATTTGGAAATCCATATTTTTCGTTATTTATCGATCGACAGTTGTGTATGAGGTGTCATTTTAAACCTTACCATATTGTGCATTGGGTTTGCTTTTGATATTTTGAATACACATGCTTAGTTTGGAAAAAATAGGTGAAAATAAAAAGTTCAAACTAAATATTTTTATATTTTTTTTATATAAAACTAATTAGAATTTCGCAAAGCAATTCCAACGCACAATTTCATCCTAGATAAAATGCAATTTGTTTTTAAAAAATCCGATTACAAATAACTCTTTAATTTGGATACACGTGACACGTGATTTTTTGTCCGGTTCAAAAATAATATTGTTCATATGGCATTAAAACCAACATGGCTGACAGCCTTTGCAGACTCCTAATGTGTCGAAATATATTTCTGTAATGATTGGTATGACCTAATTTATTACAATACCCAATTATCAAGAGAATATGATACGCACATTGGAAACTAAATGAAACCATCCGCTTAATATTAAAAAATAAATAAATAATTGATATAGACATAATTTTAAACATAATGTAAATATTTATACAATTAGTTAAGTAATTTTTTCATTTGTATTAGTTTTGATTGTATTTTATAAGGTATTAATAAATTGTGAATATGGAATATTTTAAGAGTTGTTAAGCTAATTCATTTTAATTTATCCTTTGATATTTTAAAATTACTGAAGAAATCAGCTGTAAATGTTGGTATTGTTCCTCTATCAATAATCTAATTATTTCTCGGATAAGTGTACAATATTCTTGTAAATTCTACTTTTCTTCTTTAATAAGCTACTGTGGGTAGATATGTGTTTTTTTTCTTTATTGATTTATATACTTAAAATAAACAGTTATGCAATAATCATATGCATGAAATGAAACGAAATGAAATTAAAAATGGCTTCATTGGCAACAAAATGTACAAATGCCGGAGTTAGGACTATGTAGTAAGTCCTCTCTTACACCTAACCAACTAAAGATGTATAAATATTTTGTGAACATGACATTACAATATTCAGACTTGTCATTCTAAAACAGCATTGTGTAAGTTGAATCGTATTTTTAGTTCTCATAAAACATCTAATGTTTTGTGTAAAACTTGCAATTAAAGACTTGTAAAACGACCGATTTTTCCATTTTCAAGGGAGAAATTCACACATCCAAGTGAAAATGCTGCAAACCATATGTCAATTTGTTTATTTTCTAGGATTATGTATAATTTTATCTATAATTCAAGTTGTTGAGTATCTGGCAATAATTATTACTTACCTTTTTTTATTTATTGTTTTATTAGAGAGTTAGGCTTACATAAAAAAAATTAACTAGCTGAAATAAAATTACTAAGAAAAGCTCCTATAAATATATCGTCTAGCTCAAAGCAAAGAAAGGATTCTCTCAGAGTAAACCAAAGATTTGTTTGAATGTAGGCCTACATTTGTGTTATGAACAGAAGAATAATTTTTGTATGATTTTAAATATAAGTATATAAGTTTTACTTTACAGTTAATTTTCCTCCCACCATCAAATTTGTGTCAGACTAAACTTAAATATTTGTAAACTTTCCCGCCCGTGGTACTTACAAACTTTGAAATTGAGGATGACAAATAAATGATCCTCAACACGTCTGAGATAATGATGGTTTGAAATCGTTAAACAGATCGGGAAGTAAGATAGAAGATTCTCTCTCCACATTCGTTAGTCAATGTTTACATTAGTTTTAATCAAGGAACAGAAAGAGGGAGGACGGGCGGAGTTGAAGTCATCAAAACGTACGCCTTAGAGAGACGTTAACGAATTTCCAGCGCTGGAGTTCGCCTTGTTGAAGTGCCCAAGCTAACAATTCCAGTAAAAACCATTCCAAATGTTTAGAGCCTGAATAAGTGATTATAGCCTTGCGTTTTGAGAATCAAACACTCATCTCAAACGAACCTTTGATTATAAATGTTTACCATCAATATTGCCTCATTTCTGAACGTATAATTTAAGTTATGAGCTATATTGAGTGATAAAACATAGCCCCAGTTGACAGTGTTTGCTCCTTCAGCAAATAATTATTTAAGAGGGTCTAAATTTCTTCCTCTTGATCCAACGGAAAATGTAGAGAAGCAAATTTATTGAGAGGCGCGTAAATAACGTTAACTCTGTAGTAAGTATGGAAATATTCCAGTTTTTATAAGTAAATAACGTTCGACCAAACAAACAAAAATAAGATGATATGAATGCCACTAAAATAATTAGAATAATAATCTTCTGGAGAATATTTTTTTCCAGTTTCGAACTCGCTCCCATTTGTTGCTTGGGGACTCTTGCAACTCCGTCGACTATCAGAACACTAGTTTTTTGTCTGTCCGTCCGTACTGAAATCAATGTGTGATTTGAACAGTCTTGGCAGTTGACTCTCCTTCCCAGCTTGGCAACAAGTCTGTTAGAAGTTAACAGCCAAGCTTGAAAACCAAGGACTTAGCATGGTTGTTATGCTATAATAGTTTAAATATTTGAAATTGCTATATAAAATGTACCATACAACAGTAATATATATATATATATATATATATATATATATATATATATATATATATATATATATATATATATATATATATATATATATATTCTTATCTGTATACTAAGATGTCAATCTCCTAAAATGTTCAGTGATATTGAGGAGATAGGAAGGTGTGAAATAACACGTACTGGGCTATTTTCCTTGTAAAACTGAATGTTTTAATGTACATATATTGTATGTTTTTTTCTATATATATATAAACTCTGTACGTGTATATGTCCTGTTCAATATTCACACAGAGGCTTGACGACACTCCCACCCACCTTTCACACATAGTCTTTACGACCCACCGTCCCATATTTCACACAGAGGCTTTACGGCCCACCCTTAACACAGAGGCTTGACGACTCACCCAACAACATTTCACACAGAGGCTTGACGACTCGCCCAACATCATTTCAAACAGAGGCTTGACAACTTCACCCTACAACATTTCAAACAGAGGCTTGACGACCCACTCTTCAAAAAGAGGCTTGACGACCCACCCGCCCACATTTCACACAGAGGCTTGACGACCCACCCAACAACATTTCACACAGATGCTTGACGACGCACCCTTCACACAAAGGCTTGACGACCCATCCGCCCCCCTTTCACATAGAGACTTGACGACCCACCAACCCACCTTTCACACAGAGGATTGAAGACCCACCCACTCACCTTTCTCACCGAGGCTTGACGACCTACCCACCCACCTTTCACACGGAGCTTGACGACCCACCAACCCAACTTTCACACAGAGGATTGACAGCCCACCTACCCCTCACACAGATATTTGGCTGATAAATCATTATAAATTAAAATTTGTGTTTGATAAAAGCCAAGCGTAAATTGTATTTTAAAAGAAACTTGAATTTATATTTATTTTGTAGTAATACTATTCTGTATTTTGTTTTTATTACAAGCTCACCACCCAACATTTTAAAGTACGAAGACTGCATGGTTTAAAACATTAAACATTACCTAACTAAGTCGAAAACTGTATTTCCAAAACCACATATAAAAACATTGGCACTATCAATCTATAACTCCAATACAGCTGTCTCATCCTACGATAATAAATGTATTTGAGAGTTCCACCCTCTTCTAACTATTAACAATTAATAACAGTAAAGTTCCAAAATGATGATCTGTTTTCGAAACAACGCCCTGCCATACGGGGTGATGAATCGAGGCGTGAACTATAATACTCGTTTCTTACACCGTTTGGCCAAATCTCCAATGGGGAAGGGGGTGGTTAGAGTTATATATATATATATATATACTAACCCACCCTCCCACCCATACATGTACGGTGGTACTAACCCACCCGCCCACCCATACACGTACGGTGGTACTAACCCACCCACCCACCCATACACGTACGGTGGTACTAACCCACCCGCCCACCCATACACGTACGGTGGTACTAATACAGGTACGGTAGTACTAACCCACCCGCCCACCCATACACGTACGGTGGTACTGTATGTTTATGGGTGGGCGGGTGGGTCAGTACCACTGTGTGTATAGGTGGGCGGGTGGGTCAATAACACTGTATGTGTGTGTGGGTACCACTGTACGTGTATGGGTTGGCGGGTGGGTCAGTACCACTGTGTGTGTATAGGTGGGTGGGTTATGCTGTACGTACCTCACTGTCAACGTAAAAATACACAATCCCTTTAGAGTTTTCAGAGCAAAAACTACATGTATATGTTATTAGCATTGGGTAAATAAGCAGGCTACTGTTCATCCTTTTGCTTAGTCTTATTTTAACGAGGACTCGGGACTATAAGACCATAATAATACCACCGTACGTGTATGGGTGGGTCAATACCACAGTACGTGTATGGGTGGGCGGGTGGGTCAATACCACAGTACGTGTATGGGTGGGCGAGTGGGCAATGTACGAAGATTCATTGCTACCCGAAGAGGCATACCGGCGGTAGTGGCATGGCATATTTGCCGGCCGCTACGGGGGAAACTGCCCTGTGAGTAACCGGCCAGGCGACACGCGCCGAGCATCATACCTGCGTGTAATATTAAAATACAGTATTCTCTTTCCCAGATTGAAGAGTTCGATACTTTCACTACATTCTTAAAACAATAACTACATTCTACTATTCTACATTCTTAAAACAATAACAACGCTTTATTTTTCTGAACTGTACATGAATTAAGTTCATTTAATTTCAATACATCTACATTAAAAAAACATTATGCTCAAAAATTATAGTCTCAGGCAACTATCGCCACGAACTCTTCTTATGTCGAATCAGCATCTGTCCAAACCACTGACTGATAAATTAGATCTGAAACAAGGGTAATTAGTGAGATTAGAAGTAGTACATATTATAATAAGTCAAGATATGAGGGTGTGTGATGGTCTGCATATTTATGGTTTTAACAATTAGTTAGTATTTGATTACGGACTCCTTTTTAACTTTTAAACCTCAAAAAATTACTCCACTCCGACAGGTCAGTTAGAAGCTCCAACAAGTTTGGAAGCTACTACTACGGCACCGGTTTAAATTTCCGCTACTTTTGAATTTAAGAATTGGCCATAAAAACAAATATAAGTGTTTACAGTCTTCTCCATAGCGAAGTGAATAATTTTGTCTTCTCGACCGTCCAAACCTTCACCTGGTGTTGACTTTGAAACTATTTGTGACTCCGTCGACTATCAGAAGACCGGTTGTCGTCTGTCCGACCGTCGCCAAACCATCACTGTGTGATTTGAACAGTCGTGGCAGTTGACTCTCCTTCCCCACTTGACTACCAGGCAGCGCCAGCATATGTAGTTGACGTCCGCGTATTGCACTTGAAAACATTTCACGCTTACGTTTTTTAACATACGTATTTCAAAAGTTAATAGCATTTTTAGGAGAAATGTGACTAGTGCCTTCAGGGATGCATTTTTTCTAACTTTTAGTTTATTGTTAAAAATATATGAAATTATACTAATATTTATTGGCATATATAAGTAAATCAAAGTATAAATATAAAAATATTCACTCAAGGGGCTCTAGACAATAATGGTCTCTTTCAAAAAACGTAAATTTTAAAATTGTAGGTTCATAAATAAAGTTGTAATCCTTATTTGAATTCAGCAAAGGTCATACGAAGAATCAAATGTATGATGGCGGTATGTTTACTAAACCTTTAATGTTACACAATTAAACCTTTACTATTTTAATTTTACACAATTAAACCTTTACTATTTTAATTTTACACAATTAAACATTTACTATTTTAATGTTACACAATTAAACCTTTACTATTTTAATGTTACACAATTAAACATTTACTATTTTAATTTTACACAATTAAACCTTTACTATTTTAATGTTACACAATTAAACCTTTACTATTTTAATTTTACACAATTAAACCTTTACTATTTTAATTTTACACAATTAAACATTTACTATTTTAATTTTACACAATTAAACCTTTACTATTTTAATGTTACACAATTAAACCTTTACTATTTTAATTTTACACAATTAAACCTTTACTATTTTAATGTTACACAATTAAACATTTACTATTTTAATTTTACACAATTAAACCTTTACTATTTTAATTTTACACAATTAAACATTTACTATTTTAATTTTACACAATTAAACCTTTACTATTTTAATGTTACACAATTAAGCTTTACTATTTTAATGTTACACAATTAAACCTTTACTATTTTAATGTTATACAATTATCTAATTTTGGGACACCATGTAAGGATATCATTAAAAAAAAAATGCTGGGTCTAAATTTTGTTCATTATCCAGTTTAGACATGCATTATGTTTAGTATATACTTTTTTAATAATATACAGTTGAACCTCGATAACTCGACCCTCGATAACTCGAAATCCTTTATAAGTCGAATTTTTTAAAATCCCCTTGAACTTCTCATAAGAGTTAATGTTATTTTTACCTCTACAACTCGAATATTTCGATATTAAAACCTCGATAACACGAATTTTCCATTGTCTGGAATGGCACGGTATAACCTCTATAACTCGAAATTGGAACTATGCGAACCTTTACAAGTCGAAGTTCCAATCACTTCACCTTTATAACTCGAAGTTTATTATGGCAAACCTCAATAAACCGATATTCAGAATTTTCGCTGTTGAATAAAGGAGCTACATTTTCATGTTGTGACATGAATCGCCCCCACCCCTCACCGCTGTCCGTATTTCGTATGTTTATTGCAGTGTTGTTGACGTGCTGTAGTAACCACGCTTTGTTTTTCTACCTTGTGCGTTTGTGATTAGTCGCTGTGTTGTTCTTTGTGTAGTGTGATGGAAGGTAAGCGAAAGTGCAAGACTTTAAGTGTAGAAGAAAAACAAAGGATTCTAACAGAAGTAGACAAAGGAGATAAAAAGAAAATTGACATTGCAAAGGAGTTTGGCATTCCACCTAATACGTTATCGACGATCCTAAAAAATCAAAAAAAGAAATAATGTAGTTTTTAAAAAGATATGTGGAGAGAGTGCCAGTGTTGACACAAATGTTTGTACTGAGTGGATTGAGAAACTCTCTAAACTAACCGATGATTACGCTCCTGAGAACATTTACAATGCTGATGAGACTGCCCTATTTTTTAAGTGTTTACCAGACAAAACCATGACTTTCAAAGGTGAGACATGCAGTGGGGGTAAACATAGTAAAGAGCGGTTAACGGTGCTCCTAGGTGCAAACGCTACTGGAACAGTTAAGTTGAAACCATTTGTTATTGGTAAGGCTAAAAAGCCACGATGTTTGAAAGGAATCGAAAGCCTCCCTACAGACTATACCGCTAACAAGAAAGCGTGGATGACATCAGATATTTTTGGACAGTGGCTCAAAGACTTAAACCAAACAATGAAGAAGAAGAAGCAAAAAATACTTTTATTTATTGACAACTGCTCTGCCCACGGTGATTTGTATAATCTCTCCCATATTAAAATTGAATTTTTACCTGCAAATACAACGTCAAAATTGCAACCTTTAGATCAAGGAATAATTAAAAATGTCAAAAGTTTCTACCGAAAGGAAGTTGTGCGTAGATATCTGAATGATGTGGAAAATGAGTCTCCAACTAAAATAAACATTCTGGATGCCATGTGGATGCTTACGAAAGCATGGAACAATGTAACTGATAAGACTATTTCCAATTGTTTTAAAAAGTCTGGTTTTAAAGTCAGTGGAGATAGTATGGAGGAAGAGAGTGGAAATGCTTATCCTGCTTCAGTTATTGAAGATCCAACAGGTTGGGTGGAAACAACGGAGAATCTCAACATAGAAGAAATGCTGTTCAAAGACTTTGTTAATGTTGATGACAATGTAGCAGTTTGTGGTGAACACGTATCTGACACAGACATCGTAGCATCAGTGGTTTCACCAGGAGTAGATGATGAGGAAGACGAGGATGACGACCCCATCGACCCGGACAACATGCACTCAACCCCGGAACCTACACTCAAAGAAGCCCGAGCTGCCATAGACCTGCTTCGACGATATTTTGTAAAAAAGCCAGTTATGAGTGATAGTGTTGTTACATCCATTGCTAATCTGGATACCAGTTTGGATTTTGCCGCTTCATTAGGTAAACAGTCAAAAATTGATGATTTTTTTAAGGCCATGTAAATATTTTTGTAACTGATTTTTTCCAATACAGTATTAATATTGGATTTTATAATGTAGCTTGAATATTTTATTTTTTAATTATTGTATTATTATTTGGCCACAGTTTAGTTTAAATTAAATTTACAAATTTGAAATTACTTATGTCGATTAGTTGTCTTTTACACATTCCTTCAATTAAAATACTGTGCAGTTATTTAAAATAGTTTTATTTGAACCCTGCATAAAATGTATTATTACTTTTTATAACTACATATTTTACTTATGTATGATGTTCAGATAAACAGTAATCACGCAAACGCACTGCCTAGCAACACAATTTAGAAAAGTTCAATAATCTGTGGACCCTCTATAACTCGAAGTCGGCTATTTTTACACTCGATAACTCGAACCTTGTTTACTCGAAATATTCGATAACTCGAATTTTTTTCGCGTCCCTTCAGATTCGAGTTATCAAGGTTCCACTGTAATAGACACAATTGTAAATCTACCTTATGTCTAACGATTTGCTAGTTGTTCCAGAAACTGTTTAGTGAAAGTTTACTTCGACAATTGGCTCCAGTAAAATCCAGGCTCTGGAGGTAAACTCCGACGTTTTACAATGTACAATACAGCGCATTCATCATCCAAACGGACGAGCGTCCAGTTGGTCACGAGAGGCATTCACGCTCCTCTCAGGCATTCTCTCGCACTCACGCACACCCGCACGCACGCACCGACCTATTATACTCCAACCTCCTAATGATCTTATTTCCATACGTATTATTGTTATAGGTCATTTGTTACTGGACTGAAAGGGTTTTTGATGCGGGTATGACGTCTGTTGTTGGGGTTTTCTTTTTTGCCTTTGCAAGACGGCTTATATTCGTTTATTTGAAGTTCCTCAGGAGGCGCAGTTTAACTTAAATGAAATAGTAAAACGATTTTTGAACTTTACAAACAACAATAACACTTTCTTAGTACAGTAACAAATATTGGACCTTTTCCGTTAATTCACTAACTACTTTCATTAGGTTATGTTAGGTTTGGTTATGTTATGTTAGGTTTAGTTATGATATCTTAGGTTTGGTTTGGTTATTGTAGGTTAATCTAAGTTATGGTTAGGGTAGTGAATGAACGGAAAAGATACCAAACATTTTTATCCTGTAGCAAATCCACAATGTAAAATAAACTTTTCTTCAACAACATTTCTCTAAGAATGCTAACTACATTTCCAACAAAATACGGCTTATGTATAGAAAACATTATAGTCCTATCAATTATATTAAAATTTTCAAGATTTTACTGTTCGACATTTTTATCAGAAAAGTTTGTGTGCTTTCTATTCGTTCTGTATGATTATATTAAGTAGGAAATAACATAAATCACGTAATAAATCCTACACACTCATTATATTAAACCAGTTATGTATACACTCTCGCGAGGATATTCCAGATAACTTAATCTGGTACTCTGTGTAGAGTAGGTGGAGATATCTAAGTGATTCTGTTTGTAGAACATAAGCCTATAAAGTTTCAAGGAAGAGAAAGGATGACAGCAGCACGGAAGTCTGGCGAGGTCAGAAAGTTCCAACAGAACATTAATGTGTTTCTATCAAGATATACAAACACAATTATGTGCCTACCTACTACAGACCTCCTACATTATTACGATTTATAATAATGTAGGTACATGACTTACGGCTAGTGTGGGTGGTTTGTAAGTAGATGGAGTGGGAGGATCGTTAGTGGTCTATCAGTGAGGGATGACTAAGTAGACACCTTTCTAGAGAACCGAACACATTTATTTAATAATAGTTCATTAAAAAGTCTATAGAACAGAGTTTTAAATTATAAACAAAAGATAGTCAACTGCCTTATCTACGATAGTACATGCTTTTTTACTATAGTTCATGAACTATATCACAGAGAAGAAAGATACAGAAGTCACATCCATTAGTGCGCAGAATGTGTGTTGAGTAGTCAATCCTCTAGTTTACAATGGGTATGACCGGCCAGCATCTTGTCTGTCCCTTTACTCACCCAAATCCTTAAGGATAAACTTAATATTATTACTAATGATTTTTAACAATTTCCCTTAGTTATAATCTATTTATAACTACAATTAAGGAGTTCATTGAGGCCATAAATTTACGAATATTTTCTTGATTTTACTATAGTTCATTTATTGATTATATTGCACCTTCCACACATTATTTATTATTATTCGAAATTCTATTCTATTTTTGTAGTATTTCAGTAAATGCGTATCATAGTATTATGTTTTAGTTATCCGCGTAAAACCTTAAGAGTTGTGCTAATTACAGTGTCAGGTGTAACATATTTTTAATTAAAGTTGTAATAATAACTAGTGCTTCATGGTTTTAATCTAACACGGATTTTCAAAACACTGAACCCACATTAATTTGTTTTAAGGCCTATTCTCAATAAAACTTCTAAACCTATCATACGCGACGAGTGTCCCCCATAACTTTGTCGCACCGACATTTTCATACTACTAATGTTCGAAATTATTTTTGTATTATAAATGAGTCTTAAAATATTATAATGATTTAAAATGTTTTTATATTTTGAGCCGTAGCAAATTGAAATGGGTTTGTACTTGAATAAGTGCATTTATTCTATTCAATAAATAAATTACAATACTGTAATCTAAAACTGCGATTGATGTACTTTTCAAAGTAGAGAACTGAACAGAAATGTACTCAACTAATCCCTTTGAGGAACGCTACATTTTAAACGATCGATATAAATACGGTACGTTTATAAGAGTGTAGTTTATTCAGTTTGTTTACTCTGAACCATCGATTACTCGATCGTTGTAGGTAGGAGTCGATACCCACGCGACTCACGAACTTGAGGTCACCAGGTCAGCATTGTTCTTTAAATCAACTATAAACACTATCATCACAGACATTTCAATTCTTTTCAATGCTTTACACCCACGCGACGTGGAACATTCCATTACATTCATGAACATAGTTGGTACTACACAATACACATCTGGTGTGTACTTATCAATCATACGACTAAATGGAGTAAACTATGATCGATATGATTAAAGAAAAAGCTGTTCGATCTATGCGTCTGGAAACCTAATTACTTGATAATACTCTCTGTGTTAAAAATGTTATTTAACAAAACAGAAAATCCTAGAAACTCAGAAAATAGCCTACCGGAAATATCACAAAAGACAATCATTTCAAAACAGAAATGTCCTTTACTATTTAAACTCACTCATACGTACACTATCGTTGATATTGACTGATTCGGTCTGACAGATTTTGACAAGGTCTCCAACCCACCTTAGAGTCTATTACACCTGCCACCGTATTGTATTTGGCTGTCCAAAAAGCCAATGTTATATTCGTGTAAAGATTATAGCTTTATTTATGAATGTACAGTTTGAAACTTTGACCTTTTTTGAAAGTGGACACTGTTGTCTAGAGCTCTCTGTGATCAGATTTTAATGTTATCCTGTGATTTACGTTTTATACACCAATAGCTTATGTTCTAATTTCATTTTTTTTTCGATATAAACCAAAACAGTTAGAGACAATCTATTTCAGGGGTCACTAGATGCATTTATCCAGTAAAGCATGTTAAAATTTGAAATACATATTTTTTTAAATATAAGCGTGAACCGTTATCAGGTGAGTTAATGTTCTATTGAAAAACGCAGGCGTCAGCTTCTGGTAACTGGCGCTGCCTAGTAGCCAAGTGGGGAAGGAGAGCCAACTGTCAAGACTCTTCAAATCACACATTGTTTTGGGGATGGAAGAACAGACGAAAGCCGATCTTATGATAGTCGATAGAGTTGCAAGTACATGATGCAGAAGGGGGAGGGGACTCGTGTTCGACTGTTAAATAGTAATTGTTACTAGTAGTTAATACAGAACAAATTTGTGACACACAACACGGTTCATGTTTCAATCAATAAAATTGATTCAAACTCATAGTATGTTACTTTTTTCAATGTTCTGCAAATCCCTTAGCACATGAAACAACGCACGATGTCTAAGTAAAGGATGACGCATTATGGAGGGATAGTTTTAAATCAAAGAATACTCAATAAATTTAAAAATCAAACCAGGTCTGTTTACATAGAATTTAAGCTTGTCACATGGTTGTTTTATTACACCAAGCTAAATTTTAAGGAATAATTTCGTAATGTGACGTGTGCAATTTCGACTGAACATACAAATTGTGTTCCCAAAAATCCCCTGCATCACATGGTAAACAATCTCAGATGAGGTGGCTGCAATGGCTTTATAGTTGACATTCTCTCAAACTAGTTCAAATTTCCCTGTATTCATCTTTATGTGAGCAACATGTCCACTCCACTTTTCTTCCAGAACAAATAGAATGTTCCAAATATTATCATGTTATTTGACCACTTTTCTAACTGTTATTAGCAAATACTTAATTGGTAAAATGGAAAAAGACCACTTCCCTACCATTGCACACTATATGAAAATTACGCCTGTAAATATGGTCGCCATATTGGATTTAATCTCATAAGAGAAATTTTAAATGTAGCAGAGCACTATGATTGACGAGTTGTCGGAATGTTATGTTTTTTACATCGTTGTAAGTGCATAAAATTCACTAGAGAATCCCCTTTTTAACGTTGCTGCTATGGGAATAAATACCTACATCTTCATACTCATCATTTACTAATTAAGTATTAATTAGATCTGGAATCGCGTACAAAATAAATTAACCCCCCCCCCCTCTCATATCTGGGATACAGACCAGATGTCCAAAAGGTCACAGTTTCCGGAACACGCTGGTGCCTGATCCATGAGATGTAAACAAATATGTAGCTATGCTCGGTTTCCGGTTCCCAGCCAGAATTTCTACTTATATTAATTGGGCTTCATCATTTAAAAATCACTTAATAGGTGTTTAAATCATCTTTAATGTGGTAACATCTTTATGTGATTGATACATTGAGGATTGTGACTGTTGGGGAAATTGACATCATTAGTGTAAATTCTCCATCATCATCTACAATTATATGTAATTGATTTATCATTAATTAGTTAGTGAGATATCCAGCTCTGGTTTTTGAAGAATTGTTTGTTATTACTGTTATCAGCCGTATATTAATCTTTGTTGTCATTTTATTAGTCTGATAAATTTATTTTCTTTTTCTTGTAGAAAAAGAAAATAAATATTGCATTAAATATTATTAAATATGTGCACAGTAACAATTTTATTTATTTATTTTTTGGTAATATACAGGGTGGAAAAAATATGGAAACGCCTTCACAACTGATGTATGACTTGGCTTTTCAATGTGAAATCATGTACATGATCATGGTAACAAAGAACATACTTTTTGACGCCATTATCATGAATCGAAAAGATCATGTATCAAATTAAAATTCTATTCTAGAGAAATTAATTGCCACAACCCGGACTTCGAAATGTTTATTCTTTCCAGAGTAGCGGTCATTTGAATTTCAAATTAACTAATTTGAACAATATTATTTTTCCGTTGTTTAACGGTTTTAAATAAATTATTCCGATCAAAAATGATAATTTATGGAACATAAGTAATCAAAGAAATGCAATTATCAAATTAACTATGGACAAAATAAATTCGTTGTAAAAGCCTTTCCATATTTTGTCCATACTGTCTGTAAATCATATTTGTATGTATTATCTTTTTTAATTCTTCAGATTGTTAGATTATTGTCTTGGTTTTATTGCCTACTGACGACTGTGCGTTCTTTGCTTTATGATTTTTTTTTTTTTTTAAGTTTGTACATTGAAATATATAAACAAAAATCAAATTTTTCAATCTTCGTATGTGAGTACCTCGTTTTGTCGTTTAGTATGGCTCGTCAAATTCAAGTCGGAAAAGTCTTTGTTTTTCTTTTTAAGTACAGTTAAGCCTGAGTATGTTTTAACAGCATTAAAATGTAAAATTGAAAAAGTTCATTTGTCTCTTAGAAACGTAAGGAGCTTAAATTTGGTTTAAATGTCGATCTTCCTTCATTCAAATTAACCTTCTTCGGACTAAGACAGTAATGATGGATCAACTGAATATATATTAATACAACTGAAATAAAATTCATAGCGCATGCGCCTGTTGCTCACACCACTAACTACGTGGATATTGTTACTGAAAATATTAGACCCTGTGCTTTTGTAGGTGAAAGATGATTACAGATACACAGGTGTCGTTTACAAGCGTATAGACACCTTTACTGTACTAATGACAAAGGAGCGGATGTAGCTAAGGGGTAAGGCAGTGGCTTGATAAACGGTCCAGGTTCGATTCTCTAGTTGACCATACACATTGTACCCCTGTGCCGTTCCCGTGGCTCGACTTAGTCCAATAAGTCTACAAAACAAAAATGGACTTGCGTAAGCCGGCGAGGGAAACACTGTTTAAATTGGGCATCTCTACCCGCTAAAACCCATAAGAAAGTTAAATTTAACTTATAAGTCTTTCGATAAAGAGTTAAATACCATAAAACCAGAAATTTCTATTCTGTGCTCACTGCGTAAGACCTATTGGCCTCATCAGATTATCAAACAATGATAACGTTTTCTCCTTATCACCCTCGCCCCCTACGAATGATTTGTTATTTCCGAAAAGTTTTTTCGTTTTTGCGTAAAGGCTGGAATGAAAAAAATGTGAACTTTTGTCCAAACTGCTGAAATAATCGTTTTTGAACGAGGTAGTAAAGTATTCAATAAACAACAATGCTATTTAATGGAATAAACAACAATGCTATGTAATGGAATAAACATCAGTTGGTAAATGATGGGAAGTGTTTTCAATACTTATCATTTTTAGATACGGACAATTTGTTGGGACAGAACAGGTTGACACTAGAATAAAAAACTAAACATGTTAAAGTTTAATGTTTTTTTCAAACGTTCAAACGTAAAACAAACATTGTAAATGAAAAGCGCTGAAGCAAAAATGATCATAATAAGTTAATCAATTATAGCGTAATAAATATAGTGAAATGCAGTTAAATAGCAGATGAAATAGAGTGGAGATAGACTTAGTTATTTGTGCACAAACGATAGAATATCGCATTAAGGAGTTAGTTGACGTACTGCTGTGCACAATCAGTTACGTCATTATTATAGTTATTGGAGATTGTAATCCTGATTCAAACAGATTAATTGAGACAGAACATTTTATAGCCAAAGCATTTAACATAAAGTATGTTCGTTAGATGTAGGCTACAGGCTTCAAGGACAATCCTTCAGCTCACAAATCGGTTAGGAGAAGAATTTATTTAAATTAGCTCAGAAATTGCTGATTATTTTTTTAATTATTTAGACAGCGAAAATGAATCAAATAAACTGATTTAAGACAACCAGAGTTAAAATAGAAAGGAAAGACACCTTGAATTTTAGTTAGAATCTACATACAAGCAAGCCTACAGCTATGTAGGCCTACAATTGTAGGTATAGTAACTTGTTTATAGTTTAGTAAGAGGTGGAATTCATCAGAATCAGTGTTGAAATCATCTGATTTCAATAATACTTATTCATTATTAAGGTGCCGATCGAAGATATATGGGGTGAATGTGAGGGATGAGTAACTGTGAAGGTGACTTAGTGTAGTCATTGTTACTAACTAAGATCGGCTGTTCTATATAAAGAGCTATTTATTAGTACCAAAACAACCAAGGAACCTACAGCTTTTTACGTGGAACCCAAACCACGTAGTAATGGCCTGTCAGTAATCAGAAAACTTAGACGGTAGTTACTCCCATTCTAAAAACATTGAGTTTACTGAATTGCAGTCGCAAGCCAAAGAAAACACGCTATATTTGTGGTTTCATTATTAGATCTAATCGGTACCTTGTCACTCGGCTGGATGAGACGAAACAAGACGCCGAGGATTACAATTACAAATCGGACACGGCGGAGACGCGGCGTGTCCTGCTCAAAGAGGATACAGGATCAGGTGTACTCAGCACACCTCTGGAGGGTGATAAATAATGTATGCCATCATTGCTATAAGTGGCCAGCCCACGTGGCCAGCTCAATATTTATGGCAGTGCAAGTCTCAAGGTCTCGGCTATCGGCCTTTGGCTCAAGTCTGCACTCTACTATGTTGCAACCATTCCCCATAATTAGAGGAAATAAACGGAACAATTCAAAAATTTTCAAGTGTGGTATACAATTGTTTTCGAGAATATTGTTAGTTCTGAAAATAGGCACCAAAACTTGATAAATTCAATAGAATATTTGCAGTTAAGGGTTCGATTAAAACTATGTTTTGTGTCAAAAGCATTTTATTCCGTCGAAGAGTGTATGCTGCTACACGGTCTAAGAAATATTCGGCCTTTTTTTTGTAACAATGATTACATTCACTCATCAACACTCATTCGAAATCCATAATCGTCCTTATCTTGACGATCGGCGTCTTACGAAAAAAAAAATTATAACTAATTTAAGTTAGAGTAATTAATATCAGGTTATTTTAAGAACAAACATAATTTTAATCAATTTAACTACATTGGTTTACTTTCAGGTCTGAGTCATAACTGATAGAAAAAACTAATTTAATTTCAAAGGAGGTGATAGGATGATGAGAGACACGTGGAAACGTAAGCCAGACTAAGGAATGTTCTCAGAAAGGGTCTCAGGCAATTTGTTACTCAGCAAAGCGAAGTGTCGAAATTAATCGAGAATTCAAGTCCGAGTGGTGGGTCCGGTTGGGCGGGGCGACCGCCTAATAACGCACTGGGCGGGTGGGAACGAACTCACTAATTAAGTTCAGATTTGGCAAAATAATTGGCAAAATCCCAAACCAGCGATGGGTCATATTTCAGAACATAGGATTACGTTCAACATACACCACAGCACCAGATTTAAAGCTTGTCTACAAAATATAAATTTAGTAAAACTATGTTACGTTGTTCATGATTTTATTTACACCCAAATTGTTAATAGCGTATAGTAATAATTACTCATTGTATTGTATAATTAGGTGTTTCTTTATGTTTCCTAAAATTATTAATACGATAGTTAATAAGAAATTGATCAAAAGATCAGAGTTGAATAATATAAATTCATAACATGGCTTCTAAGCCAAGCTCATTTGATAAATGTAATCTTCATCATAAATATGTATTGTTCAATTATAAAATCACAACTTATAAAACTATTCAGAGGGGCACTATTTACAGTCTCTCATTCATACATATATTCTGCCCACCCCAAACATGGCCTGTATAATAACGACATTCTTGTTATAAGGTGCCCACACTTGTTATAAGGTGCCCACACTTGTTATAAAGTACCCACACTTGTCATAAGGTGCCCACACTTGTTATAAGGTGTCCACACTTGTTATAAGGTGCCCACACTTGTTATAAAGTGCCCACACTTGTTATAAGGTGCCCACACTTGTTATGAGGTGCCCACACTTGTTATAAGGTGCCCACACGTTATAAGGTGCCCACACTTGTTATAAGGTACCCACACTTGTTATAAAGTGCCCACACTTGTTATAAGGTACCCACACTTGTCATAAGGTGCCCACACTTGTTATAAGGTGCCCACACTTGTTATAAGGTGTTGGAATTCATGACGTACGAGCGGAGGAGTTTAAAAACTATCAAGATCGTCCTTGTGTTGGTGGGTGAAAGGGCTATCAATATCGTACATGTGTAGGTGGTTGGAAGGACCGTCAAGATTGTACGTGTGTATGAGGGGGGAGCGGTAGTAAGGACTTTCAACATCATACTTGTGTGGACAGGTAAAAGGACCTTCAACGTCGTACTTTAATGGGCAACCCGCCTTATAATCAACGATCTTTTTGCGGGCATTTCATAAATACTTTGAGAAATGATTGTGAACGACAGCATAGCCCATCGAATATACAGGCATGTTTTACTAGCCCACCTACCTGCCCTACACAAACTTTTTATTTATGCTATCAAAGCTTTCTAGGTATATATCAATAAACGAGTGTATATATATATAGGTCGCTCTAAGGACAATGTTCACCACCAACAAAGTTCTGTAGAGCTTTTTTTTAAGTAGAAAAGCAACAAATCAGTGCTTTTACAGGTATATAAAACAATTTTTATTATCTTTGAAAACTCTCACAGTATATAATGTCTTTTAATAATTAATTAATGTTTAATGCATGTGGTAATTAAGTTATACAAAAAATATATAATTTGAGCAAATAGCTCATTTAATAAATAATTCTTACTTACGTTCTTAAATATATCAATTTGCATAGGTAAAATAATTGTTTGTGTTAATTAAATAAACTTCGAACTGGTAAACCACTTGTGAATTTTAATGAGATTTTTGTCTTAATTAATTGTTAGTCAAATTAAGAAATGTTTTTGCTTAAGAAGAGTACACTCATTATTTGATATAAATATGATAATGAGTGCGTGCTGTTACCTTTATAAAAAAAACACCAGCAGAGTAGCCGTCCTTCGTACGGGGTTTACATTGATTTGTATTCTGCTTATTGTATTCAGTAATACAAAAATGGATTAAGCTCTAGGTTTTTTAAAAGATTTTAAATATTTTATATAATTTGTTATCTAATAAAGTTTATACAAAAGAGATTTTTATAAAACAGACTTATAAACAATATTTGTTACAGCGTTGTTTCCTTTGTGAAAATGTGCAGGTTCTTTCCGCTTAAAACACGTGAGAGTAAAAGTGCGTTGTGGTTAGGTTAAGTGCGGTATTTACTTCAGAGCTTTGTAAGTTGTTTGTTTATTCCAACAGCCTATTAATAAAACTATTAGAAACAATTGTCAAATTGGTATTGCAATGGGGCTTGCATCGATACTTCTTAGAGCCCCTGGGGCGGTGCTCTGATGGAATTTCAAAATAAAGACAGGCCTATGTGTTAACCAGAGAAGATAAGAATGTCCATGCAATATTTCAGCTGAATGGCGTCAGTAGTTTTGGCGTGATTTTGTAACACACGCACGCACACAATTAGATTTTTATGTAATTTAGTAAGAATAGTTCGTGCATATTTAATAAGCTTCTATACTGGGCTTTTAGTGTCTGATTAAAGGCTTAAAATTTTAAACATATCTCAAAGTTTTTATAAAAATAAATAAGTTTAAATATTTACATAGATTTAGAAAATGCCTTTTAATATTTCTATGTTTCAAAATGATAGTACCAAATTTTATGTGGTATAATATATAATATATAATAATATATACTATATATTATTTATATATAATAAAAAATATATGACATAAAATATAACGTTACTTAGAATAAACTAAACTAAATATTTATTTAACAATGTTCTTTTTTTATTTAAAAATGCCCTTACAATCTCATTGTTGGTGTTTTTCTAAATGATTTTTCGTGCTGTTCAGAATTTAGACGTATTTCATTTCATTTCAATTCCTATTTCATAATTATTATTACAGAAAATAGTCGACCGTCGACACTTGAAGTTTTTATAATGGCCTACAACTTCAGGTTAGAACCAAAAGCAAGATATAGTGTAAAGAATATATATCAGTTCAAAACACTAATCCTCCATTATTTATACACTTACATACACTCTTAGTCCGTATATGTTTTCATTCGTTTAAATCACTTGAAACATCATAGGAATTTATATTTATAAGTAAGAACTCATTTGTTACCTTTTACTGTTAAAAGTAAAAAATAGTCTCATAGCAGACTTAATGGAACATAAGTTAAAAAGAAAAACATAGCAACAAGTCTGAACTTATTAAAAGTTCTGATAAAGTGGTATGTTTTTGTGTGATTCGAGTTGTAATGGACAATAACGTCATTGTTATTTTATTTGTTTGATTCCAAGAAAATGCTTGTTTAGCTTTTTTAACTTCTAACTATGGAAGTAAAACCTGTACACAGTTAAGTCTTTATCTTACCGTTTCGATACGAATCTGAGTCGATTATATGTTTAAAGGAATCAGCTGATATGCTGGGTTGTTCATTTGTCATAAATGACGCGTTCAAAAGAAAGTGTCTAACTTGTATTAGTTGTATTAAACAAAGGTCACATTTATTCTGCTATCGATGTCTTAATAACTAACAATGCACTAGTTGCGAGTATGCAATGAGCTAACTCCTGAACTGTAATTAAGATAAAATAACCACAGTCCTTCACTGTCACTTGGAAATGATGTCGATACAGTTTGTATTTTGTATACGGTCAGATTTAAAAGCGATCAACTCTTACAAATAATCACATAAATATGCTTTTTTCAATCAAGCATTTCATATTGGACCTAAGTTTAGTATCCAAAAAGGCTCGGATTATTATTGCAATCGCATTTGCGTCTGTGTAGCTTAGCTACTTGGAGTCAGCTTGGTGCCGCTTGATGGTTGCCATCGGAGGGACACCGTAGAATTCAAGTGTGTCCATGTTGGATGGTTTCCAGCCTTCTAAATGCTGTCTAGGTAAGATAATTGAGTACTAGGATGGTCACTTCAGATCATTCTTACGTGGTTTGAATTCCATGTAAAACTTTATATATATATATATATATATATATATATATATATATATATATATATATATATATATATATATATATATATATATTTTCGCTCAGAATATTAGGATACAGTATTGTTAAGTAGTGATTCTTCAATAAATTCTAACTCAGTTAGTAACCCGACTACGCCCGTCATTACTCAAGCTACACTTACACAGATACTTACAAGTTACACTTACTCAAGCTACACTTACACAGATACACACAAGCTACACTTACTCAAGCTACACTTACACAGATACACACAAGTTACACTTACTCAAGCTACACTTACACAGATACACACAAGCTACACTTACTCAAGCTACACTTACACAGATACACACAAGTTACACTTACTCAAGCTACACTTACACAGATACACACAAGCTACACTTACTCAAGCTACACTTACACAAATACACACAAGCTACATTTACTCAAGCTACACTTACACAGATACACACAAGCTACACTTACTCAAGCTACACTTACACATATACTTAGAAGTTACACTTACTCAAGCTACACTTACACAGATACACACAAGCTATACTTACTCAAGCTACACTTACACAGATACACACAAGCTATATTTACTCAAGCTACACTTACACAGATACACACAAGCTACACTTACTCAATCTACACTTACACAGATACACACAAGCTACACTTACTCAAGCTACACTTACACAGATACACACAAGCTATATTTACTCAAGCTACACTTACACAGATACACACAAGCTACACTTACTCAATCTACACTTACACAGATACACACAAGCTACACTTACTCAAGCTACACTTACACAGATACACACAAGCTACACTTACTCAAGCTACACTTACACAGATACACACAAGCTACACTTACTCAAGCTACACTTACACATATACTTACAAGTTACACTTACTCAAACTACACTTACTCAAGCTACACTTACACATATACTTACAAGTTACACTTACTCAAGCTACACTTACACAGATACACACAAGCTACACTTACTCAAGCTACACTTACACATATACTTACAAGTTACACTTACTCAAACTACATTTACTCAAGCTACACTTACACAGATACACACAAGCTACACTTACTCAAGCTACACTTACACAGATACACACAAGCTATACTTACTCAAGCTACACTTACACAGATACACACAAGCTACACTTACTCAAGCTACACTTACACATATACTTACAAGTTACACTTACTCAAGCTACACTTACATAGATACACACAAGCTACACTTACTCAAGCTACACTTACACAGTTACACACAAGCTATACCAGCGCCTCATATAAGAATGACGAATTTTACTTCAAGTTCCTGTACACATTGACTTTAATGTTGATTTCTAAACGGTAGATAAGTCAATAGCCAAGCTGACAGTTACTGACTGTGACACAGCTGGCAGCTGATAACACAGCAGCTGGTTCCTGTCCTGGTGTTTACCTGTCAAGGCCATCCCCCAGGCCTACATCTGATAGCACAGCTCGTGTTGTAGAACTGGTTTTTGTCACATGACAATATAAACCGAGTAATTTGATCTTATTGATGTGGCATTTCAACGTTTCGTTCTTTTTTAATGAAATGTATTGTATTCCAGTTCTTATTTGCATTTGTCGTTATTTTTAACAATTTACTTAGTAGTTTAGTTAAGCTGTATTACTTGTGAATGTCTATAAATTGGTTAACATACAATAAGTATGTATTCATATAGCAATTTTTTTTTAATTCACGCTAAATAACTTCTTAAAAGTATTAACAGTTAAATGTTAAATCAATATCAAATTTTGATTTTATCATAGTATGATACGAAATAGAAACTAAGGCTAAGCAATGTGTGGGTGGATGGAAGGACAATCAATGACCTATATGTGGGTGGTGGATAGGTGGGAGTTCCATAATTAAATATGTGATTGTTTGAGAGAGCCATGATTTACCTATGGTGGGGTGGATAAGAGGGCACAATATGATAAACATTAAATATATTTAAAAGATTCTGGCGCCCATTTTATAAAACTAACTTTGGACCTTTTCCGACTAACACTACTTTTTCCGTTACTTCACTGCCACTTCTTTTTTATCTTAGTTACGGTTAGGTTAAGTCAAGTCAGGTTAGGTTATGTGGTTACTAAAGTTGATCACAAACTGCTAAATCCAATGATTGACTTACCGCCGAATGCGCTCTCCGTGAGTAAGTTCTTGAAAAACGATAAGATAAGGCCAGCGATATCGGATTCCTAGCGGATAAGGAATACTACAGTGGACGTAAAAATGATTGGGGAACAGTTTTTCGAGCGATATAATATTTATCAAGCGGTAGTGAATTAACGGAAACAAAACAAAAGTAGTGGTAAAGACTAAACGTATAAGATCCCGAATGGTAATTACAACATTAAAACATCTATTCAAATTTTATGTTATTACCATAGATATCTAACTCTTTCCAGATAGCTCATTCCCGAGCTAAAGAGTATTAACAATGTTTTCGTAGTATGTTAATTGTCCGCTTCAAAGCACGTCGAGCGGTTGTCAACTGGGCTGCGTTGCCAGATTGAACTCATTCAACTAACCATATTAAAATGAATATTACAATAGTAAATATCAACTGATAATAATAATTGAGATTTAATACTTGTTCAATCCGTCAACGTCGCATCCTAAATTCACGGTCGTCTAGTGCGTGTTGCCTACATACTCCTTAAACCTCGCGCACGCTTTTCCCGTATACTGTGAGCCACCTAGGTAGTTAGTTATCTGTGGTTATTACTTTCCGAAAACCCATGATTCACTACGGGGTGGTTCTCTACGCATGCTTAGCCCTCACTACGTAGTTCTCTCTAAGCCATCATATCAAGATTAAAGCTTAGCCTCCTGCCGTTGTCCTTGATAACAAAATTGTTTAGTGAAGAAAAACCTATATGATGTTTAAGGAGAGTTGAGAGTGAGGCTCCGCCTAGACTGTCTCTGTCTCAAAGGTGCTGGCCAATAAAAAGAGGGTGTCCACTTGTAGCCTTGATTTAGTACAAGGTTAATTCACTGGCATCCCCAGTCAGTCAGTCAGTCACGTCCACCAGTTATTTTGCTCAAACGTTCTGCTTTGTATCGTAAAATATGTTTTTTTTTTTTACATTATCTATTTAGTTTATAGGCTACATTTGGTGCGCAACTTATTTTGTAAATATTGTAATCCTTGCATATTTTTAATATGAATACTAAATTTCCAAAGAACGAACGTGAAAAATTTGTTTGTAGTAAGAAAAACAGCGTGTTACTAAAGTGTATAAAAATGTATTGGATTTAGATAAACAGACGTCTATTGATATAGTCATGAAAAAGGCTGCTGAAATGATGAAAACTGTGGGAACTGGGTTATATAATGTACGATATGGTAGATCCAGCTCACTTTGTAAATAATCTCTCAATTTAAACAGTTATATGTAAAATCTCGCACATAAACTTGAAACGTGAAAGGTCAAAATGGGTTTATTTGTAGCTTACCACAAGTTTTTGTGACCTAAGCATGTGGAAGAAATCTCATTTCCACCCGAAATACCTGGAGAGCTTTATGTTTCTTCAGGGGCTTATCACTCTCCGCCGGTCAACTTAGAGTTCAGGAAAGACAGTTCATAGCCACAGCAACATGTGAACGCCTGTGAGTCGGTATAGCGCTACGCCATACAAGCAGAGGGTGGAGCTTCACTCTTAACTATCCTAGATTAGTGTATAGCAGTCTGTATATAATTCTACTTAAAGGGGGACGCAAAGTAGTGCAATCATATTATATAGCATAAATGACCGTAACAATATCACAATAAAAACAAAATTAGCCAAGCTTTAGCGTAATGTTTATGTTTTTTTATAAGATGTTTGAAATAAATTATTAAATTTAATTAATACCAATGTTACTCTTATGGAAAATAGAAATAGTGACGAGCTGTTTCTACTCGTTAGGAATGTAATTGCGAGAAACACTTTCTTATTCTCTATGACACAAAAACTACCTTTCCTACATATTTCATTAAAAGCTGTTCAGTGTTACTTTTTACTAAAGCACTTTTTATGTTTTTGTAACAATTTTAATCCATTCAGATCTTTGAGAGTAAGATAAAATTATATCACTATCCCCTGGATAATTTTCACGATATGTTCTAACGTAAAATCATCCAGTATTCGTTTATTTGGACTATTCATTTATAAACGGAGAGGATATAGGCTACCTTACTCCCTTTCTTAGTGCCGATTTCGTCTGTTAACCTTACTCTACCCGTTGGGTATATTATGTGACCCGTTCATTGGTCAATGTGGGGAACTTATCAGGTAGAATAAGGGGGAGAAACAGTACAGTAATATGTGGATATTATTGATCAAACCAACAGTCATGTCCATCATTCGAACCTAGGCTATATATAATTTAGGCGCAAAGTCCTGACGCCTTAGACCCCTCGGCCACTTGCTCTCCCGACAATAGCAGTGTTAATTTTGATGATGACGATTGAACGGTCATTGACCAAACCAGCTAAGTTGAGTTATGACTTCATCGATCCCAAACTTCTAGACATTTCCCACGGATAACTTCAACTGATAAAGTCGAAATTTAAGTTGACGTTCGGGATATAAGCTCCAAAATATCTGCCCCTACAAGGGCAAGGTGCGTGGCCGACTGAGGGGCCTCCGAGGTCGGTTTACCCGCTCGGCCGACAGAGCGTGGCACCAGCGCCGCCAGTTCTCAGCCCCTTGTTGGCTGGACCATGGACCAGAACACTACCTGGACAACTTAACGCTGACTTATTCCTTTCTTTCCCATTTGTAGCCTCCCTATTTTACATTTGTTATGGTGTTAAGTCAAGAAACAGACCGTCAGACGTCCGGATCTTTACGATCTGCTTGTTTTTATTTAACAAACCAAACACCGTGGCTGAAATTATTTCCGAAGTAAAATATAAAATACAAGAACGTAACTTGTACAGTGGTAATGACACACCCGCCCACACAATTACAGAGGTATTGACAACCCACCCACTTATACACGTACAGTGTTAATTACATACCCGCCCACACAATTACAGAGGTATTGACAACCCACCCACTTATACACGTACAGTGTTAATGACATACCCGCCCACACAATTACAGAGGTATTGACAACCCACCCACTTATACACGTACAGTGTTAATGACATACCCGCCCACACAATTACAGAGGTATTGACAACCCACCCACTTATACACGTACAGTGTTAATGACATACCCGCCCACACAATTACAGAGGTATTGACAACCCACCCACTTATACACGTACAGTGGTAATGACATACCCGCACACACAATTACAGAGGTATTGACAACCCACCCACTTATACACGTACAGTACACGTACTTATACACACCCGCCCACCCATACCCGTAAATGTAGGGTAAGTTTGGTTAAATTTAGCCAGACTAACAAAATTAACAGAAAAAATGAAATTATGAATTATTGGAAGTTTTGGAAACTTCGTATGATTTTAAAGTCAGAGTAGACAGTTCTAATGTAGAGTAGCATCAGACAGTGTGACATTGCACAGTGATTACTTGAAAGTGATAATATAATCCCTAGTGAAAGTATAAAACCACTTCGAAAACAATGCAACGTATAACTTTCAATCAGTCGATTTAGCAGAATACAAACAATATATAATTGACTACAATTGATTTAAATACAATAACTAAGGTTGTTATTTGTTCCGAGTTACTGTAGTACACAGTGGTAGAATACCGTAGACATTTTTCAGGTACAATACACTACTCTTTCAGCAAAGAACAAACTGTTACTGCGTGAAAACTTAAGTATTAAAAACAAGGTAGTAGTAATAAATGGGGAAAACGCACCAAATAAACAATTGTTACTTGAACATTCCAGATTTGTACTATAATCATCAACAAACACAGAGGTTTACATTGAATTAAAGAAGGAACGAGAGAAGAAAATGGGTATTGAGTATAGGCATTATTTGACATCTCAAATTGTAGTTATAGACTATTCGTGTACAATAATGAAATAGGGCGTAAAATACTAAAGGATGAGACGTTAAAAAAAATTGGAAATCGATCGCCCTAAAGTATCCAACATAAAACTATTTACAAAGACAAATGTGTTTGAGACAGTAATAATTAACTATTAATGTTAATTATTGTCACTAGTAATTATATACAGTTCTATAAATTACAATAAAATTTGAATCTGAGGGGAGCACATTTTTTATATGGTTTATCGGTAGCCGTAGCCGACTTATGTTCTACAAGTGACACTTTTGTTGTAGGGATAAGTAAGTCTGAGACAATCCCAGTAAAGTATTAAATAAGTCTGAGACAATCCTAGTAAAGTATTAAGTAAGTCTGAGACAATCCCAGTAAAGTATTAAGTAAGTCTGAGACAATCCCAGTAAAGTATTAAGTAAGTCTGACACAATCCCAGTAAAGTATTAAGTAAGTCTGACACAATCCCAGTAAAGTATTAAGTAAGTCTGAGACAATCCCAGTAAAGTATTAAGTAAGTCTGAGACAATCCCAGTTATGTATTAAGTAAGTCTGAGACAATCCCAGTAAAGTATTAAGTAAGTCTGAGACAATCCCAGTAAAGTATTAAGTAAGTCTGAGACAATCCCAGTAAAGTATTAAGTAAGTCTGAGACAATCCCAGTAAAGTATTAAGTAAGTCTGAGACAATCCCAGTAAAGTATTAAGTAAGTCTGAGACAATCCGAGTAAAGTATTAAATAAGTCTGAGACAATCACTGAACATTATAAGAGTAAGTCTGAAACAATCACTGTGAAGTATAAAAGTAAGTCTGAGACAATCACTGGACATTATAAGAGTAAGTCTGAAACAATCACTGTGAAGTATAAAAGTAAGTCTGAGACAATCCCTGGACATTATAAGAGTAAGTCTGAAACAATCACTGTGAAGTATAAGAGTAAGCCTGATACAGTGATTGTAAAGTATAAGTCAGTATATCACTGTACAGTATAATAGTAGATCTAAGATATTCACTGTAAACTATAAAAATAAGTCTGAGACAATCACTGTACATTATAGACGTAAAGTATAAAAAGTGGTGCAGGGACAAGGTGTGGGGGCGGGTAACAAAGGTGGCAGCTCACCACCTTGTCCTTGACCTCGACCATGTTAGGTGTTTATAGTAATTAACCTCAGATATAATACTAGAGTGTCCGCCTAACAGCTGTTTCAATGTCACTGATCATTCTGTTAGACTACCACATAGGCATGACCTTGAAGTGGTCGAACAATTCATCGATACATACGTAGGCTACTCTATTGCTACCAAACTAAATGTTGTATCTCAATTGGGGGTATTGTTATGCATTTTCAGATGAGATAATCATTCTTCAGGTAAACCTTTTTACTGAATAAATTAAAAATCTAAGCTTCCCATCCGTGGTATTTTCATATATTTCTCGTTTATCTAATATTTTTCATTATTGATATGCTTTATACGCTGAACATGAATTTGATAACATTTTAAACGACAATATCAAGAAAAAGGATATAATATAATTATTTGATTATAACTATTATTAGTATATTTAATAATAACAAAATCAATTTATTGTGAATACAAATGGCTATGAAAAACAAATTATTTTCAATTAATAATAAACTCCTAATATTTTTTCAAAAAATCTGTACGATTTGAGTTTGTCCTGTATAAAGTTTTGTCTTTTTTGATTATTAAATATTTTAAGAAATGGTAATGATGACTATTAAATAAACTACAGCTTGGTATTACACTCCGCAACTTTATTTATTGGAAAGTTTACAGTTATTTAGAAAATAATATTACAATTATATATATTATATGTAAAAACAAAGGTTCAAACGAATCCTAACGAAACATTACATGGGAGTAAGAAATAAGTAAAAGTAGGCCTATGTGTAAAAGTATGTCTAACAATCACTGTACATTATGAAATAGATCCTGAGACTATAGTGAAGTCACTGTACAGTATAGTGTAAGACTAATACAGTGACGGTAAAGTATAAATGAATGTCTGATACAATCTTTGTAGACCTACTTGCCTGCAGTGCAAAAACCACTGTACAGTATAAAATAAGTCTGAGAAAATCAATGTACATTATAAGAGTAAGCCTGAGACAATCATTGTATGTACATTATAAGAGTAAGTCTAAGATAATCACTGTACAAAATACAAGTAAGTCTGTGACAATCACTGTACATTATAAAAGTAAGCCTGAGACAATCATTGTATCTACATTATAAGAGTAAGTCTAAGATAATCACTGTACAATATACAAGTAAGTCTGAGACAATCATTGTATGTACATTATAAGAGTAAGTCTAAAATAATCACTGTACAATTTACAAGTAAGTCTGTGAAAATCACTGTACATTATAAAAGTAAGTCTGAGACAATCATTGTATGTACATTATAAGAGCAAGTCTAAGATAATCACTGTACAATATACAAGTAAGTATGTGACAATCACTGTACATTATAAAAGTGTCTGAGGCAATCATTGTATGTACATTATAAGAGTAAGTCTAAGATAATCACTTTACAATATACGAGTAAGTCTGTGACAATCACTGTACATTATAAAAGTGTCTGAGACAATCATTGTATGTACATTATAAGAGTAAGTCTAAGATAATCACTGTACAATATACAAATAAGTCTGTGACAAGCACTGTACATTATAAAAGTAAGTCTGAGACAATCACAGTACAGTATAAGAGTAAATCTGAGACAATCACTGTGAAGTATAAAAGTAAGTCTGAGACAATAATTGTACATTATAAGAGTAAATCTGAGTCAATCACTGTGAAGTATAAAAGTAAGTCTGAGATAATAATTGTACATTATAAGAGTAAGTCTTAAACAATTACTGTACATAAAAAGAGTAAATCAGAGACAGTCATTGTACAGTATAAATCTTGTACAAGGCCATATGACCTTGATTCTACACATAACGAATACAGGTCAGTACAGGGAAGAGCCATAAAGCCGCTAAAGGACGGACGTAATGAGGTGATAGAGAACCACGGTTGGTTGGTTGGTTTCGTGCAGGTGGGTTGAACAGCTGTTTCCCTTATTGCTCTCCTCTCATGTTTTCACTTACGTTTTGACAACTTCCCTAATTTCCTTGAGAGGATTGCTATCGCCAAACGTAGTTCTTGTCAAGGTTGGCAACCCTGTTTCATAAATATTCATCAGTTGTTGAAGCCAGTCCGCATTCATTTTGATTGTAAACAATTCTGTTTTGTTAAGTTTGTATTGTATTGGATGCAGTATTCTTGTTACTGGCCTCGTGATATACTATGTATGAACACTAAACGAGGTTTCTGGCTCATTATACACCTTATGTGGCGTTTGTCACATTCAATGCTCGAATTGCAAAATTGTGTAAATTATTTATTTTTAAACAAAGGTCAGTCCGTGAAGGTTTCATTTGGCATTAAACCCACCTTCACTCAAATAAAACAATTTCCTGTTTACAATAAATAGACACTGATACAGTCGCTCCAAATTGGTTTTACTTAATTGCCGTATAAAACACCAACGCCCTTAAATGTTCTATTCGTTTTTTATGAAAATATTTTAAGTCATCAAAATATAGAGTTCTATTTCATATTTTAGAGCTCAAAATTTACACAATAACGAAGGCGATAAAAAATACTGTTACATCAAATATACACTCATTTTAACTTAAATTGGTAAAAAATAAAAAGTGAAACATAGTAAATTATTCTATTTAGTTTTGAATAAAACTTTCATGACATTAATTTGGTACTTTTTTATTAATCGGAAAGACGCGATTGCTGTTTTACTAAGAATACAATTAATTATAACACGTAGAATATCTTTAATTGCATCTTTGTCCATTTTTCAAATTGTCTACGTAATATTTATGTTTTACATGAATTTTTTATACAATAATTACACTAAATCCGTGTTAAAAATTATTTTAAAAATATAGTCGCTTTGAAATACAGAGCTGACAGACAAAGTGCCTTTCTTACAAGGCTCGTGCAATACAAATTTGATCCTTTTTCTGCAAGTTTTCGAACTGTACGTGATAATATTACAACTTATATATTGTATACGGTCTATAGGGTAGGAATGGTTTAAATTTATAGTGCAAACCATTTATACAGAAAGATACAAGGATAATATATGATGATGATGATAATAATAATAATAATACTCCATGATGTGGATAAATAAACAAGTGAACTCATAACACAAACACTAATTGGCACGACATCTAAAGTGAAATTTGTGGGGGAAATTTCTGAACTCTTCGATATTCACACAGGGGTGTGACAAGGAGATGGGATCTCTACTCTTCCATTCAAGGTCATTCTAGACAAGGTTATGGAAAAATGGGAGAAAGAATTCAATAAACATGAATATTTGAAGCCCTATCTCACTTGGTTGCTCAAATAACCACCTTTACAAACTAGACCTTTCTCTTGAGGACGATCTGGCAATACTAGAAGAGGATGAACAGACCACTAACAAACAGATCGAGACACTCAAAGATGCGCATGAAAAGTAGAGTTACAACGTTTCCTCAGAGAAAACTTAACTCTTATGTTAAAAATCAGACAAAGCAAGTTTGAAACAAAATATTGCCAAATCAACAGAATTATTTTTGAATACCTTGAAGAATTCATTGAACCAACGGGCTGAGCAAGAATGTCACAGCAATATCACCTGCAAAACATTCAAGAAAGCATCAGGGTTAGTCCAAGACTACAGTAAAAAGTCCATGTCAAGAAAGACTAAAATTCGGCACCACAACAAAGTCGTAAAGCCACCAATCCTCTTTGCGAGAACGAAGATGTCCACGTGGAGAACCAATCCACGATCTTGAAGAAATAAAAACTTAATACAGTAAAATCATTAGGAAATTTTCAGAAACAATGCAGACAAATTGACGGACTTAAGTTTAATACGCAACTTTCAACAAGACTACATTTAAACAGTTTCAACACAATATAAACTGCTCTAAATCAAGTATTCTAAAACTAAAGAAGTGTACATTCACTCAAATCATCTTAGTCTGCTAGAAGACTGGTACTCTCTGTCTGATATAGCAACGCTTCTGTTGAGGGAACTTCTTCGGCATTTTTAAGCATCTCAAGTTTCTCTCTAATTAAATTTACTTATTTTAATAGCCGTTACATTACTTAATGGGAACTGTCCCGTTCCCATAGACAGACTAATTCATTTAACAACCTAGTATCTTAAATTAGGGCTCTGTTAAATGGCATTCAGACATGGAAATAAATGCTAACGAGTTAAATTGGCAATGAAATTCGCGAGTGGTTAATTTACAATTAGTTCAAATTAACAAATTTGTTCGAAAGTCATAAACCCTATCTCTATTTACATCTTCCGTTGAGTGAAATTGTTTTTGCGGAACGCTACACATTTTGCCTGGCAAAGCATGAACGTGGTTCCAGGAAATGGAGAGATGGCAAGTTATCGCATTGTAGGGTTAATTATGCAAGACTAATGCATGACAGTGCAGATCATGCATATGTATGATGCTCGTGGAGTAGACGTGGTTTGCCTATCAGCGAACAACACGGCCAACCGTGACCTTGAATTGCAAACTGCAATAGGTGTACGTGGTTTTTCAATCTCAGACGAGACTTTAGTTACTGGGGCAGGGCTGAAATGACCCGCTGACTTTGGTTGTAAAAGTGCAGTGTTTAGCTTTGTCGACCATCTTGTGCCTAGATTGTTCTCACTTGCAGCTCTCTATTACTTAGATACAATGCCTTATTGTCTCTTTAGTTAATCACCATAGAACGTTTTTAAATTTTTAAAACAAATTATTTGAAATACATGAAAAATGACTCTGGAAAAGAAAAATAAGCTAAGCAGGAAGTGTGGATATGTAGACAGGCAGTGATATTTTGTAATGATTGGTTGGATATTTGAGACAAGGTTCATTGCAGATTATTTTCAAGTCATATGACCGATGAAGGGGTGACACATTTTCAGCGACAAAAATGAAGGTAGTGATGATGAAAATTAGATAGTGTAGGAGCTTTGAACTGAAGAAGTGGAAGAAGGAACATTGGAAGTGTATGTGATGTTGAGATGTACGAAAATACATAAATGTGAAAAGGTAAAAGCATGGATATAGTAAAAAACATAAATGAAGCAGAAATAACATTTAGGAATTGAACATTTTAGAGGATTTAAGTTCTTTAAATAATTAGGTGAGTGAGCTTTAGAAAGCGAGAACAAATGACAAATATACAAATAAAAAGGATAATAGATCCAGCTTTTGTAAATTTTTCAAAATTCAGAAATAATATATACAGAAATTTTCCAAAAGAGTGATAAACCTCTATTGACTTATGAATTGATTAAGGGGCAAGGCACACTTACATGATTTTACAGAAACTAAAGAAAAGAAGAAAAAAATTAATGAAATTTTGAAGAGTAAACCAGCAATGTTAAATCGAAATAAATTAGGTAATGATGAAAAAGATACACATACAGACCTATAAAATGCACTTTACAGGGCAGTAGACAAGAGTCAAACAAAACGATTCATAGGAAATTATGAAGGGCGTAGGATGTCGATGATGATGATGGAACTAAAGGTTTTGAACTGAAGACCAAGAGGCAGGCTTTAGTGATTGTGCGAATAAATGTATCACGAAGAGTAAAAAGGTAATCTGGTGTAGGAAATAGTAGATTAATAGAGGATAAATGTAGGACAACTAGGTGTGGTGAAGAGAACTAAATGCCAAATGGAATTCGACAGAATGATGCACCTGATCTGATGGTGGCTCCCAATTTCCAATAATTTACTTCCCCTTCAAAGCCTGAGTTGGAGTTTATTACTTTAAAAAGTCACATGACTACTTTTAAAAAAACAAACAGATGCCTTTCTTTTTTGTAGATCATATGAGATCACGTAGAACACGATAGAAAGCATGACGTTTGATTTAGCATCACGAACTGCCAAAATGAAACCTGTATTTGGCAAGATGTAGATGAATAGCACTATTATGAAACTTTGGCCACTTAACATATAAGAACCAAAGTAGGTTAAGTGTTTAAGGTTCATTTGTTAAAGGTATTTCAACCTTCAAATTTTTACTTGCTTTTAGACGAATAATTTAAGATTGGAATCAAAATTGTTCAAAGCAATATTGATATTAATTTAAATTCAATATTATTTATATTGATTTCTCGTTGTAGTTTTGTATATTTTATTAATTATATAAATACAAGTCCACAAATACAGCTACTTTAAAAAAATCATAGCACAAAACTATTATTCTAGTATATAATTTAGTTTCAATTTTTTTTTTAATTAGATTTGTAATTAATTTATATAGGTAGAATTTGGGGTCTGATTAAGATAAATAATTCTGAATCGATTAGTACTAACAATATTTATTGAATAGTATTTTAATCTTCAAATACTGATATAACCGATATAATCTTAATATAAGAAGAAAAAAGTCTTAAACAATTATATAATCCTTAATAATGAAACAATTATAAATATTTTGCTAAAAATACGCTTTACTATTGAATATTTTACAGTTTTCAAAAATAATTATGAGCAAAATTAGTTTATTCCATGTCAATGTTTTAAACAAGTGCAGAATCGTATTTCAAACTTCTTCTTTGAAACACTTCTCATACAGGACAGAGGAAAACTTTCACTTGGCGAATGACAGGAGCAAAGATAATTCCTGGACAGCAGGAACATTTGTCTCAGCTGGGGAGTTGCCAGTTGGGGCGACCAACGGAAATGTTGCGTTGTTTCCGAGACATTCGTCTTTCAATCCACTGCATTAATAGTCGAAACGTTGCCAAGGAATCAGCCCGTTCATAAGACAATCGAGTGAAATGTCCATTAGTTACTTTAATAGCATGAGTCAAGGTTACCAACGTAAGAAAATAAAAACTGGAAACCTTTAAACGGTAAGTATCACTATAATTTAATACAATTTTTTAACTACTCAAAAACATATTAATAACGTTGTTTAATGCTAAACGATTTTTTTTTTTAGAGTTAAGTATCGATGAAATAGTATTAAATGTGACAAGAAAAAGTAAATATTATTAGAAGGGAATCCAAAGATCAATAACGTGTTCTAGTATTGCTAACTTTTAGTCGTCAACTCTGGTGTAAACCCGCCTTTACAGTTACCAGGTGGACTTAACAATTTGAGCTTTGATGGTTGGAACCCAAGCAACCCCCGAGACCTGCCCTCTGTCAGGATTCTGGAGGTACCTGACGAGGAATTGTTAGAGGTACCAGAAGGACCTGAAGATTTAAGGTTGGCTGGTTGGAACACAATCAATCGCCTTGAATTGCCCTGTACCAGAATACAAAGTACCAAACGAGGAATCGTTAGAGGAGGACCTGACGATTTGAGCTTGGATGGTTGGGACCCAATCAATGCCCAAAACCAGCCCTTTACCAGAATACTAGCAAAACCAGACGAGTAATCGTTAGAGGTACCAGGTGGACGTGATGATTTGAGCTAGGATGATTAGAAACCAATCAATATCCTAGACCTGCCTTCTACCAGGAGTACCGGTTGAAGAATAGTTATAGGTATCAGGAGGAACTGACGAATTAAGCTTGGGTTGTTGGAATATAATCACTTCTCAAGACCTGCCCTCTACCCTAGTATCCTAATACTAGGAATACCGTAGGAGGGATCGTTAGATGTACTAGGAGGGCTTGAAGATTTGAGATAGGATGGTTGGAAGAATTGGGCTATCAACATTGTTTGCACGTAGATGGTAGTTCCGTTTTTATCGTAAATGGTGTTTTGTTGTGTGATTAGGTGAATAATATCGATTTTTTTTATCGTAGGTGAATGGCTTTTAATTTTATTTACATTGTTTGCCCTAGTTAATTGCTACATGTGATTCAGCTATACTTTAAATGCTATTGCTTTCTCTGATTACGCATATTTTTTATATATGGTCGGAATATGCTCAAAAAAGGCAAATTTGTGTGTAGAACATTTCTGAGGCTCATATATACCCCGTCCTTTGAAGCCAACATTTTTCTTCTCTATTGCAGAAAAAGTTGAGAATGGCTTGATTGAACAGGCCTACTACAACTGTGAGACCAGAAATGCAATTCTTAGCAACAATAGCAAAATGGAACATTCAAATCAGTCAAGGTCTGCACTCGTCTTTATCGGTATTCTTGTGTTAAGAGAACTGTGGAGGCGATAAACTGAGTGTTATGGGTGTCAACGGCACGACATCCTTCCCCTTCTCCACCTCCCACCTCAAGTCATAACAGAGTATAGATAACTATATGCATCGCGTAGAAAGGGGGATATTTGGAAAACTAAAGTTCTAAATAGTTCATAATCCACAAGCCGAGCAGGAAGGTTTTTATATAATAAGTCAATTAACCATAACGTACTGACAAAAGTAAAGTGGAAGTCATTTTAAAAAAAGACTAGAACATAATCGGACGTGTTCTTGTACAAATAAAGCACTATTTATTGAAATGTTGAAGAATACTTAATGAAGAAAAATATATTAAAAAATACGTAGTCATCCATCTTGTACTAGGATTATAAAACTAGTCGTTTGTTACTCCTGGTCTGTTGGTGCATAGTCTACCAACAGTTTTTAGTCTACTTGGAGTCATGATTTGGTTAAGATTATTTGAGACAATGTTCACTTTATTATCAAGTTGGCTTGACATTCACCTGGCCGTTGAAGTAAATTACCAATAAGTTCCAACAAAGCCAAGTTGAAATTGCATGATAAACCATTGATTACTCTATAAACCTCAAATGATCTTTTTCTAGACAAAACTGTTTCAGTAACATAAGTCACGCACACTCATTTTTACCTAAAAATACCAATTTTACCCCAGCTACTTAGATCTTATCTAAAATTTTACTTTGTCTAATGGTAGCATGATAATTTCGGTCCCGGTGATACTCTTGAAAATGCAATAATTTTTAGTTAAGAGACCTTAAGTTGAACCAAATGGAAGAATAGGGCATCCTAGGATGTTAAAATTAATTGGTTTGTGGACTCTGTTTTCGTTATATAAATGTATTTGGTGGAGCCATTGGCATAGTGGTCTAATGCCTCGTCGGGACTTTGAACCTTAATTATAGAGGTAGTGCTGGTTCAAATCCTGGCCTTGACTGATAATTCAGTAATGATCTCCTTATACTGTACTGGTTCCCCCTCTTACTCTACCTGATAAATTTTCCGAACAGATAAGTAGTCTATGAGAAATGGGTAGAAACTGGTTAAAAAGGAGTCAGCCTCTTCATCCACCATAAAAAAAATAAAAAAACAACAGAATCAATTTTCAATTGTAGTAGATACTTTCTGTAGATATTTAAAACTACTGTCATACTAGACATATTGATGGAAGACATATTGATTGGAATCCATGCCAATGCGTCTTCTACTATCACGTGCTGTAACGTTAACTGGTGTTGAACGATTCCACGTCCAATTGTTAGTTGAAGTTGAAATCTAAACTGAATACTATCCGAACATCCGTCTTACCAGCGAGTAAAGAAGACGTGTTAATCATTGCTCAGGCGTGGATCATGCAAGGCAAAAAGGCCGAACTCAATCAATCAGTCAGGGCGTAGTAAGGAACAAACGAACTGCTGTAATGACTGGACGGATGCGCTCGTGAGAAGATGGTACGAGTGGTTAGTACGACAGCAGCTTCCGGTGCGTGTCCGTGTGCGTTCGTGTGTCTCAAGACCTGAGGGAATGCGAGAAGTGGGGGAAGATAACGATCCCAGACCAGTCAAGGTTGAATAAGATGAAGGCCTCTTTCAAATTGAAGTCCTCTTTTCATATCTCACAACAATAAATCATGAATGCCGAGACGTGACCGCTGATTGATATGAAGGCGTTTGGTTACTGTTTAGATTACTCTGCAGGATGTCTTAGATGTAAAAGTAGGCCTTTACAGGTGGATGTTGAAAGTATAGTTGTTATAATTTTGGCTTATACATAAGTACCTAGAGGTACTTTAATATATCTCGTTAATATATGTATAAGTAAACTTTAAATTACAACTTCATTTTCAACATCAACTTGTACTTTTCTAGGCCTATGCCTACTTGATATGAAGAAACGAAAAGTCACAAATCACAAGGTTTTCAAATATAAACGTTCACATTACGGCAAGATGTATAAAAAATGAAAGCCCAACATCAGAAGATGATCAATCTGAAATCATCAGAACAGTGGTAGTACTGTAGCTGCAGTACCGAAATTCCTGTAATATAAAAATCTATAAAACAGAACTCGCGTGATTCGTAAGGCCTCACAATCAAAAATTCACGTTTTAAAATCATCACGCGATCAAGAATCCACACAACTCGTTAGTTTAGCGATTATATATGTGACACTATCGATAGCCTGCACTTCCGGAAAGCCACGCGATCGAAATATCCACACAATCAATCAGTTGGTCACGCTATCGGCAGCACTGGACACCTGGAACACATGCGAAAAGTCCAAATCACCAGAAACCATATGATTGGTAAAGCTGTAATTAAAACCTTATCTGATTAAAATCACCACACGATCAAAAGCTTTTTAAAATCAGATCGTATAGATTACGCAGTCCATAATGTCTCCCATTCGTAAACATCGCTCTACATTAACCGATGATTATACGATTGGATGGTCAACGCAGGCGAATGGCCTCGCATTTAGAAAAGAAGATTGGTTGGATAATAAAGGTTCCCTAAAGGGTCCCAAATCGGAAAAGCTGTGATTAAACATATTTGACATTACTTGTTTTAAGCAGCTTTAAATCAGTTATAATGAAATAATTCTTATAGTAACTTTTATGGTTACATAACTGTTCATTTCTGGTCGCTTATGTAGTATTGTAGTATTGGGCGAGCCGGTGGCCGAGTGGTCTAAGGCGTCAGGACTTTGAGCTTGGGTTAGAGATAGCGCTGGTTCGAATCCGGCCTAGACTGAATAGATTTATCAGTAATATTCACCTTGTACTGTACAGGTTCGCCCCCTTACTCTGACTGAATAAGTTCCTCGCACAGATCAATGGTCTATGGGGAATGGTCAGAGTAAGGTAAAGGAGGGGAGATCGGCCTCTCCTTTTTTTAAAAAATAATAATAAAAAAAAAAGTATTCAAGGGCAAATATGTATTTTACTTCTTCCACAAAAAAAGGAACAAAGTTCACTTTACTATGGCCGCAGCGAATGCCTGTGATTAAATCGTAATTAATCTCTGTCTTTATAAGTCTGGACTAATAATAACTAATATGATTATCCTTGATGGTTTGGAAGGACCGTTAACGAGTTGCGTGAAATCCTACCTGCGTTAATTGCGGTGTCCCCAGGAGGCCCCAAACCAGTGCTCAAAAATGCAACGTGTAGACTACAAGCTGTGCAACAGAAATATTTTGAATTGTCACTGGTCTGGTTCCGAATAGCCCTAAAATTATACCACAGAATAAACAGACAATGATGCTGGTCCTGCCAGTCACATTGTGAACTGGAGAACTACCTACTTGACACTCATTAAAATTGCATGCGACCTCTGCTTCTTTCTTCTCTGTGCCTCTTCTTACCACTCCAGGAATATTTGTGTAGCATTATTAAATGTTACATACATTTTGGGTGGGTTGACTCTTGAAAGCAGGTAGGTAAGAGAAGACTTGTTTCGACTGATGTTATTTTTGATCAGTGCAATTTTGATTAAAACGTCACACAACGCTCAAATTTATTACAATATAAGCACAAAATACACAAATATATTACAATACAAGTACAAAATGCACAGATATTATGGTGATCGAATTCGGTGAACCACGCTCACCTTCCTCAGACCAGAGGTATTCACAAAAGAATGGAAAATGGTGTTTAACAACTCAATTTATAGGCCTATAATCACATGACCCCATTAGCTGGAATCATCAAAATGGCGGCTGCTGTGATATTGGTTAATCCCTATTGGTTGTTACTTCTGTTCTTTTTATGGGTCACGTGATCATAGGCCTATAAATTGAGTTGATGAACACCATTTTCCATTCTTTTGTGAATACCCCTGGTCTGAGGAAAGTGGTTCACCGAAATCGATCACCAAATTAGCTGTGTATTTTGTACTTGTATCGTAATATATTTGTGCATTTTGTGCTTATATTGTAGTAAATTTGTGTTGTGTGACGTTTAAATGTACTGTATATGTACCAACACGTATTATGCTAATTATAAAACTAGTTTGTTAATTATTTTTATGGATCTCTGATATAAAAAAGTATAATAAATAATGAAATGGAAAAACTATGGGGAATTGTAAACATTGTCCGTTTGGATTAGGGCTAGAGAAATTAAAGTAGACCCGAGAGAGTTATATATGACAATAGAGGATTTAAAAGAAAAACGGTTAAGCTTAAAAATCTGACGGACAACAATTTTAAAAGGATACAAACCAAAATTGAGAGGTTTGTTTCAGGAACTGTAGCCCTCTCCTTACTTTGATGAGTTTAATTAAAATATGTTTTTGTTAATTTTATTTGTTATTGATCAAATTAAAATATATAAGATATCTCAGGGTCGATTTTTTTGGGGAAAATTGGTGAGACTGTAAAATGCTATGAATGAAGCTCTAGTTTTTTTTTTATGATGCTAATTTATTCATCAAATCTTTATTTAGGTTTCTTTAATTTAATCAGACATAAATATGTTATATGAATTCTAAATATTATATAAGTTTCTTTTAAAAAATAGGCTAACTAAATTAATTAACTAGAACTTATCTAAAATCTTCATGTGATGATGAAGTTCATCGTAGGGATGGCTTCAATTTGAAAAATAAGATGACGGTTCCCTGATTTGTGGCTACATGATCACGGTCACTCATGTTATTGATTTAGTAACAAATTAGTGAATTATTGATTAAAAACATCCTAAACGATCGCACGGGTTTATAGTCAGTCTGACCACCGGCGGTGAGGTAGTACTTGCCTTCACGGCTCCTGGAGGTAGAGTCTAGTATCCAGCGAGGTACTTTGTGTGTGTCTCTGAAAGGGAATGAATTTTGGGTTAGAGTCTTTCAGGTCTCGTTAAGCGGAAGTGGGGTTCTCATAAGTTACAACAGTTTACATGTGCTCTACTGTATCAGATGGGGTCTGATAGGTGCTGCAACCTGTTGACCATATTTGTCAACTAACTATGTATTTTCTTTACCTTGAGCTCGACTGTCGTTTGTTGTTTGTCCCTTAGAATGGACTAGTCCGGGACGCAAAACTGAACAGGTCTCGACTTATTACAATCTCCACTTCGTTGTTAGAAATATTGTTTACTATGACGTCTTGGATGACTGCCATTTAAATAATTTTGCTTACTTAATTCCTTATAACTGTTGGTTATTAATTTGATATGATTACCGAATATAATTTGATTGTTTTGTATTTATTTTAATCAAATGCACCCATTTCCTCATTAAAATAATCTATATTTTATTGAATTCAATTTATTTAATCGTCAATTAGGTGGATCTGTTACAGAGCAGAAAGAAAATAAAACACTGTTAGAATGAAGAATTATTAGGCGGCAAGCAGATCTAATTCTAAGAAACAAATACGAACGAAAGACTGAAATAAATAATTAAAGTGGTCCAATTTGGCTAGAAAAGTAAAAAAATCTATAAAATTAATTTGGGCCATTTCCAACGTAAAAGTGTACGTAAATCTCGTTGAAACAGTTCAATGTTCATGGTGATATTATAAATTGTAGAATTTGATCAGTTTAATGACAAAAATGTCAATTTACAATATCAAATTTTTTTATTTACTACTTTTTGTATTCAGTATTTGATGCAACCTGAAGCATTTTTTCTTTAATTAGCGATATAACCTGAGATTAGAACATTAAATTGGTAGATTTTTTATTTACAAATATACACCACTGTCAATGGTAGTAAAAAAAATATATTTTATGGGCTCTTCATCGTAAGAAATTCCAAAGTTAATATTACGTGTAGTTGATAAAACAGAAAAGGCTCAGCACCAAATATTGAAGGAAGATAATCAAGCCTGAGAAATAAATAATCAAGTGAACTGTATTTACTTGAATCTGGAAACTCTTCATTTCCCTACCTTCAGTTTATATTGTACAAACTGAGCTCGGCAAACTCCTACTTGTTAACGTTACAAAATTACACAATATCCTGAGGGTTGTTTTAGTTTGCAGAAACTTTAACGATCACCAATGTTGTTGCGTTCAATGAAAGCACCTTTATAAACATTAGCTATAACATAGACCTGGCAGGTCGGAGAGCCAGTAATCAAGCGGTCTTTGTACTTAAGTTAGAGATAGCGAATGTTGGAATCCTGGCCTTGATGTTGAATCCCCTTACTCTGTCTCATAAGTGCCTCGCACAGATAAATAGCCCATGGGGAATGGTTAGAGTATGGTAAATAGGAGACCGGCCTATCCTAAGAAAAAATCTTTTGTATTGTGAAACAAGAACACTAACAACAAAAACCAGTACGTATATTTAGTATTTGTTGAAGGAAAGTTGTAAAATGTTTTTACCCGCACGAAGTTAAGGCCAAAAGTCCTCTATAAAGGGGTCTTTACACTCCTGACAAGTTGTAACGATATGATTGTTACGATATTGTTTACAATTTTACAAAAATTGGATTAGAATTTAAACGTTCCAATTTATACTTCAAACATGTCTAACTTCTTGTTCAATTCAACTTCAGATCAAAATTAGATCTTTGTGTATGGCAAATTTACACATTGTGTCTATCAAAAATATTTGCAAAACAATCTTTTAACTATAATCTCCCCCAAACAAGGAAAACGTTTTGATTAGTTCTACAAAATTAATCAAAAACTCCCAATAAATGTGCCTTGAATAATAGTAATTCAATTAATCCTAATTACTTAGGTGGAAGCAGGCTACTTTGGGTTTTGATGGGTTATGATTCAGCTTCCATGTTCTAAAATATTCTTCGAGGGTTGCAAAATCATTTGTGAGTGGTTTCTTCAGTAGCTTCCTTATGTTGATAAGCTAAGGCATTGTCTGCATATATAAACTTTCTCGACTTGGTGATTGGGATGTCAGCAGTATACACGTTAAATAAAATTCGAGCAAGTACGGACCCCTGTGGCAGACCATCCTTCAGCTGTCTACATAAGCTTTCTTCACGACCTATATAAACTTTTATTAGCCTGGCACTAAGCACTGACTCTAGAAGTCGCAAAAGAAAAGGACAGGGAAGGAGGCTGCAGAACTTCAATAACAAACCTTTGGTCCATACTGTGTCATAAGCCGCTGTGAGATCAAAAAAAGCTGCAGATGTTTTTAGCTTGGTTTCAAACACATTCTCAATAAATGATGTCAGAGCCAGGATCTGGTCGCAACAACTTCGACCAGGGCGAAAACCAGTCTGCTTAACTGGAACATTAGGATCAATGAGTGGTGATATTCTGTAGTATAAGAGTCTTTCCAGGACCTCATAACAAAAACTAAGAATATAGGGCGGTATCTCTCTTTTTTCCACTCATTCAGGGTCTCCAGTTGAGCAGATCAAATTTATCACCCAATACTAGCTGGGCCATAGTGTGGAACAGTTTTGATGAACGAAATAAGTTCCTTATTAATGATCCTTGAATAAGGAACTTACAGGTGGGATGAACCTCCCTCATATGTAGTGGACATTACTGAATCGGTTCCGAACTGAAGTAGGCAGATGTAACTACTGGAAATACAAATGGGGATTGACAGTAGATCAGTCATGTTATGGCCGGAAGTTTATCAAAACAATGGATCACATAGTTACAGAGCGCCCCTTGCGCTGCTTTACGGAGGGATTAGAATCAGTGAGGCAGGTCATAAATGGCTTGATTAAATTTAGCTTTGTGACAGAAGATCATTTGTTATTTATTTTTAGGTTTTATTATAGTGTAATGACTTTTGGACTTTATGTCCAACTATAAAACTCAGCTTTTACATACTTTTAAATTTAAAAAAATAATAATAACAATATTAAAGGTAGTTGACAAAAAAAACATATGATATAAGTATGTAAGTATAATTAATCATATATATATGTATGTAAGTATAATTAATCTTAATATATCAAATCCAAAAACGATCTACTCACTCATCACAAAATCTCCAGAACCAAAGACCAGATTTTGATGAGATTTGTAAGGAAGTTAGCTTTTGTATCATAGAGTCTCACTAAGAAAGGGTTTCTTAAAATTCCATTCCTAAGGGATGGAAACAGTCTCTAAAAGTTTCATTATTGTGAAATGTTTAAAGTCATTTCTACTTACTCTGATATGGTTGCACTAATTTGCATCACGCTAAAGTAGATTATAACACTCTTTTTATTTAGGAGAGTGGCAGCTGAATGAGCTTTTATATTGATTTTATGGTTTAAAGAGAACCACGAATGAAAGGTTAAGCAAGCGGAGAGAACTACCTCTTTGCAAAGCAAGGGCTGTCGGCTAGTATTAAATAATCAACAAAATAAAGAAACTGAATATAGAAAACTGTTTACGATTAAAATAAAGACTAAAAGAAAAGGTCATAGAAAAGCACACTAATACATCGAAAATTACACAATTCTATTGTCTTTTCAACTCAAAAACTATAAAAACTATAGAAGGGTTCCACTGGCACCAAATCGAAGTTACACTTTCCACTTTCCAATTTTTCAAACATCCGCTTGACATAATTGTCAGATTGTTTCCGTCCAATTCCAACTCCAACCTCAATTAATCGTAGTGATGTCTCAATCACACGCTCCGACTTGCAGCCGATTTCGTATCGTCTACATAACAACTTGACGTGAATTCTGAACAACGGAACTGAGCACGGAGACAATCTCCCCGGGAACTTACGTCAGCCGCTTGGTAAGGATAAATGAGAGTAACAATAATGAAATTGTAAACATTTTACCTGAGAACTGTTCACCTACTTTGTTAGTCGTAGAAGGGTAGTTATACAATTGATGATAGTATGAGTGGGAAGAGTGCCCTTTTGGCAGCGGAGCGACATATCCACTGATTATGCAGGGACTATTGCTCCAACTATCTGATAACATAGTACCGACCCTTAGGTGCAACTCTCCCTATCACAACCGAATGAGTGGACACAGATTAGTGATGTAAAAAGGATGACGGATGGATTTTCCGTCCATAAATTTGTGTGTATAGTGGAGCTCATTCACATCATGAGCTGCCTTGTCTGCTCATAGGTGGGCACATCTTTAGTCGTCTGTCAATGAGTGTGCGGTGGGAACATCGTGCAAGTCAAGTCATCTGTTGATGTGTGGTTGAGTGCGCACATCGTTAGTAGCCTCTTCATAAGGTGGGTGGTTGTATATACATGTGTCACATAAAAGTGGTTATATAAGGTTAACTACCACGTCTGTTCAAACACACAATGGTTTGGGGACGGATGGACAGACGATAACCGATCTTCTGAAAGTCGATGGACTTCCAAGTACAGTAGTTCCAAATTCAATGCCAGGTAGAGGGTTGGAGGCTTGTTTGGCAATAATTCACTAGAGAATACCGTTAATGAATTAACGAGCTTTCAATGATTTCATGGGATTGGAATGAATATAAGCTGATCCACTATCAACGGGAAACTGGGCAGTAACACAACAGGAGGAAATATTATTTGTGCCACCACTTCCAGTGTTTATTTTTCTTATATTCTTTAACCCTTACTTATCATCATTCTTATAACAGAATATTGACCAAAATAAATTCTAAGGGTGCATGGAAGAAAGGTAGTTTTTGTCCGGGAGTAATTGAGAGGCTCGGGTAGGAAGTGTTTAGAAATGCACGGCTCGTTGACAACAGGTCCTTCTTCGTCACGGAGGTACAATGAGTGGTTGTCCTGTGGTGGAGGAAGTTCCCACAAACACCAACAGATGGCAGGTCAGTGCCGCCATGTAACATGTGGTCTCCACAGGTAGGGCTTTCTTCTCCCGCACCCTCGCCCGCATTCTTTCCCATGTCCGTAGATCAAAAACTAGGTGACATGGGATACTAATTAACCTACTGATTGACAGGGAGGAGTAATATCAACGGTAAACTGGTTCACCTTGTTTCTCGGGGGTCGCTCATTTTTCAAAGTAATATACAGTATTTCTAAGCAATCAGGAAATGCTAAAGAAGAACGCACGCTTGACCTTGGACCACGATGAAGAAATCTGTAGTTATCTTGATTAGCAGGGACATGTGCAAGTTAAGACTAGTAATTATCTTGACCTAATTAGTATCGTACCGTCGTATATAGAACTAAAATGAACGTAATAATACAACATATATATTTTTCAAATAAGGTAACCTATTGCTGCCTTGGTATGTGATTTTCAAAGCATTTCAAAACATTATGATAATGCATTTTACGTAGAAACAACTTCTTTAATGTTTGTTCAAATTAACCTGCCTATAGGATGTGGGTAAATAATATGAGAAGGCGTAGATCATAAAAAAATAATTTAATAACGTTGCTTGTCTTACTAGTTACTCTTCATTCTCAAGGGTAATTCGGCGCCACTCAAGTGTCGTGTACAACGGATGGCAAAATGGATGGTACGGTCGATCATATGTCGTGTACGAAGTGTGGGTGGTTAGGGACCATCAACTATTGTCGTGTACTAGGTATGTGTAAGATAGTCTCTCAACTGTAGAGTACGAGGTGTGTGTGGTAGGGTCCATCAATTGTCAGGAATGAAGTTTGGATGGGAGTGTGTTTCATCTGAAGTATATGAAGTAAGGGTGGAAGCGTCCATTAATTGTTATGTACTAACTAAATTTGGGTAGTAAAGTCTCTCAACTGTTGTGTTCGAAGTGTGGGTGGAAGGGTGCGTCAATTATTATGTATGAAGTTTTGGGTGGGAGAGTCTCTCAACTGTAGTGTACGAAGTGTGGGTAGAATGGTGCGTAAATTGTTATGTATGAAGTTTGGGTGGGAGAGTCTCTCAACTGTAGTGTACGAAGTTGAAGTTGTCATGTATGAAGTATGGGTGGAAGCGTCCATAAATTGTTGTGTACTAACTAAATTTGGGTAGTAAAGTCTCTCAACTGTTGTGTTCGAAGTGTGGGTGGAAGGGTGCGTCAATTGTTATGTATGAAGTTTGGGTGGGAGAGTCTCTCAACTGTAGTGTACGAAGTGTGGGTGGAAGGGTGCGTCAATTGTCATGTATGAAGTTTGGGTAGTAGAGTCTCTCAATTGTAGTGTACAAAATGTGGGGCGAAAGGGTACTTGTTTCGTGTACGAAGGGTGAGTGGGAGGGTCCTAAGTTTCACCCAATCTTCTAATATTTCCTACCCATACTTTATTATTTATGTACGGGACTAAACTAACAAATAACTTTTAGGCGATAAACCTTAGACAAATGTTACCCAAACGTTATAAAATGTGAGACCATTGTTACCTCTGTGGTACATATATAAATATATTTAAATATCCACATCACTATTGAGGCTACATGAAACGAGAAAAAAATTCAGGGAAGCTATAAAAACGTTTGAGAGGTTTAACAACCTTTTTTGTCGAAGGGCCTACTACGAAGATTCATACATTTGAACAAAAGCAACCCCTTTTAGAATCTTCCTTGGGGGAAATACTTGAACATGACTCTGTGTAATTGATTCTATTTAGCATAAAGCACCATTAAGAAAATTATTGACTCTTGCAATACAATATAAATTGTTACTGCAATAAAGATTTTAATTGGATTTATCCATACATAGTCTTAATACATTTGTATGGATACATTTTTCTCAATAAGTTTGGCCTAAGATTGGTAGCTTCGTAAACGTTTTAGGGTTTGACAGCCCCTTTTTGCTGTAGGGCCTACTTACGAACATTCAAACAAAAACAAATCTTTTTAGAATCTTCCTTGTGGGAACATACTTGAACATGACTGTGCGCAATTGCTTCTATTTAATGTTCTATTTAAAACAATGATATTTCAATAAAGTGTAAATTGTCACAGCAATAAACAGTTGAGTTGAATGTATCCATACATAGTCGTAATACGTTTCGTTTCTCAATACGTTCGGTCTAAGACTGGTTGGTACACATGTTTAACCCTAGTCTATTAACAAAATATAAATTTCAGTTTGCATTTCTCAATTTTAAAATATATCTTTCGCTTACGTTTTTCCTACACTTTCGCAAGCTAAATTGTGAGAGGTTGTTTTATGTTAGGCTATCTTATTTAAGCTTTCCTACCCTAAAACCTTTTTTCTTCTGCAAATGTGTATAATTCTTTACATTGTGGGATTGAGCTGTGCACTGTGTCATTTTTTAAGTGCGCTTTTCCACAATAAAGAAAGAAACAGAGGTCTCAGCCAATATTGTGATCAATGGATGTCGAGAAAGAAAATTGGTGTGTCGAATAGTTAGTTCTCCAGTTCACCGTACGGATAGCAGCACTATCGTCAATCCGTCTCCTTTTCCCTCCAAATATCAAGGTTAGTTATATAATTTATTAGTATAGATTTATAAATATGATAATTAGTAGAATCCAATTACAGACGTCATGAGAAAGTGACCTCTGTTTCGTTTTCTCAATGGCTTTTCCATTTGTCCACGATGTAATCATTACGAACTTGATTAGTTAAGTAGGACTGGTTTAAAAATTCTTCCATGTCAGTAAAAAAAGTGTAATAAATTATTCTCCCCTCCACAGTTCTTTCATCAAATCATTAAATCCTACAATGAATTCATTATGGAGCTCATCAATCAGTTTCGTACCAACAACACCTTCTTCCCCCATCACGTTATGAATACTAAATATCAATAAACGTCCTTTCACAAAGCGATTTCATTACAACCAATATCATGTGGCCGAACAATTTACACATACACTACCAAATACTAGTGATTCGTTCCAGTGATATACTGGCAGTGGGCAATTATGATAATTTGGGCCTAGGTAGTCAAGGCTGTTCCCGGCTCGGTTCACACCCCCCGGGCGGCTCGTAACAATCCGACGCTAATTTTCTCCTTGGTTGGCATTTCCGTGCGTGTCCACCAGGTCCAGACATTCCTATAAATAATCAGCAGCACACCGACAACTCTCATCTGGGCTCTTCGGTTCGTTACTAGATAAAAGATAACCTTTATAGTGGGTGACTTGATTTGGTTTTGTATGGGATTATCAAATTGAATAAGCAACATATGTTGTTAGGTTTGTAGGTACATGTGAAACAAGTGACCACTACAGAATGTGCGAAATAAAGGACAAAACAACCTACATCATACCTGAGGTCCTCAAATATCAGGATGTTTGTGAAATAGGTAACCAAACAACCCTACACTAAACCTGAGATCTTCAAATATCAGGCTGTTTGTGAAATAGGTAACCAAACAACCCTACACTATACCTGAGATTTTCAAATATCAGGCTGGTAACCAAACAACCTACATCATACCTAAGGTCCTCAAATATCAGGCTGTTTGTGAAATAGGTAACCAAACATCCCTACACTATACCTGAGATCTTCAAATATCAGGCTGTTTGTGAAATCAGCGAGTAAACAAAAATACACCATACCTGAGGTCTTCAGATATCAGATTGTATGTCAAAGAGGTGACCAAACAATCCTACACCGTACCTGAGGTCTTCAAATATCACGCTGTTTGCAAGATAATTGACCAAACAACCCTACGCCATACCTGAGACCGTCAAATATCAGGCTGTTTGTGACATAAATGATAAAACAATCCTACACTATACCTGAGGCCATCAAATATCAGGATTTTGAACACCACATTTGTAATAATTCAATCCTTCTGTGGATGGCATGTACAATGGTCTTAATAATGAATTACTGTCATTTAATTTTACGTTGGAAATTGATATGGGTCAGCGTCGTAACTTTGAACCTGAGTTAGAGACTGCTCTGGTTCGAATCCTGGCCTTGAATGTTAGTTTGTATCAATAATATGAAAAATCCAAATAATGCAAAAATTAAGTTGTATTATAGTAATTTTAGAAACCGTTTAAATTTTGACATAAAAAATGCGAAGGAGTCTTATTACAGGGCAAAATTTGAAAATTCAGGTACTGACATAAAATCGCAATGGAATATCGTAAATAGTTTGATTGGTGAATGCCAGGGTAAATTTGAAATTAACGAAATAGTGAGTGCAAATGGTGTGGTTACCGAATCACCTCAAATAGCAAATGTGTTCAATCAATATTTTTTTAAATGTAGGACATGATCTGAAAAATCAAGTTAATAATACATATTTAGATGAAGTTTATGACTATAAAAACATCTTTGCACAACGCTCTAGTTATCAATCTTCATTTTTTATGAGACCTACTACAGCAGAAGAAGTATTAGATATAATTAAAGGTTTAAAAAATAACAAAGCCCCAGGCTTTGATGATATTGGTTCCACTGTAATAAAAACAATGGCCCCTTATATAACTGATGTTTTGACATACCTTTACAATTTTAGTTTATCTTCTGGAGAATTTCCTGTTTGTCTAAAAAAGGCTGTCGTAATTCCAATTTTTAAGCATGGGGATTGTAAGCAGCCTAGCTGTTTTCGTCCAATTTCTTTACTATCAGTTTTGCAAAAATTCTTGAAAAGTTAGTCAAGCGACAATTAATTACATTTTTAACAAAAAATAAGTATTTTAGTGAAAATCAGTTTGGATTTCGAGAAGGCGTGTCTACTGAGGATGCATTAATTAAATTCATGGAAGAAATCTACGAACAAATAAATAAGAGTGAAAAGGTCTCAGCCTTATTTATTGACATCACTAAAGCGTTTGATACAATTGATCATAATATTTTATTTGACAAATTGTCCTTGGCTGGCATAAAAGGCTTGCCTCTGAAATATTTTTCTAGTTATCTGTCAGATAGAGTACAAAGTGTTAGAATTGGTAATTGTTATAGTGTTCCTGGTTCTATTAAATGTGGTGTTCCACAGGGATCGGTCTTAGGACCTATTTTATTTTTGATTTATGTGAATGATTTATGTAATGGTCACTTTAATGGCCAATTGGTTGCCTTTGCAGATGATACCGCTTTTACTTACAAAAGCAACAACATTAATACATTGTATAATGACATGTCTAGAGATTTGTTTCTTTTAAGATTATGGTTTGATAAAAATTATATGTTACTTAGTGAAAAAACTAAGTTTATGATATTTAATTTAAGGAATGAGCTTAGTTTTGACAACCCATTAAAATATCATGAATATAGGTGTAGCAAATCTGGAAATACCAATTGCAACTGTTTAGAAATAGAACAAGTCAGTTGTATTAAGTATTTAGGGTTAGTTATTGACTTTAAATTGTCTTGGAAGGAACATGTTGCCAACTAAAAAAGGAGTTTTTAAATAGCATTAGGACATTTTATTTACTTCATCATTTGTGTGCAAAAAAATTGTTAGTTAATGTCTATCATGCATTGATTGGTTCAAGGCTTACCTATGGAATATCTTGCTGGGGTGGTTCCTATTCTTATATTCTTTATCCTCTAGTAATTCTTCAAAAACGTTTCATGAGGGTAATTTCGAACAAGGGAAGGTTTGAACATGCATGGCCAATTTTTCTTGAACTTGGAATTCTTCCACTACGCCACTTATATGTTTATAAGGTCTTGAAAATGTTTTTCATTAGAAGCACAGGGTTTCATGTATTACAAAGACCAACTTACGGTCTGAGAAGATATCAAATAGTTTCTGTACCAAGATCATTTTTAACAGCTCATCAGTTATTTTATAGTAGTACGGCACCACGACTGTTTAATATCATTAACCCTATGACAGGAGATTTCACGACAGTTTGTCAATATCTTTCTAAGTTAAAAAAGTGGCTTTTCTCACAGGAAAATCTTGATAATATTTTAAAGATTATGAGGTAGAGTCTTACAAGTTGTCTTATTATTATTATTATTATTTTCTTGTAGTTATTTGTATTAAACGCTATCCCTCATGCCTAAAGCGAGGACGTTTTTATCAGTTTCGCTGCCAATAGTTTATTTTATTATCTTGCATTAGTTCTTATTCAATAAAATTTGATGAAAATAATTATTGGGCTTAAATATAAATATAATCAGTATATATGGGTTTATATGTGTTTGAATATGAAGTTATCTATATATACGTATATGTATATGTGTGTATATATATGTATATGTATGTGTATGTATGTAAGTGTGAGTGTATGTGTGTGTGTTCATGGATCAGTTAATTATTAATGTACTTGATTATTTTAATTTTATTTATTTTTATTTTTTGTACAGAAAATATGAAATAATCAAATGAATATGTTATTTTGTTTTTCTGTATCTGTTAGCAACGGTCTTGCTGCTAGTGCACAATTGTATTATAATTTAATTCAAGTGATGGCGATCCCAACACAGGATACCTAGGGGATCCCTATTTTATTTTGCCTTAGTTTAAATTTAATTAGTTTATAATAACTTGTATTAACTGTTCTGTAAAAATTATAATGGAAATGTTGTAATTGTTGGCAAAATAAAAAAAATATTCTATTCTATTCTATTCTATAATAATATTCAACTTGTACTGTACTGGCTATCATCCCTACTTTGTCTGGTAAGTTAAATCACAGATCAATAGTCTGTGGGGAATGGATAGAGTAAGGATAAAGAGGAGCTCGGCCTCTCCTATAAAAAAAAACCAAAACATAGAGAGAAGGCATATTGTTTTAAGGCCTGTTGTTTTGCCTAGATATTAATATGTAGTTTCCGTAGTATTTTTTATCTATTTCAACTACATTCCTAAGATCAGGTATAGCTCTTCAATATAATGACCACGTTTACTCAGTTCCTACAGTGCTATTGAGATATAAAGTTGAACTGTGAAGCGAGCGTGTTCGAGATCGTACTTAGCATACTGGGCACTGAATAAATGTTTTCTAAAATTTACATTTATAACCAGTCACTAAAATAGGTCTCGGAGAATGACCTTAGTGGAAGTATCCTATGGCGTTTTTCCCATACTCAGCTATCAACGCTCACCAGTTCACCCACGCGGACTTCTACCATTCTGCCTCTAGTAAACAGTTCTGTTGCAAGCCTTTACCTACAAACCTACATTCACCTGTTGAAAGATTTCCTAACTGTATGTTTTGTGGCTCTGCTTTGTGTTATTTCTCAATATCTACAACTGGAAATAAACACTATGGACACGACAAACGCTCTGATTATTTGGCATTTACGATGCATATTCGATTAAAAAATAAATAAAGATTGTTTAAGTATGGTTATTGAAAATAGGTTTGGGTGATTTTTTGGGCGTAATATTCCACATAAACTGGATTTTGAACCATTCGAATTTTGAAGCTCCATTAGGTAATAAATATTTTTCAACCCGGAATCATTTACAATCTCTAACTTCCAGTGAATCGTAATCTAAGGATGTACTATTTTGGATTTTATTCCTTGGTTTTTCTTTTATTTTTGGAATCAATTGTCAAACCACAACAAGGTACGAATACCCCACCAACTCATCAGATGGATGTGCTTGCATTTTCATTAGTATCAATCTACAGCCCCTTGGTATGTCTTCACGTTGCACCCCAGTTTGTGTACTCCTACTACAGGGTAACTGACCATCAGAGGCTACATAACCTCCCAAAGGTCTATCTGCTCATAATTGCTCATACTGTGGCACTGACAGGTTATGGTTCTCTCGAACGATACTAATTATGTGGCCACCATGGCCTTCTTAATTAAACATTCCTGTCATCAATTTACCTAGTCAAAAATGGGTTGTAGGATGTATTAACACAATTGAAAATGAAAAAACAAAATATTGTCATTTAAAGAGTTTATCGTTTGAGTGTTACGGATTCTGAATGAATAGGTCAATTTGGAGAGCAGTGGCCGAGTGGTCTTAGGCTTGAAGAATTTGAACCTGAGTTAAAGATAACGCAGGGTTCGAATCTTAGCCTTGACTGTTATTTTTTATCATTAATATTCACATTTTACTATAATGGTTCTCCCCATTACTCTGTATGATAAGTTCATAGTCTCTGGGAATGGGCAGAGAAAGGTTTAGAGAAAAGACTAGCCTCTCCTTAGAGAAGAAGAAAAGAAAACACCATCTAAATCAACTATACACAAAGACTAAATTGTATACAGATCTCCACTACACCAACAAATAAATAAAAAAGGTGTCATTCACTAAACTAAACATGTTTTTGTTTTCCTTTGTTCTAAGGACCAAATGATATAAATATTTAATGCCTACAGTCAAAGATTAAATATGATTACTACATTTTAAACTACAACTACGACAAATTTCATGATTTCAAATTTTTTTTTTTATTTTACCCTCCCATCCAAAAATCATTCTCTCTTAAAACAAAATTTAAAAAACTTATCGAGAAGCACCCTTGAAACTGTGTTATGAGTAAGTAATTAACACAGTCCGACTTAATTAACTTAGACAAATTGTTAATAAACCAATACATACGGTGGCATTAACCCACCCGCCCTCCCATACACGGTAGTATTGACCCACCCGCCCTCCCATACATACACGTATGGTGGGTATTGACCCACCCGCCCTCCCATACACGTACGGTGGTATTGACCCACCCGCCCTCACATACACGTAAGGTGGTATTGACCCAGCCGCCCTCACATACATACACGTACGGTGCGGTGGGTATTGACCCACCCGCCCTCCCATACACGTACGGTGGTACTGACCCACCCGCCCTCACATACACGTACAGTGGTACTGACCCACCCACCCACCCCTACACGTACTGTGGTACTGAATATACACGTACAGTGGTACTGACCCACCCCCCACCATACACGTACATATGAAGGGACCTACATATGTGATCGCTTATAGATCAATCTATGTAAAATATACGATTTCAGGAAGCTATGAATAGTAGCGAATCCTGGTAAAGAATGCTGAAACTAACGGCGTTGACACCAGATGAACTAATTACACAGTACCTTCCCCAGAGCTAAAATGTCCTTCAGCACACGCAGTTCTTGAAGCCCATTCAAGGATTATTATTAAAATATAATAATTTGGATCTTTGAGAATTATATTTTTAGTTACCTACATAATTTATTATAGAAACAAACAGGCAGTCCAAGGCAATTCATTTCCTGAAGACGAGTACATATGCTGCTACCTAACGGTGATTCATTTCAAACAAGTTCTCGACTACATCTTAGTCGACGGCTCAGGTGTTAGTCATTTCAGCGTGTGCTGGAGGGAGAGGGAGGGAGAGGGGGAGAGGGAGAGAGAGAGAGAGAGAGAGAGAGAGAGAGAGAGAGAGAGAGAGAGAGAGAGAGAGAGAGAGAGAGAGAGAGAGAGAGAGAGAGAGAGAGAGAGAGAGAGAGAGAGAGAGAGAGAGAGAGAGAGAGAGGAGAGAGAGAGAGAGAGAGAGAGAGAGAGAGAGAGAGAGAGAGAGAGAGAGAGAGAGAGAGAGAGAGAGAGAGAGAGAGAGAGAGAGAGAGAGAGAGATGGGTATGAATCCAAGGGCTTAAATTTACCGATATATTCTTATGAACTAACTTTTATTTTGAAGAGGTTTTAACCTAGTATCAGCTGGAAATTTATAAAGAATGTTTAAATTCAAGCAAAAATAATTATTTATACCCGTCCTAAACATTGCTAAGATTACACTTTGATCTAATAAAAAAGCACGGGTTAACTGATATTCACTAAACCCGTGAAATTCAAGTACGAAAAGAAACAGCAAGTGTAATGAAACTATTATGAAAAGTCATTCATCATTTTATATTTCCCCAAAGATTATAAATTTATCTTAATAAATTGGTGAAATTCGAAACACTAATATTCATTAGAGTTCATGAAGAAAACCGTAAACCCAATATTAGCTCCTTATTCAGGAAAATTGCACATGAATGGAGATAAGATCCGGAAAGGATGGGCTCAAAGTAATGCAGGATATTGAAATTATCCCTTGGATGAAACTTCAAACGGTTAATTTTCCTTATTCACGATGGAGGCGAATGAAGTGGTCTTCACTTCCGGCGAACAGCTGATGTGCGGAAACTGTTAACACAACAGCGGGTCATGTTAGATTAACAAATGACCACATGCGTCACACTTTCACATGGCAGCGTTGCCATTTGTTAGTGGCTGCCTCAGATGTATGGAACCCATTCGTATCTCCTGTAAGCTCTTGTTAGTTTCTTGATCGTCGACCGTCCTTAATTACTCACGGTTTTGGGGATGTTTGTACATTTGATTGGGCATATTTATCACGACATGTTCTTCTGTGCTGATCGACCAGTTATGAATTTTCACGTACATTAATGTTTTAAATAAAACGTTTTTCTATTCAACAAACGTATTTATCGTGCACACATTAAATCCCGCACACGGCATGAAATTTAAATGTATGACACCACAAACAAACACAAATTAAATTAGGTATTACAAATATATGAATATGCTATCACAGCTGCACTTAAAATTAAAAATCCCCAAAGCATTAAAAATATATATGGCAAGAAACGTTATTTTTGTAAATATCTTAAGCCTCTAAAAATATCTTGAATTGTTGCTGGTTTGGTTATAAATTTGTATTAAATTGTACTAAACTTGTTTGGCGTTTTATTTGTCTTACATTTCATTTCAAATTGGACCCGAGGCCTGAATTGAAGTTGCATTTTGACGGGTTATAATGTGGGCCTTATTGCACCATCGTCAAATGTACGTATGTATTGAATCTGTTTTGTATCTGTCCAATGTATATTTATTGATTATTCCTTATATCTGAGTGGTAATACACAGGAAACTTAATGTATAAAGCTTTATACAACAAATACAATGATGATAATAATAAATTTACTTCACACATAAGTTATGTTAAAATATTTAAGCCAGTTGATTTTAACAAAATGAAAATATATATGTTACTATGAAAAAAAACATTTAAAAAATACACGAAAAATATAATTAATACAAAACCGAAGCTCGTATAACAAGGCTTCTTGTAGGAATATTGATACAGACCATTTATATTAAAATATTTAGAATGTATTTAATAATTCTTATATGATCGTGTTATGAATGAAATAAGGTAAAGTGGGGGAGCCATATTACAGTTTAGGTAAATATTCTACAAATTAGGTGATCTTTTCTAACCATACAACTTGCCAAACAAAAGTCATAATTAAATATGAAAACAGCTCAAAAAAGACAATAATCGGGAGAGCCAGTGGTCAAACGATGCGTAAAAACTTATAAGTTAGAGGGAAAAAAGTTAGAGATATAATAGTGAGATATAACATTAGGGCAAGTTCAACATTTCACTTGGGTTAAAATTTAATAACAGTAAAGTTTACCTTTTACTGTACTGACGCTTCATTTACTTCGCATAAATAAGTTCCTCGCACAGATCTATAGTCTACGGGAATGGGTAGAGCGAGATTAATAAGAAAATCTGCCTTCCTTAAAAAAAAAAAATAATAATATAATAAAATACATACGTATATATTGAAACAACTGACTAACTACTAAGTGGACTTAGCTAAGGGGCTCTGGGGCTAACGTGGTGGATTTCCACGGAACTGATTCGGGTTCGATCCCCGTTGTGTGCCTTTCCCGTGGTTCGGAACTCACGATAAGCCTGTGGTTCAATGAGCTTACAATTAAAAATGGGTGTGTCTAAGCAGGCGAGAGGAACAACAGTGTCTTAAGGGTAACTTCCACCATTACAAGCCATATGAAACTTATCTACTAAGTCCCGTTAACTAGTGAAAATAATTGCACTTACCAAGAATTACTTAATACTTGAAACTACGCAACGTTTAAAGGCGTTTTTAATATGTTAGTTATCTGTAAAGTTCAGTTGTCGTAGATACACTGTTGGCCAATCAGTGTGAGAAATGACCTATGAATGAGGTCCGTCAGAGAAAGGAGAGGACCTCTTAAGAGGACCCGCAGTCTAAACATACTCCACTTGGCACAAGCATCTGTCTTGATCGCATTGGCCTGGTTTTTTGTAAGTCTGCGCTGAACATGTGTCTAAGCTTAGTAGGCTGCAAGTGAGGTATGGTCGCGACGTATAGGCGCCCAAAATAACACGGAGGCTGCAGGACCACCTTTGGGCCACATTCCGGACCGATCAACTTCTATTTACAAGGGACGGTCCTTATTCTCACAACTGACCCTCGGAGAAGAGGGAAGTGATGTAACTTGTAGCGTCTCTCAGTGTACGTTTTAAAATACGAAAAACTGCCAACATTTATGGTTAAGTTTTTGAAAAACAGTTTATATTGATAGATTTTTAAATGTTTGATTCAATTCTGATATAATATGTCGGCCTATTTGTTAATTTTTTAACATTATTGTTTTGTTTCATCCACAGGGTGGTTGCAATACCGTGCATTACTCTGAGCCCATACTTTCTGGCTCAATTAATGTTAGTACTGTGTGAGAATCTCAACATTTTTTTCTTCTTTTTATAAAGGAAAAAATCTTTTTGGGTGGGAGAGTAAAATTCATAAATTTTAAAACTAATAAAATTCTCGTGGTTCACAAGTGTCAAAATAAATCCTCATTTGAGGAGCATTTCTTAAACAAACTTTCTGTAGATACAGTATAATATACGACTCTTGAATGATACTTTGGTTAATTGGTAGGTAGCGTAGTTGGTTAAAGTCCAGCTTCATAGTTTATTTATACTTTAGAAAACGTAGCACAACATTTTAAGTTTAAATGTACTATATAAAGAACTATTGGTAAGATAAAAATAGTAAGACAAGCCTAGTCTTATTTCATAGCTCCTTGACTTGTCTTTAAGCCCCCAAGGGGGGTGGTGCTCTCCCAATATGGGAGCCCCTGCTGCAGAGTAACTAACCATCACAATCAAGTTACCCCCCCCCTCCCCCAAATAATGTATGCTATATGTTGATGATTTCTCGTACTGTGACAGATTGTGGTCATCTTAAACAGTAAATCGTTTAAAAATTATGGATTATGGCTAAATAGGTCATTTTGGACAGCCAATGGCCGAGTGGTCTAAGTGGTTTGAACTTTAAACCTGAGCTAAATATAGCGCTGGTTCCAATCCTGACCTTGACTGATAGTTTTTATCATTAATATTCTTCTTGTACTGTACTGGTTCTCCCCCTTACTCTGTCTGATAAGTTCCACAGTCAAATCAATCGTCTATGAGGAATAAATGGAGAGAGGTTAATTAAAGAGGATATGGAAGAAGGAGATTGGAGATGTACTTTTAAAACCAATTGATTAATACACAGAACATTCGTCTGTATAAAGTAACGGTATACAGCGAAGCATACCAATCCATCAGGTAACAAAGTTTACAGAGAGAGGCGATTAGCGTTACATGGGGCAAAGGAATAGTTGGCCACTCAAAAAGCAATATTACAAGAAAACTGTGTGTAGATACGACTTCTAGTAGTAGAAAACAAAAATTTATCTTATTGGCAATACGAAATAAGGAACTAAATCATAACTGAAGCATCTGGAGCTCATCCGATTATCATGATTCTTTGGTTGTTTACTTTCTTCCATATGCGTTAGCATAGAGAAAGTATTGTGATCGTCCATAAATTTTTTTACAAGTTAGTATAAAAATCCATTTTAGGATCCACTGAACAAAAAATTGTTTTTTTCGAAAAAAATTTTATCTGTCCGTAATTATTATCTCTGTCTGTGTGTATGTGCAGTTCGCTGGAGACCAAGCGGATGGATCAATTTTTATGAAATTTGGAATGTAGGTGTACTTAGCCAATATATATAGATAATTTTTTCACTCTTTTGAAATTTTAGTTTTTTACTTTTATGGGCAAAAACATACAAAAAATTGAATTTTGTCAAAAACCGTCCTAATGATTTTGAATTTTCAGAAAAGATGTAAATTACATTTTAAAATATTTTAGTAAAAACCACATGTCTCTAACTTTACTAGTTTTTTAGTTATGGCAAAAGAACATATTAGGGAATCAAACTGGTAATTCTCAACGTTTTGATTTTTTATTGTTTAATATGGGGGAAAGTTTGTGCCAATTCTTTGGAACCATTTATTCATTTTATTGTTTTTAATGGATGACACACTTTAAGGTAACGTCGATTTTGTTTTTTAACGTGAGGTCAATTCTTTTTTAACCTTACACTGCCCATTCTCCATGGACTATTTATCTTTGCGGGAAACCCGTTGAAACTGAGTAAGGAGGCGAACCAGTACAGTACAAGGTTGACAACTGATAAATATGTCCAGTCTATGATTTTAATCTGCACTATCCCTAATGTAGGATAAAGTCCCAACTGACGCCTTAGACCGCTCAGCCATCGGCTCGCCAGGTCTCAGAAATGTGGCAACACCACACATATATCACATAGATTTGCTAATCCACATTCTTTCCCAACCCTTGGTCGTTAACATATGATAAATGCTAAGAATAAGGAAATGGTGTTATAAAATAAAAATATCAGTTAAAATAAAAAAAGAATAAAAATTAATAAAATATGGAAATAGTTGTGTATAATTTTTTGCCTCACATCAGTTCACATGGGCCTTCAAGCCTGTGCGTGAACTTTATTCGACGAGTGCTTACCGTTACCTCAGTTAGGGATTCGAATCTTGGAACATGCCCTCCACAATCCGAAGCCTTATAGACACTGAGCCACCAAGCAAGCAAACATTCTACATACATGATAACATAACCATAATGTTGTACTTCCTGTAAATGTACTGAGGAATGTTGACATGTCATCAAATATGCTTTAGGTAATATTATTTACTGAAAGGAACAAAATAATTTACTAAAATTAAAAACTAACAGAAAATGATATGCACCATAAAATGACGTTAATTATAATAGAAATAGATAAAATACGAATTGTCATACATAGTCTGTAGTGTTACGTATTGTCATACATAGTCTGTAGGGTTACGTATTGTCAGTAATTTCCCATTCCATTACAGACATGTTCGGTTGTCTAACAAGCATGGAAGTAGGGTCTTAACTTAATTAAAATGGCAGCTCCAGTTGGTCCATTTGTGTCTGTCTGGACAAGGAATGTTGATGAGCGGTGGGTCAGCGGGCCATTCTCTAACCTCACAACAGAGGTAACGAGGTCTCGGTCTGAGCTTACTTGAAAGTGCCGAATATGTCCTGAAACCTCTTGTAGAAAAGTAATTACTTGAAAAAACGAGTCGTTAATCACAAACATGACTGGAAACAGGAAGCAATCTGCAACTGCCCCTCCAGCTCTAGTCTGTCTTCATAAACGCGGCGTTTTAACTGCGTTTATTTATCTTGGAGGACCATTCGCCGGCTAATAACGCTGCCAACTCCCCGCACAAATCTGGAATTAAAACCGCATAAACCATCTTGGTCGGTTGTAAACCGAAATGGGGCCGGTGACCTTGGGCCACTTGGTTTTTAACTAGACGGTTTGAGTTTCTGTTTGGTAGTTTTTTTGTAAAATGAGCTGCTGTAATAATGAACAATTACAGCGTAAGATAACAATCACAACGACAAATGATTACTTGCATTATGGGTACATTATAATAATAGGAGTACATATTGTAAAAAAATCGCTCCTAATTGAAGAAAGCTGTTTCTCTACACGAAACACGCAAAAAAGACTGGTTACTATATCTCAACGATTCTATCAGTTTTAATGACCGTATCACAACACTTTGACTGTTATTTGATTGGTGAAGATCTATTCTAGTAGACCATAAGTTGGTTTTTGCAAAAATGATTATTTCTATATTAACTTTATACTGTAGTTTGATGTGAAACTATATGTCGTTCTGAATCATTTTAAATTGAAAACTCATAATATAAACTTATGGCCCAATAGATTGAATCTTCGATAATCATACAATGTTCATTATAACTCATTTTAATAAACACGAACCACACAGTTGAAATAAAATAGCATGTTTTAGCCCACTGGTGGTTTGATTGCACGGCTACTCTAGGGCTGTCAACTTCGCAGGGGCGGTTTGATTGCATGGCTACTCTAGGGCTGTCAACTTCGCAGGGGCGGTTTGATTGCATGGCTACTCTAGGGCTGTCAACTTCGCAGGGGCGGTTTGATTGCATGGCTACTCTAGGGCTGTCAACTTCGCAGGGGCGGTTTGATTGCATGGCTACTCTAGGGCTGTCAACTTCGCAGGGGCGGTTTGATTGCATGGCTACTCTAGGGCTGTCAACTTCGCAGGGGCGGTTTGATTGCATGGCTACTCTAGGGCTGTCAACTTCGCAGGGGTGGTTTGATTGCATGGCTACTCTAGGGCTGTCAACTTCGCAGGGGCGGTTTGATTGCATGGCTACTCTAGGGCTGTCAACTTCGCAGGGGCGGTTTGATTGCATGGCTACTCTAGGGCTGTCAACTTCGCAGGGGCGGTTTGATTTCATGGCTACTCTAGGGCTGTCAACTTCGCAGGGGCGGTTTGATTGCATGGCTACTCTAGGGCTGTCAACTTCGCAGGGGTGGTTTGATTGCATGGCTACTCTAGGGCTGTCAACTTCGCAGGGGCGGTTTGATTGCATGGCTACTCTAGGGCTGTCAACTTCGCAGGGGCGGTTTGATAGCATGGCTACTCTAGGGCTGTCAACTTCGCAGGGGCGGTTTGATTGCATGGCTACTCTAGGGCTGTCAACTTCGCAGGGGCGGTTTTGCAGTCTAGGAAACAGCCACCTAAAAAAACTTCTGTACGTTGTTTACTTGTAACAGGAACTCTCGCTGAAAATCCGTGAGAATCCGTTTAACATCTCAGAACCTGAAGTGTTGTTTAGCTACATTAGCTCGAAGAAAAACCCATTACTGTGGCTATGATTTTTAGAACCACAAAACATATATTCAATATTTTTACAAGCACAAATCCAATACGATTTTTGTACCTGTATTACTTATTGATATTTTATTTCAATAATGATGAATGAATTTACACAGGAAAATCTAAAAAGACACAAATCCATACTGTTAAAAAGTATTGTTTACCTTAACAAAGAAAATGCTTCCTTGGGGAAGTCCAGAATATAAAATAATAGTCTTAAAAGTTACTGTTTAGCCTCTATAATTTCCATTACGATTAAAAGCTAAATATTTAAATAACACATTTAAATTGATTATATATAAACAATACATAAAAGATATATTCATTTTGTAGTCTAGCGACATAATTATTTCACGCTAAAAAAATCCTCAAACGTTTCGTAATAGTGTAAAATGAACACGCTCTTGGTTGAGGTGTCCTCGGAGATTTAGAGTGGATGTGACATGGGTGTCGTGTTAGTTTCAGATTATCTCTTAACGTTATGGCTGGAGGGCGGTCTCAAGGTCTAGAGACCTTGAAGGGCGCTCAGTTCAGTAACACAGTAGCCGGTCTGCCACTGTTGGCCAACTTGACAGGATGGAGTTGGTTGGCACCACTGCATGACGTCACCAGAGTTACAATTACTCAAGTCCAAGTATGAAGGTTGAAGGTTGCTCTCCATACTTCGTGTGTGGCATTACAAGCCTACTTCTGTACTTCCTGGTCAATGTAACTAACAGGAACGAACCACTTCAGTTTCTTGGTGTACTTTTTTTGAAAAAATCGTTAAAAAATAAGAGCTTTTAAGACAGATATATTGAATTATATGGAACACATATACGAAACACAAACTTACCCTCCCTTCTAGTTATATAAACAGTAAGCGTTACTGTTTGGACTAGGAATGTATGTATAAGGGCTTTAAGCTTTACATATTTATCTTCAAAGCATCCTCAAATAGATTACACTCAGAGACAAACTAATTATGAAAGTAATCAGCTTATCATCGCTGATTGTTCATGTCATTATGCTATTAATTAATGAATGACATTTTCTAAGAATTAGTCGAGCTTAGTTTGTAACAAAAACTACATTTGGTCATCCATACTAATTCATCACTTTTTCATGGCCCATATTCAGCCATGTCTTGACAGTCGACGCCATGTCTTGACAAATATATTATATACTCACTCTCCACAAACAAAGAGAAAACAAATTGTCAGTACTCTGATTTGGAAATAATAGAGCAATTGAACGCTCGTGTAAACCCCCTCACTACAACCACACTTAAAGTACCAACCACATGATAGGCAACCACCTTCTCAAATTGATAGTCACTGCCCGCGTAATGTTGCACACATAACTCTTTACGATTCACACCCTATTGAATGCACACATATGTCTTTACAATCTTCACTTGCCCCATCTTGGTAGGAAAAATAACTTGCTTAAACATATAACTCTCTACGTTTAACTTACCCTAGCATATGAAATCTTTTAGCAGCAAACGTTGCCTCTTACATATAACTCTTTACGATTCACCCACTTATCCGATAACATCTCTAAGCAGTAAACTTTCCCTCCATAGTACACATAACTCTTTACAATTCACTTACCATAAACTATGAGATCTACTGGCAACAAACATAGATAGCTTCCATACACAAATAACTCTTTCCAAAGTTCACTTAAAATGTAAGATATCTTTTAACAGCAAACGTAACCTTCATAACATCTCCTTGCGATTATCTTACCCTATCCAATGACATATCCTGGCAGCCTCCACTATACACATAACTCTTTACAATATTATCTCAAACTAACAGTGAGATCTCTTGGTAGCAAAAGTAGTAGTCTCCTTACATATTTGACTCTTTATAAATCAACGAGATCTCTTGATAGTAAACGTTAGCTCCATTACACACAACTATTTACAATATTCTCTTAAACTATCAATGTGACCGCTTGGTAGCAAAAGTAGTCTCCTTACACACATCACTCTTTATAAATATTCTTAATGAGATATGTTAATATCAAACGTAGGCTTCATTATACACTCGACTCTTTACAATATTATCTTAACCTATCATTGTGTTAAGTATATTTTGGTAGCAAAAGTAGTCTCCCTACACACATAACTCTTTATAAATACTGGCAATGAGATCTGTTGATATCAAACGTAGCCTTCATTATACACACAACTATTTACAATATTTTCTTAAACTATCTATCAATGAGATCTCTTGGTAGCAAAAGTAGTCTCCTTACACACATCACTATTTATAAATATTGTTAATGAGATATGTTAATATCAAACGTAGCCTTCATTATACACTCGACTATTTACAATATTATCTTAACCTATCATTGTGTTAAGTATATTATGGTAGCAAAAGTAGTCTCCCTACACACATAACTCTTTATAAATACTGGCAATGAGATCTGTTGATATCAAACGTAGCCTTCATTATACACACAACTATTTACAATATTTTCTTAAACTATCAATGAGATCTCTTGGTAGCAAAAGTAGTCTCCTTACACACATCACTATTTATAAATATTGTTAATGAGATATGTTAATATCAAACGTAGCCTTCATTATACACTCGACTATTTACAATATTATCTTAACCTATCATTGTGTTAAGTATATTTTGGTAGCAAAAGTAGTCTCCCTACACACATAACTCTTTATAAATACTGGCAATGAGATCTGTTGATATCAAACGTAGCCTTCATTATACACACAACTATTTACAATATTTTCTTAAACTATCAATGAGATCTCTTGGTAGCAAAAGTAGTCTCCTTACACACATCACTATTTATAAATATTGTTAATGAGATATGTTAATATCAAACGTAGCCTTCATTATACACTCGACTATTTACAATATTATCTTAACCTATCATTGTGTTAAGTATATTTTGGTAGCAAAAATAGTCTCCCTACACACATAACTCTTTATAAATACTGTAAACGAGATCTCTAGATATAAAACGTAGCCTTCATTATACACACATATATTTACAATATTTTCTTAACCTATCATTGTGTTAAGTATATTTTGGTAGCAAAAGTAGTCTCCTTACACACATAACTCTTTATAAATACTGGCAATGAGATCTGTTGATATCAAACGTAGCCTTCATTATACACACATCTATTTACAATATTTTCTTAAACTATCAATGAGATCTCTTGGTAGCAAAAGTAGTCTCCTTACACACATCACTATTTATAAATATTGTTAATGAGATATGTTAGTTTCAAACGTAGCCTTCATTATACACTCGACTCTTTACAATATTATCTTAACCTATCATTGTGTTAAGTATATTTTGGTAGCAAAAGTAGTCTCCCTACACACGTAACTTTTTATTAATACTGGCAATGAGATCTGTTGTTATCAAACGTAGCCTTCATTATACACACATCTATTTACAATATTTTCTTAAACTATCAATGAGATCTCTTGGTAGCAAAAGTAGTCTCCTTACACACATGACTCTTTATAAATATTGTAAACGAGATATCTTGATATAAAACGTAGCCTTCATTATACACACAACTATTTATAATATTTTCTTAAACTATCAATGAGATCTCTTGGTAGCAAAAGTAGTCTCCTTACACACGACTCTTTATAAATACTGTAAACGAGATCTCTAGATATAAAACGTAGCCTTCATTATACACACAACTATTTACAATATTTTCTTAAACTATCAATGAGATCTCTTGGTAGCAAAAGTAGTCTCCCTACACACATAACTCTTTATAAATACTGTAAACGAGATCTCTAGATATAAAACGTAGCCTTCATTATACACACAACTATTTACAATATTTTCTTAAACTATCAATGAGATCTCTTGGTAGTGAAAGTAGTCTCCTTACACAAGACTCTTTATAAATACTGTTAATGAGATCTCTTGATAACAAACGTTACCTGAAAACATATGTATATGTATAATGAGAGCTATTGTTTCTTAACGTAGCCTATGTGTTTGGTTGTGATGTCAAATGTGTGAGCCATAGAAGAGGTGATATGTACGTGTATGTATGAGTCATATTGTGAGAGATAGGGGGGTTTATTAACTAAATATAATTGCAACAATAATACTGCTCAAAAATATTTATCATGATTTCGTCAATATAAATCATTACAAAAACGACAGGACCAGTCTTTACGTAATACTCCTTAGTATTAATGAAATGAAAATTAACTTTATTGAATTTAGAAAGAATTGTAATACGTAGTGAGGTTAGGACTAATATGTCCTTCCCTATTTTTAAGCAAGCAAAAAAATCCGTTTTTTAAATTTAAATTGGTGCAATAGAATTTAAAAAACTGTTTTAAATAAATATTATTAAAAAATAATCCTAGCATAGAAGAAAAATTAAATTAAACAATAAACTTTATATCAATTACTGTTAATTACATACTATCGTAATTAGATTCTATCAAATAAAACACATTAATGAGTTAATGTTATGCGTAAAGGGTAAAGGTATTATAAAAAGCTTTTGACATCAGTATCTACTTCATAGAAAATTATTTGTTGTAATAATAATAATAATAATAATAATTAGAGGCTTTATTCGTAAACATCAAGCTAAAAATAGTTTTCAATACTTTGTTGCTGCTTGCTCTAGATTGTTATCACGATTTATTTGCACGGTCTAGAAAATCGTCAATCGAGTAAACTGGTTTACTAGCAAACCAAAAGCGTAGTTCTTTTGGATCTCTTTTTCTTCTATTCTTTTAAGATGAATAGGTAGAGCATTATATAATCTTGCCCCAGCGTATGATGGCTTTTTAGCAAATAGGGCAGTTCTTTGTGCAGGTAAGTTAAAGTTAACGCATTTCTTGTTGTTTGGCCATGTTGACTGTTGCACGTTAATTTTAAATTAACAGCATGCATGATGACTTAGGAATGTAAAAAGATGTGATGGTGAGTATATTGTGTTGTTTTTAACCTTCTATTTCGCGGTGCAATATCAGCCACCAGTCTTATTGCTCGTTTCTGTAGAACGAGTACTCACTGGAGGCTGTTATTTGAAGATGCCCCCTAAATTATAATTCCATATCGGACTCTACTTCCAAACAGTGCGTAATAAGCTGTTGTGTTAGCTTCTATAGTACTTACAGATGTTATCCTTCTTAGGGCAAACAATGCTGTGCTGAGCTGATGACACAAATGATCTATGTGGAAATTCCAGGAGACACGATCATCTGGCATTAGTCCAAGGTGTTTAATATATTTAGAAATTTGAATGTCACTTGGGATTGTTATTTTATATTTGTTCTTTGAAAATATAATGTGTTGAGTCTTCGTTTTATTAAAAACCGAGCCATTTTTAATGCTAAATGGATGAGCAATGTATACAGCTATATTTGTGTTAATTTCAAGGAGCTCAGTTGATTTGGGAGAGGTAGTCAGAACAGTGTCATCTGCATACATGACTGGATAACAATGTGAGTCAATGTAGTTAGGTAAGTCACTAGTAAACAAAATAAATAAAACGGGGCCCAATACAGAATATTGTGGAACACCTCGAGTCACAGCTAGTGGCAACGACACTGCCGTTCTTATTATCTCATTGATTTTCTGTTTTATTGTTACTACCAGTTTTTGTTCATTTAAATAACTCTTGAACCACTGCAGTGTCATTTCCTTGAAACCTAAGAAACTTAATTTAGCTAGAATTAAATCATGATCCAAGCAATCTAAAGCCTTACTCATATCAAGGAAAGTAACAGTTTCCCCTTCTTCGATGTTATTTATTATGTGTTCTACTAAATCAGTTAGAGCTGTTGTTGTGGATCGTCCAGCTAGAAAACCATGTTGCCTTTCAGTAAGATGGTTGTTAGTTAATAAGTGATTTAGTAGTATTTTCAGTATACATTTTTCTGAGATTTTAGAAAATGTTGACACTATGGATATAGGCCTGAAATTTTTTTGTTCATGCTAGTTACCTTTTTTATGTAAAGGGTTTGATGTTTTCATTTTTGAAGGGAAGACTCCTTGAGTCAAGGATTTGTTAATTAAGTTACTTAGTAGATGTCAGAGTTCTTCTTCCACCCACCTACCCCTACACGTACAGTAGTATTGATCCACCCAACCACCCGTACAAGTACAGTGGTATTGATCAACCTACCTACCCCCATACGTACAGTGGTATTGAACCACCCACCCACTCGTTAACATAAAGTGGTATTGATCCACCCACCCAACCGCTCCTACACGTACAGTGGTAGTGTATATTGTTTACCAGGTTTTGTATACCTCGGGAAGTTTCATTATGGCTGGTAATTCACGGACAGTGGTAATAGCCCTCCCGCCCACCCATACACGGACAGTAATATTGGTCCTTCCACCCACACACACACATAGACAATGGCAATGCCCTCCGCCCACCCATACACGGACAGTAGGCCCTAATAATGACCCTCCCACCCATACATTTACAGTGGAAATGCCCTGCTACTCACCCATCACGCACAGTGGTAATAGCCCTCTTGCACACCCATATACGGACAGTGGTATTGGTCCTTCGACCCACCCATACATTGACAGAGGCAATGCCCTCCTGCTCACCCATTACGCACAGTGGTAATAGCCCTCCCGCCCAAGCATATATGCACAGTAGCAATGCTATCCCGCCCACCAATACATAGACAGTAGCAATGCCCTCTCGCCCACCCATAGACGGCCAGAGGCAATGGCCCTTCCACTAACCCATACATAGACAGTAGCAATGCCCTCCCGCTAACCCGTACACGGACAGTGGTAATTACTGTAATGGGTTAATACCACTATACGTGTATGGGTGGGCGGGTGGGTCGATACCACTGTACGTGTATGGATGGGTGGATGGGTCCATGTGCGTGTGCGTACATGCGTGCGGGCGTGTGTGAGTGTGTGCACACATGATACTTCATATTTCTACGTAATATCAGCTAGGGGATTGATGTCGGGGAGGGGGAAGGCCGCGGCCTTGATTGGAATGCGGAAAGCTCGTCACTAGGTTATCTTATCGATGGTTATCAGTTGTTTAAATGGTTTAAAGGGATTTAAATGTCCGGGCCCGTCATTACATTATTCTTTTATAAGCTTATTGTATCTTTTGTAATATGAGCTTATGGTTATAGCTTAAATGTAAAATAGTTACATGTTTTTATAAGAATAATCAAGATAGATTAATCATCAAGAATAGATGATGCTTAATCCATCCGCGCTGAAGAAGAAGGTTTAAGAGATTGGATAATTTTTTCACCCGAATTTGTCAAATGAAAATTAGTTAGTAGGCAGTCAGTTTGGTCAGATATGTAAATAACTGATATAATTATATAAAGTAAATATAATTACAAATTTCAAAGTGCTATATTTATATATTTATACATATTTCATCGTGGTTTTGTACATTAATCATTAAAACAAGGCCATCGAGCTCTAATGCCAGTTGTCTAGGTTGACTACAAATAGCTGACCTGCAATATTACTTTTCTATTTGGCTTTGGAAGGTTTTCAAATATAGCAGAGACAATTGAGATTGTTACACAAACTATTACTTGAAATAATATTATGCACAAATATAACTCATGTCTGGGTTTGATTGTATATGAGTTCTTTACCTGAGGAAGTGAGATGCACTACAGTCAGTTCACAGGATGTAGGAAGAGGAGTGTTCGATATCAAGAGCCATTCGCGTGTTGGTCAGGTGCAGTTGGTCGGAGACATGTTTAGTGTCACAAATACCGATCTGACAAAACAACACCGTACTCAGCCCTGTGTTTGATTGTATATGAGCTACTTTTTACACCTCAAGTAGCTCTGTAACCACCTCCCTTTTTTTTCCGCGATATGTCATTTTATTTATAAATTTATAAATATATTTTAAGGTAAAATTTACTTGAAAATTTAATTAAAAGTATTTATTGACTATCAGTGGACTTATGTAACTTGGCTAAAGTTTTATAAATATTCTTTCTCAACATTAATCATAATTTGAACATAATATTTAAATGATCTTGATGAGTAATATTTATATAAAAAAAGACAAACAATAATGAACCATATCTAAATAAAACAAAATATTTAGAATTCATTTCGCAATTCCAAATGATGTTTTATACATTGGTAAACAATTTTTATTATTGTAATTTCCCAACTTGAATTATATACACAACATAATATACCTTACTACAACTGATAAACTTTGCCTGAATTAAAAATATACTAAGGGTTCTTTTTAATTTCATGATAGTAACCAAACAAATGATATAAAATCACTACACCATCCTTCACTCCCTACGTTGTGTCACTTCAGTGTTTTTGTCAGTCCCGGTCAGACAACTTTCATCAGAAGTTCGACTGTACAGTACACATTAACAAAAAAGAAGGCTAGATAAATTAATATGAAGTTTTGTTTTTGTTTTATCAACATTTTTTTAATTTAACGTTGAACTATGGGCAATCTTATTTATAAGGAAGAAAATGGATCTTTTAGGTTTTTTCTACCCTTGAGGAATGCAATTTTGAAAAATAAAAATGCGTTTTTAGTACACTTAAATTAAACAAAATCTGCATTCTTATACAATTTCAAGTCATTTTGTGAGTCTGTGAGTGGTAGTTCACTTATTTATAAGTCACTTTGGAACTTTTTGAGATTCACATTTTTACTATTTAAAGGCTTGAACATGTGGCTAACCTAACCTAAACATAACAAAACCTTCTGAGTCTACATATTAACATTGATTTTACTATATAGTAAAATCAATGATAATATATATGGTGTAATAAGCATAACACACAACTGCACATACATATAGCTACTATCTGAGTAAGAATTGAAGGTGTTGCTTCCAAGTTCCAAAAAAAAAAAAAAAAAAAAAAATAAGAAGTAAAACGTTTAAATCAAGGGAACTTTTAAAACTACTTGCTTTTTTAAGTAATAAAACATGATGCAAAATGTTTAGGATCAAGTATACATAAAGATATGAAAGCCATAAATCAAAAGCACAACCAGAATTGCTGTCGAATCGTTTAGACTCAAACAAATGTATATGTGGGGTGAATAGTCAGGCCCACCAAAGTTAATTTTAAGCAGGAGAATTGGTTTGTCCAAAACAAACATCCCATACAGTTATGAGTTAATTAAAAAGATTGCTTGAGGAAAGAGTGTGAAAAGCGTTGTTACAAAAAAGAACCTCAAGGCTACTAATTTTTCACGTCCTGTTTACATTAAGATATACTGGTGTATATCGCAAAATGAGCGTCATTTTTGGTCAGCTGTAAAGTGTATCTTCCTTCAAAATCTCTTAACATACCTCTTAACAAAAGTTAGGAGATCACCATCCTTGGTTGGGTGGATGGTCCACACCAAAACGTTTAGCTAGGATAGTTGGTTAAATACCCTGGCATCAAAACCTCACTTGGTTGGAATCCGAAATACTGTGTGCTTTATCCTTCCTGAGCTTTGTCGAACTTACTTAGTAAAAGACTACACAGGCCATCCCCACTCATCCTACTCTCAAGTAATCATTCATAATTAAAATACGCATAAACTGTGTTGGCATCACAAATATGAAACAGACAAATCTACATATTTAAATGTCATATATCAGTAAGCCCGAATCTGATGTATCGGAAGCGTTCAATTGCAAATTCCAAGATGGTTACTGTTCGAGAAAATATAAAGTTCGAGAAAATGGCAAAAGCTGCTATCATATAGTGTGACAAAAACTGAGAGATGGCTTGTTACGATTTCCTGCCGTACGAAACTTGAATATATGTACACTATTCCACGCGATGAACAAGTATAATTCCGATTTCATATTGTTATGGAAGTCTGGATGTTCCCTTTTATCCTGCGCTAATGGCTTCGAAACTACACAAAATGAACTTTCAAGTAACAGATTTGTTCATTTAGCACTGTTCAGTTCAGAAGAACTCCGACCGGGTGGTCTTTCAGTTATTAACAACGGAATCGTGCGCTTTCGTCGATGGAGAAGGAATACAGAGTATGACTCCATGTAGCCGTCCCGTCAGACGTTGGCGACGGTTTAGTATGTAGGTAGTTTAGTGTGGTATGTGACAGACCCGCTTCCTGGCAAGTATCCACAAGTGAGCGTGCGCGAATACAATATCCCTTGGTTTGGCATACGCAGTGGAAAACAAAATACACACACTGCCAAGATTTACACTTAAAAAAGTATCCTATCTTTGTAAGAAACTGTTCCAGCTGTTAAAAACCTGATTGACCTGCAAGCTTAGGAAATCTGCAATAGATTTCAATTATACTTAACAAAAACCAACAGAACAGCCTTGACAAAGTATCAGTGGTGATAAACAGGCCCTTGGAGTTCGGAATATATGTGACTCGACTCTTGCGAAGTTGCCAACCCAGGTATCTGAAGATACTTTGAAAACCACATACGCAAATCAACAAAACTCATCACTTTGTAATCTTGGAAATTGAGATCGAGAATCGGCACACGAGAGTCGCTTAAACGGATTTTGTATATAATGTAAAAACTAGACACTTACCTCTGAAACATGAATTTAATTGAGACTAAGGCATCGAGCAAAAGAATCCTAATAAGCAATCGATATGCTAGAAATTAAAAATCACTAAGGATCCCAAGATCTCAAGTTAGATGTAGACACTTATCCTGGAAACACAAGTTGTATGGAGACTAACACTGGCCAATACAACTCAGACATCGAATCCTACAAGACAATCTAAAAGCACTAAAGATTTTAATTTTTCAAGATACTGAGATTCACCCTGGGGAATAGTAGCCTTTTACACTTTCAGTAAACCAACTCATCAAGTTGGGGGGTTCTGAAAATTATTCCATATCTTTTGGTCAATGGATAAACACTAATGCCATCGAAATTTCAATTTGGGTCTAGACATTTATCATGACAGCGTAGATTTCAGAGAGATCGAGGAGGAGGGTCCTAAAATGTACTGATTATCCTATAGACAATGTATCGTGATTTTAAGTTGGGTGCAAATACACTTAACTTTCATTTAACTTAAATTTCATGGAGATGTATCATCACGAATTCTGTAAAATCTTAAGTAAATACTTGTCTCTCCTAATTAGTCACAGAGAACTTGAAGAACAGAGTTCTTTGAATCCAAACAGGCTCTAACCTGCATTCATGGTCGAGTATTTAGAAGGCCTCTATGGAGCCGAAACTCACATTTAGGTGTCGTAATTATATGATAATTTCCAGCTGAAAGGGCATCTTGTTTTACAAGCGAGATAGGTCTGTTTATCTCCAATGACCATCAGCGGGACGCAGTCGTGAAGAAAGCTGCGTTACGTCATCGAGAGTTCCGCCCACGCATCTATTGTCAAACAGTGTGAAGGGAGCTGCGTGATCCTCACGACCGCCATCATACATAAACATACCGGGGAAGCAGATGACTGTCCTACGCCCCTGCCCCACCCCCGCTACAGGCCATTCATGCTGGGTAATTGGCACCCGCGGCGTGAATTCATCACTGTTTGGGGTTCGAACCCAAACCACTGGGACTGACTCCAACTCTTGCAGCTTCGCTTGACATATTGAATAGACCCCGAATTACTTTTGACAACTATCAAGAATGAACGATTAATTGAAATCACAAGTCGATAAACACCTGATTAAGAGCATAAAAAGTAGCTCTTTACAAATAAAATTATGTATTTGAAATTACCGTAAAAAAAAAAAAAGTTACTGATTTTTCACAAATATGAACCACAATTAATTTATGTTATAATTATAACTAGTCATAATCCGTAATTTTGAGTAATTTGCTAAGAAAAAAAACATGATAAAAGACGTTCTTCAGTACGGATTTAAAATAGAATATGCGTAATTGCATTCACTCAAAATTCTCAGCCTAGAATCAGATCCTAAAACCTGCTCAACGTGAAACGAGCTATAGTAATGTGAGCCAGCTTATTCCTTCTTGACTTTCTTACAGACAAGTAATATTACTTCAGAATATGCTTTTACTCATTTCTGCACGCCTAATTTTTTTCAGTATTATAACTATTATTGATTAAATAATAACTATTATTGATAGTTATTATATTACTATCGATATTCTCGGCAGCTTCACACCCTATAAAATCTTCTTAGTGATAGCAAATTTATTTTTGCATTATTTGCTATTTTGAAAAACAAGATTTATACTAATTAGACCAACATATTTCTTCTCTTTATTTATTGATTAAAAAACTAGTTTTAGTATCGTGGGACTCGGTTCGTCCTTGGCCTTCTCTACAGTTCGAGGCCTATCGATTGGTTACGAGTGCCCAGAGAAACGACGAATAATCGATTACTTCTTCTTCGACCTGGATGAAAGCCCTTTCCCACACCCCGAGGTTGGATGACCTGTTGTGAAAGTGTAACATTTGTTTCTGGTATCTCCAATCTATATACTATAAAGCTCGATGTAGTGACACACTCACTCACTCACTCACTGACACTAAATGTTGAGGCACTTCCCGGCGTCCTACCGTGTATACTTGAATTGAAGCTCTCGGTCTGAAACCAAAATTGTTTTTTGACCGAACTTGAGAAAAAACTTGAGTAAAATTGTCTAACCTTCAAAGTTCTACATACGTAACAAACGCGCGCTATATATAGATGAATTTAAGTTTAAAAACCTAAACATTTGGGGTATCGGGGGCCCAAAAACTTACATTTTTGAAAATGTAAAAGGTTTTAATACTAGTGTTATCTAAAGCTATTTTTCTCCTGAATACAAATAAACCATCAGACCTTTTTTTGGTATAAAAAGGCCAATAATAAGGGGTATATCTCCCCCCCAAAAAAACTCCTAAAACAAAAAAAGGGTCCAAGTGGAGTATCAAACTATGTGTATATCTCCTAGATCACATTATACCATTATATTTTTGAATAGACGACGTATAAAGACTCTGTCCCCCCCCCCCCAAATATAAAATATACTACAAAATCCAAAATTGGGTATTGTTAAACTAATACGCCCAAGTGGAGTACCAATTAAAGGTATTCTTCTTGTAATTACTAATATACCTTTACTAATATACTTTACGTTTTAGAACATTTTGTTCAATAAAAAATGGAGAGGCCGATAACCTCTTTAACCATATTCTAAACATATAGTATTGATCTGTGAGGAACTTATCAGACAGAGTAAGGGGGAGAACCAGACAGTACAAGGTGAACATTACTGATAAAAACTAACAGTCACGGCCGGGATTCGAACCAGGACTTTCTCTAAGTCCTGACCCTGTTTGGTCAAAAAAATCATCGACTTTTTCGATTAAATTACTTTATATCAGCTATTAAACGCCTCCCAAGTAGTTCTTACATTAAAATTATATTTATAGTTATAAATAAATCACCTCAGAGATGCGAATTTGGACTTTCTTGGTACACACAGAATTAAGAAACTATTTTCCCGATTATTTCCAAATTTTAAAAACAGACCCTCACAGAACCGGTCTTGCTCATCTGTTATTTTAAATTACGTAATTCCACTGCAAATTAGCAAATTTGATTTTAAATAATTAATGTTATATGTTTGTTTTTATTTTATTACGACGAGAAATGCAATGTCGTGTTTGGCATCTTTTGCTTTTTAATATCATGCACTTTACAATGTTGATTAACTTTATAAACTCAACATGTGGTTGTACTTTTACCCGTGTGTTATATTACAATCCAATCGCTACACACACGTACAGCAAGACACATCACCCGCACCCGCAGGATTGCGCTTAGACGGCAATTATACCACACATATCCCAGTGGAGGGGAAGGGGTCGAGTGTATGTGTGTAAGTACCTCACGGTCAGACGTACAGCCAGAGCTGCGAGGGAATTCAGTTGTCCCTATCCTTAAACCACTCGGCCACCTAATATAAAAATTAAATGGAATTCCATCATGTAGAACAGTAAATTAAAAATGTTAAAATTTGTAATCATTTACTTTCTCATGTTGGCATATTATTTAATGCAGAAAATGATAAAGAAATAACTTACTAAGCTTAAGTTATTAGCTTATGTGATCACTCGCCAGCACGACGCTGTTTAATCCGAGGATGTGAGATGATGACTGTCAAAGTTCTTGTAGCTTCGTGTATTTTGAAACTTTATCAACCTTGATCTGCCATTCTCAATACATTGGTTATAAAACAAATACAACTTAAGTGTTATTCTCAGTGCCGGTCAAGTGTTGTACACGAGATATTACTGCTTCCAAATGGATTTTATTAGTCGACAATCATTTAGTTGCGTAGGAGTTTATCCTCTATCTCCTGGTAGATTAGTCAACCTCAAGTGTCAAGCTTAGAAGTTGTTTAATTACCAGTACCTATAGCATATTCAATTTCAGATCCTCCACACTGATTTGAATTACACTAGAAATCAACCTCCAGTAAACTATAACATTTAAGTATATTAGTAGGTGTATGGTTGGGTGGTTGGATCTTACCGTGTATAGGTCAGTGGGTCATTGCCACTGATCATGTGTAGGTGGGTGGGTCAGTGGCACTGTACGTCTTTGGGTGGGTGGGTGGTACTAGTTAATAATTTGTTTGACATTACACTTTATAATCTATGGTGGGTAAATATACTCCGTTTACAGTTTAATAGACCTTATGTTATACAAAAAATATCGTTACAAAGTAAATGGCCTTAAATTTAAAATTTCTGTGTTCATAAATATTGGACAAAACAAAACGATAAAGTTATATAACATTTTAAGTAACCACATAATTTACGAAATATTTCATAGCCATACGTGTTATTTACATTTTATTTACAATTACAATACTACCGAACTCAATTACAAGACTAAGTATGATTTAACCCAATTCATAACAGGCGAGACAAGGATTGTTTAACTTACAACTTTGACTATAACTTATATATTGTGTTTATAAATAGAATCCAAACTACAATTTCGTAGGTTAATTAGATGTAATTTATATTTAATACTTGAAAAAAATCTCTGTTGTAGAAGTCGAAATGTCGTGTAGGTTTTCTTCACGGAGTTATGGGTCCAAAACTCTACCCTTATCAAATACTACATTATTATTGTATTTTTTAAAATAAAGTTAATTAAAATGTTAACGTGTTTTTAATTAATATATTTTATTGTGTATAGTTAAAATATATCATGTTAATTAATTTTAAAATAATAAGGGGTTATTTTAATCACTGAATGCACCACAGAGAAGTAATATTCTAAATTTGGCAATATAGGGTTCGCAGTAATCCAATAGCACATTTCCAGAAAAAACGCGAGGAAGCGCCAATTACTGGGGGCGGATTAGCAATAAACTACGCTCAGTAATCCGGGCCGGTGTAGGCAGAAAGAGGATCGGCAGCGGATTCATTAAACACATTTTGCAAATCGCCTTTTAGCTCTGCTCTAATCCAGGGCGTAAAAGAGCCCTATTGATCTCTCTCACGGTCGACTGGCGGTATTTAACTATACGTTTTCACGGTCCAAGTGCGAAAGTGTCACCGGACTGGGGCTGACCAAAGCAGTCAAGCAAGCGTGAGGTTAGAGCTAACAAGCGACCATTGTGGGGTCTCATGATAGGGCTTCTAGTTATACCTACATGTCCTAACAGGTCCTGCCGCCTCTTAATATCCCAGGAGCTGGTTGAATTTGTTTTAAGAAAGTTCTGTTTGACTAAGTTATTCGTTAGTTAAAGTAAACATAAATATTTGAATTGTTTAAGATACCGGAGGAGTGCTTAGAAAGGGAATTTATAAGGGTAACCTTGCGTCATTATTGGTCCGTTGTAAGATATTATATAAATATACAACATTGCACTGAACTCTATTTAAATCAAACATGTTCTTGCGTATTTAATAATGGCTAAAACTCTTCTTGTCTATAAATTTTCTTAACAATTTAATTGTTTAAAAGTAACACAATTTAAGGGAGACAATATAAATTAGGAATCTACCTTACGAGGGATGAAAAAATATGTATATTTGGCAATGTGATTGTTATAAGGCCTGTCTACAGTGTATAACAATAAGTGAAAAAAAGATTAGATTCCCATATTTTTTGCAAAGATTAAAATAATCATATAAAAACTTTTGAAGCTTCTAAATTGACATCATTTATTAGAAGTGTAAATTTTTTTAATATCTTACTGGCATTTCATTTCAAAAGTGTCTTTTAAAAAGGCATTAAACTAGATAAAAGATTGTTAAGAGTTGTTATAACTCTCATAAGTAAAAGAGTTTTATGTATTTAATTTCTTTTCTGTATCCATACACGTACAGTGGTACTGACCCACCCACCCACCCATACACGTACAGTAGTATTGACCCGCCCTCCCACCCATACACGTACAGTGGTACTGACCCACCCGCCCACCCATACACGTACAGTAGTATTGACCCGCCTTCCCACCCATACACGTACAGTAGTATTGACCCGCCTGCCCACCCATACACGTACAGTAGTATTGACCCGCCTGCCCACCCATACACGTACAGTAGTATTGACCCGCCCACCCAACCATACACGTACAGTGGTACTGAAATTATTTAATAATTTCACGTGAGGTATTATATTTCAACGTTTATGTATTCAATAATTCTTACTTAAATGTTAGTAACAGACTGAGCATTTATATATTTTTCTTATGCTTATAAATATATTGTGCAATTATTTCAGAATAAGCTGATTTCTAATCGATGAGCTGCAAAATTGTTTTAGCCATAGTAGTTTTAAGAAGTTTTTAAGGTATACAAATTTCATATGAAAGACCTTATGATTAATGCATTTTAAGGCCATCATATATTGGCGCCATATGCTGAATATCTTATCGGAATATTTAGTGGATATAACAGTCAGCTTAGTATTTGTTACAGTAATATATAATATTTTACTTATAATTGACGTGACTGATAAAATTATATGTTTCACAGTCGTTAACTGGCATAATTGAATACTTTTAAAAGAGCCCCAGATAAAGTAACACGGCCTTGTTTTTTTATAATCAACAGGAAATTTACCGTTAAAGCATTGATTCATTTTAAAAACAATGTTTTAAAGATCATTAAAACCATGGCCTCGATGTTTTTATGACCTGTCATATAATCTTCTTTACTGCTATAAAGATATACGATCACGGCCACTTCGTTATCCGCTATTAACGAAACTAATTTAGTATAGCTCTACTGGCCTACATTTAGAGAAAAAAAATCATATAATTCAGTTGGTCATTGGAAAATTATTAATTTAAGTCTTTAGTATTCGCATAAAGTAATTTAAAATCGACGAATAACTATGAATACAAATGATTTATTGTTGATGCAGTTACAATGTAATTGGTTTATGTTTTGACGATGGATTAATTGAGAATAAATTTAAAAATATAGCAATTGAAACATTTTTTACAATGTATACAATAAATCAAATTAGCTACTTGGAATAACACGTTTAAAACTAAGAAGTTCATAATGAATTGATGTGTGTAAATAACATAATATGCTGTATTAAGTTGAGATTAAAGTGGTACCATTAATCAGCTGTATAAATTGTTTTTATGCATATTTCAACAAATTTCGAGGACTACATTGTAGAATTTGTTGAGTTACAAGTAACCTAAATTAAACAACCCAAATAACATACAAATATTTTTTTCTTTCGCGCTATTTAAATTGTACTATTCCATCCATTATAAAACTTAACAAAATGAGTGTCTCGGATCCATTTGAATTCAGTTTACACTTTACAGAAATACAGTAGTGATTCTTACCAATACACTACTAAAACTAATAAAATGTTAAATTGTCTCAAAATAATTCTAAATTGTCTGAGAACAACTTAACTTTATAGGGTAAACTAATAGACATTTATTTCCACACAAAAAAGTGGGTTTTGAAACAATATTAGTTTTTCAATACTCTTTGCAAAGTGATAACTAATTTTGCTATGATGAATAACTGAACAAAATATTATAAATTCTTTGGAGAGGTTAAAAAGTGACTGTTTACCCTTGAAAATAATTTGTCATTAGTAAATGAGAGTTTTATTTTTATTTTTCAATTGATGGACCTCTTAAATATAAACTAATTGTAATCCAGACTTAATAGAACAGAACTGCCTCCTTTGGTAACACAAGACGGTGAGCGATCATACCTCAGTTGATCATGTTCCATTTAAGTACATGGATTAAATTATTCATAAAAAGAATAACCATCGTCATCATTTTCGTCAGCATCAAAGGTGTTCTGCCCTCAGGCAGGTCCTGCTACAGCCTTCCACCAAAGCTTTCTGTTTTGAGCATTTCTTTTTGTTGTCTCATACATCTCTCCAATCGGTACACTGTCCACCATCTGACATCTTCTTCCTACCTTTCCACACTCCTTCCTGTAACTTTTCCTTCTATAGCTCATCACGTTCTCCTAACCGATACATTTTTTCCTTCTTATAGTTTTCAGTGTTTCCCTTTCTCTGCCTACTCTCCTCAGTACTTTTTCACTACACACTTTATCTTCCTATCCTTCTCAAAATCCATTTCTCCATCGCTTTCAATCTCTTGTTGTCTTCTTTCCAAAAAGTTCGTTTTCACTTCATATAGTAAAAAATCATAAACATTTTCCTCTGCTTCTTATCCAAGGTTCCACAAAGTAGACTTACAATTTTACTAAATCTTTCTTTCTTTTTTCTTAGCAATTCTTACATTTATTTCCTTTATTCATGTCTGCTGTAACCATACTTCCTAGATATTCAAAAATACGTAGGCCTACTTGCTCTATTGGTTTTCCCTTTAGTTTAGTATTCAATTGTTCCTCCTCTCTTCCTGTGATCAAAATCTTTGTTTCATTTGTGCCAATTCAAAATAAAAAGAATTTTAAAAGTAACAGTTGAAAACCTAACACTCTTCCTGAGTGTTTGCAACTTTTCCTTGTGATAAAATTTCATCGACATTGGCAGTATCCATATTCTGATAAAACTTCCCAAACTTTCTCACCACGTGAGACTTACTGGGACAACAGTACACGTAGTACAAAACACACTTGATGCGGTTTCTGACGCAGTCACTGCGCCAGTCAAGGACACAGTTCTCCGCCTACGTTCGTTCACCCCTCTTATTAGTCATTACCAAGTAAAGGCTTGCCGACAATATCCCCGAGATAAGGTAAGTAATAACCCGCCGCTGACTGTCCAACTACTGCCGTCATGTGCCAATTTCCTTAACTGCTGGTGTTCGATAAACTTCAATAATGCACTGAGGGCATTGACTTCCTTGTACAATTTCTATTGGAGACATTTCCAAAACAAATAGATGATAAAACGAAAATAATCTACTCAATTTCTAGTTGATCGTGCAAAAACGTATTCACTGAAAGGAAGTTCAACAAAACTAAACTGGTTTGCTTCTTTCAATCGTATTTCCATATTCCATTTCTGTGTTCAACCTAAAGAAATATTAACTTTAGTGTTCAACCTAGTTCAGCAATTATTTATATTTGGGACGAAATGATAACAGGTGTGTCTTTAAAGGTAAATAGCAAATATGAATAGTTAAAGAGTGTATGATGAGTGAGGAGAACATGTGTAGTCTGGTTACTAGCTCATTACAACTTATGCTCAGATAGGGTTATTTATTAACAACCCAACAACCAGGTCAGATAAGGACTGACAGCCTCACGTAGGATCCCACCATTGGTCTGGTTTTCGGTTATTTGACAAGCGTAATTCTCAGTTCTCTCCCCTTAATAACATCATTAATGATTTACTAAAGCAACATTTTATTGGAAGAATAAGTGCATTTGCAGATGACATCGCTTTTAACTATAAAAATAAAAACAAACAAACTGTATATTTGGAAATGAACAAAGACCTGATTACTCTGAGAAACTGGTGTATTAATAATAAAATGATAGTTAATGTTTCAAAAACTAAATTTATTAATTTTGGTTACAAGAGCTTTAATTTTGACTATCCACTATATTATCACTCTATTGACTGTAAGGGTAGTACTGGATGTAACTGTGTACCAGTTGAAAAGGTTGACAGTTTCAAATATTTAGGGGTCTATCTTGATGAATATTTATCTTGGAAGAAACATATATTACAATTGCACAGACAGATTAAATTTAACGTTAGAAAATTCTTCTTTTTAAGAAAATTTTGTCACACACAACTTTTAATTTCTCTATATTATGCCTTAATTCAGTCAAGATTGCAGTACGGAATTTTATGCTGGGGAGGAACTTATAAATATCTCTTCAATAATTTAAGAAAATCTCAAAATAAATTTATTAAATTAATTCTTAAGAAAAATAGACAAGAGCATTCTTTTCCTTTAAATTGTCAAACGGGTGTAATGCCTTTACAACATTTGTTTATTTTCAAAACACTAAAGCAATTTTATATAAGGAGTGGAAATAGAGGTTCAACCAGGGTGCGTCCTGAACTTAGAAGCAACATTCAAAGACTATTCATAAAACCGAAAGTTAATTTGCCGGCGTGGTGGCTCAGTGGCTGCGGAGGGCAAGGTCCAAGGTTCGAATCCCCACTGAGCCAACGGTCGGTACTTCACTCGTTGAATAAAGTTGACGCACAGGCCTGTAGGCCCATGTCAACTGGCGAGTGAAGTTAAAAGAAAAAAAAAAGAAAAAAATATAATAAATTTTTCTTCAGGCACTCTTATCTATATCTTGGACCAAATTATTTTAATCAACTAAATTCAAAAATTAAAGAAAGTCCAAATTTAAAAGCCTTTTGCAAAAGGGTAAAATATTGGTTTTTTACTTTACATGACACTTCTTTTTTGGAGGAATATCTCGCATGAGCTGATTTTGCTCCTTTTTTGTATTTTCGGAATATAAATGATAGTATGCGGTGGCATATATGATTTTCATTATTTAACCTATTTCAACATATTATATATTGATGTAAATACTGTGTTAAATAGGTATTTATATTTTCATTTGATGTTTTTCCTGTTGATTTTTGTTTAAAGTTATGATGGTTGATAGTTGGTTTTTGTTTGGTTCTTCGATGTTTTGTTTAATTCTGTCTATATTATTCTAAGTACATATGACATAATTTGTGTGTATTATATTTGATATATTTGGGTATTTGTCTCAAATATAAAAATGTTTTAGTCTACATGTAGTATTACTCCTGTATATATATCATTATTACTATTTAAGCAGATGCCACAGTGAGCCATTTTTATCTGTTAATTATGTAAATGGACTTGACTCATCAACCACAACTACTGGAAAACTGTGGTTGATTAATTCCGAGAGTTGTAATTTTTTGTCTATAATCATGTATTATTTCAAGGAATAAATCATTATTTCAAATTATTTCACATACAAACCTTGGCCACAACTTAACAGGGACACTCCAGACGACTCTAGGAGTGTCCACTCCGATTGGAACCAAGAGAGCGGACCTAGTGTCGGTATTAAGAGGACAGAGAACAAGACTTATCGCCTGCAATCGCCACAAATCTTCTTATAAAGCAAGGCATGTACCCTTAAGCATGAGGGTACATGCCTTGCTAGTGAAGGGTCGTTACACCAAAAATTTGGACCCTTAAGCATGCGTGTAAATTTTGGTTCAAATGGTCAAATCATGTATTAGGACCAGATATAAGACAATCTATTTCATAAGAAAAAATGTAGACGAATACATAAAACAAGTGCAATGTCATAAACATTCCACATCATAAATCGCCAAAAAATAAGGAAGCTGTTTATTTTATTTGATCCCACGGGGGAATCTGGTTGCCCGGCCACCAGGTTGACGGTTGACAAGCAACCACGTTGTATAACGGACTCTAATATTCTGTAATTAGCAGGTCTTGGGAATACAAATGAGATTACTTGTAAGATTCACGCCTAATGTTGCAGGAAGTGTAAACGACATGCGTTGTTAAAAACATCCGCTGCCTTCAGCAGAGCGCGTGAAGGTTGGACCTTGAGAATCCTAGGATGTGTCCTAGCCTTCCTAACCGGAAGATGGGCGAGGAAGCTGGCCGAGGTTGGAGGCAACTGGGTGAAGGTAGTAGCGCGATTTATTGGACATTAGTACTAGTATCAATGCTCAACAGGAAGCGACGCACCTCCCATCCGCAAACGCCCACTCGTACCTGTCTAATGATACATATCTTTGTCCGTTCGGGTACACTCTCGTCATATGACGAGTGGACCTGTAGCTAAACCACTCTATATCCACGTTAAATGGGTAGTGGTCATTTGCGATCAACGATCTATATATCAACACCTTACGTAACATGATTTTGGTCAGGTTAAGCCTGCTTACATATTATCTAAGCCAATTTTCAAAAGCATAAAAATCCTCTAGCTATTTCCGTTGTCACTATTCAGTGGCCCATTTGATGAAACTCATTTTACTGACGAATACACATATACATAGAGTATAAAGTTACACTCTGTTTGTAATTTATACCATTTACCACGTAACTCCAGTCAACATTACAAACAGGCCTATTTTGCCCATGGGCGTAGAAACGTATATCTGGACTGCACACCTTATTTTTGGCTATTCATTGATACTGATAAAGATCTCATATACCAAACTAATCCTGAAGCTCTGCTATTGCAGCTATTTCATGGTACCATTCAATTAAAGATATGTTGAATATAAAAGATAAAATACAAAATAATACATATCCAACGCCCTGAATAAGTAAAATAATTAATCAATCGTGTTCCTAAATTAACCTGAATCGTATTAGGTGATGGCCAAAGAAAAGGGAATGCATAGGACTTGCTGGTGATGGGCCTGCGTACTATATACAAGTCTAACGAATGTTATGACGTCAACAGCCGTCTGGAATATCCTATTGGAACCTGGAAAGATGAGCGTGATAAATAAATTCTGTTTCGAAACTTTGAAGAAATCCACATCTTCTTCACTATCCTCTCCACAGTCTCGTAGTCTCTTAGTTACACGGTCGTTCTCACACTCACAAGTCAATACGCCATTGAATACAGGCTGTACAACTAAACTTCGTTATAAATGCTAATGAAATACCATTTATAAGATAAAATCTATGTGGGTTCTCATATATCTAATTGAATTTAACTTCAACCCGGCATTTACTTTCTTACCTATGTAATTGCAAATTATCCGTTGAAGTTGAACAGTATTCATTTAGTTCGACTCCACTAGACTTCCTCGACTAGACGTGCTCAATAGTAAGCCTTATTAGCCTGCAAAGCCATATTTAAAAAATCAAGGGATCCAAGGGTAAGTAAAAGACGTAAAATTAGATGACGTGAATGACCTTTCCTCATTAACGGACGAGAGAGTGGGGAAAGACTACTTGTATATTCTGCGTATGGTGTTTAAATAATTAATGACTTTTAAACTACACGAATGAACTACACAAAATGTCTTTGAATAGCGTTTGAGACTGTGTTGAGACAACACGACGAGGCGTTCTGTTAGTAACAGATAAGACCAATATTGAACCGAACAAATCCTTTACGTAGTGTGTTTCAGATTTAATACAAATTAATGTCATAAATGATATATAACATGTGAATGAGTAATATCACAGAGAATAAAGACACAGAGGTCGCTTTCATATAACAGTAGCAAACACCTCAGTGGCATTTACCACAAAAGTAAATTCTTAATTTGTAATAATAATTACTACATTATCCTTTAGGATTAAGAGGGGAATAAGGGGAGGGACTGAAAACGGCGCTGGCGCCACCATCCACGCGGCAAACTATAGAACTAACTACTAGACACATCAATGTTATATAACTCGACACTCAGTACTGATACGTTCAGCTATAACACGTAAAGTGGTATTGAACCACCCGCCCACCCATACACGTACAGTGGTATTGGACAACCCGCCCATCCATATACTGTAACAGGTCCACCAAATAGACGAGTGAATTAATTAAATAAAATAAATAATAAATTATTTTAATAAAAAAAATAGATACATTTAATTAAAATAATAACCGAACATTCAAATATTATTCGGAATCCACTGCAAATTAATAACCAGTAAGTATAGAGAAGTAGACAGGCATATTTTTCCCATGGCAGTCGTCAGAGACGTAAATAAACACATTCCAAGTATTGTTGTATAGACGGGTGGGGCAGGCCTGTGCAATCTTGTCACATGGGACGAGTCTATCTGACAGTCCAAAGGGGTGTCAGGGGGACACGATACGATGGTTGAGTCCAATCTAGATGAGAGACGTATTTAGTTAAAAAAATGATCGCTAGAGGCACCACCTACCAGGGCAAAAAGCACATAGCATGGGCGGAAGTATACCCTCCAACCCAATGTTATCGCGTGTAACGGACAGAGACCGAGGACTGAAGCCACGCCAGTCTCATCCAAGCATCGTTCACTTGACATCAAGACCCGTAAGGAGCAAGTCTCGTAGCCAAACTGATGTAGTGGGTAGAGTGTAATTGTTTACGCGGGTGACCGTTTGAGTTTAAAACCGATTTAAATAATAAAATGAATGAGTAAAGTTTATACCAATATTAATTGTTAGAACTTTTTGAATCTGATATCCAAATGAGAATCATCTTGCGGTACGCCTAACTGAAAATGAAGACCACGTGGAGCTACAGACAAAGAACTTTATAGATAAGTTCTAGTTATTAACTAAATTTAATCATGTTATAGAAATCAGTAAAAAAGTAATTTAATGCATTTTTGTTGTATTGAAATTCATACCAAGAAAGTAAAATCTTGTAATAAATTAGCTTTTTCAAACAAGTGTCTTTTTCATTGTAATTTACAGCCTCACCGATTTACCCATAAATTTAACCCTGAGATTAAGAGAAATAAAATTAATTTGAATAATTTTTATCAAATTAACCAAAACTTAATAAAATGTAACTCATCACAGAGAGAGAGGTTACAATACGTACAGTGGTATTGGACCACTCGCCCATCCATATACGTACAGTGGTATTTTACCACTACGACTAAGATCTAAGATGTGACCTCTGTTCATTTCTTCTCTATAGCTCAACATATATATTCTACGTATGCCACAACAGTCGTTACAATACCAATCTACCTCGACCTACACATAAAAAATTACACCAATGTAATATATATATATATATATATATATATATATATATATATATATATATATATATATGTATATATATATGTATATATATATATATATATATATATATATATATAAAACCTAACCCGATGTTTATAAAATTTCGTGTATATGTAAGTCAGTAGCCTATGTATATATATATGGACTTTAATTTATTTTTTATTCTGCATACATTAAGGTTATTCATAACATTCCCACATGAGTATCAACTTACCTGTTCCTAGATGTGATACAGCTGAATGCAAGTTATGACAATTTGAGTTTTACACAGGTAGAACAGCAAGGTGTGCAGCCGGCATGTGAGCGTGCATTTGTGCTTTTATAATGCATGTGACATCACAGGTCTGCTTCATTGCTATATTTCATGAGAACATCACTTATCCACTCTCTTGGACGGGCGTTCCTTTGATAATGTCAGACATGTTCAAAAGAAGATACGGTTTTACTGTATTTTTTACCAGGTTTCCTTCTACTGTACAGCATTTTGGATGACGTTATTTTTTGCTAAAGTAAGTAAAATTACAAAATATTCTGCCCACAATATACCTTAACAATTATGTTAAGGTCTATTGTATTAACATGTTATTTATTGTTATGTATTAACAATAAAGTTTATGTAAAAGCTTAAACAGTAATAATAATTATATTTTTACAGAAAATGTAATTAAAACTTCTTGGCAAACAAAATTTAGTGTGTCGTTTTCATCAATCATGATTTGTGTGTGTGTCAAAACTAGCAATAATCGAAAACTTATCAAACAATCACATTTTTATCAAACTAATGTTAAAAGAGCGTAGATAATGTTTTTTCTTCGAGCTCAAATATTGCTCGAAAACGACTCATGGGGAAATCCTCTCATATAAGATAGTTTAGCGAAACAAAACAAAATTAACATTTTAACAGATTTTTCTGTCTTAAATTGTATATATTTTTTAAACATAAATAATAGTTTTAATCAGTATATTAGAAATAAGTCTGCAAATAATAATATTAATTTAACTAATAACTATTATTAACTTTAAAAGATCTCGTTTTACGTGTTAACTAAAATAACAGTTAGTTCAATAATGAAAGAAATTTGTTGAATATTTCAAGCTTTATAAATTATGAATGTTACATATAAAATGAATTGCAAGTAAGATAAGTTGTATCTAGCGTAGTACTTTAAATAAGACAACGTTTATTCTTATACAGTATATTTTTTGATATTTACTGAGCTTTTATCGAAAATAAACACTTCCTAAATTCACTTATCAAATCTTTCAACTTGCGCAAATCTTCTACATGTACCTACGATTCTTATCGGTCCCAAATGCACTCACTCATTTCAAATAATTAAAATATATATGAAAACACCAGGAATACAAATGTGACTGTCTCAGGTGTTTATTTGAAAGTTCTTTGTACGGACATAGACAAGTTTTACTGACTGAAAAACTCAAAACAGCGGTCATTTGCCCATACACACAGACGTACGATGGTGATGACACACCCTCCCACCCCTTCACGTACGATAGTGTTGATCCTTCCACCCAGCTTACGGTGATGATGATCCACCCGTCTACCCATACACAATCGACGGTGATGACCATATCACCCATAGACCTAAACAAATGGTGATGCATAATGTTTGAGACCCGCCCACCCACCCATACACCTATAGTGGTATTGACACACCCACCCACCTATCCGTATACATACTGTGGTACCGAACCACTCGTACTGACTCAACCTTACACGTGTATAGCAAGTCTACTGTATATGTATAGGAGGGTGAGTGGGTCAATTCCACCCTACGTATATTGGCGGGTGGGTGTGACAAAACCACTGTACGTATATGATGGGTTTTTAGGTCATCACCAATGAACTTCAAGGTGATAGAACTCAGGATTCTAACGTATATGGGTGGGTGGGTTGGTCAGAAGCACTCACTGTACAAGTTTGGGTGGGTGGGTTGGTTGCCACCACTCTTCACGTTACCTGGGATGGTCTAGTGGGTCAATATAAGCCATGGTATGCATATGGGTGGATGGGGGGGTTCTTCACAGCTGAACGTGACGTTATTAGAATCCATATTGCGCGAATGGGTCAGTATAACTGTGCCTATAAGGGTGGGTGGGATGTATTTTATCCTTGTAGGCCTACGTGTAATTGGAATACGTGACAGTTCTCGGAATTTATATAAAATCAATTAAAATAACAATGTATTCAATATTTTTATTCTAGTTAATTTTTGTTAGCCAGAATAGTAGGCGATGTTCTTCATATTGATCGCGAAGTTGTGTGATACTGTTTCTGTTTCGCTAAAGTTAAGGTTGTTGAAATTATAACGTTGTCGGAGCTGGTGCCATTACGGGCTATTCCGTGACGAATCAACACCATAACGACTCAAATTGCAATAGGAATAAGAGTGTTACTGATCCTTAGCTACATATAAACCGGTTCTCTCCACCGCGGTTTAATCACCTCCATTTGAATTACACGGCCCGTCCGAAAGATCTACGTCGGTAACCAGATTAAAAAGGCAGCGTTGTAAATCAGAAGTTACATGGGATTTAATAGATTATGATAGTGCTCTTTAATCAAAACCTTATTAGCATTATGTTGTTTGCTAGGTATGAAGCGGGTATGTATTGATAAAACATCACATCAATATTACAGATAATTTTAACACGTGAGTCAATAGAATAAGATGTGTAATGTAATTTTTTTAGTCAAAATAAATAAAAGATGAATGCTAATTCAAAGTTGTTATTTCTTTGCTTGAATTTCTGTAACAATTTTTTCTGTGTTTTTATTTTACGCTTTTACACCTTTAATGTAGCCCATTTCTGAGAGCAGATAAAATCCAAATGGGTTAGTTAAAAAAAGGGTTATGCTAAAAAAACTAATAATACAATAGATTTCATAGATAGATAGGGTGAGATTTCATAAGTACTGTACGTGTCATAAGAGGGTCATTACTACCACACAAGTATGGGTGGGTGGGAGGTCATTACTACCGTTCGTGTATGAACGGTTGGGAAGTCATTACTACCGTTCGTGTAAGGGTGGTAGGGAGGTCATTACTACCGTTCGTGTATGGGTGGTTGGGAAGTCATTACTACCGTTCGTGTATGGGTGATTGGGAAGTCATTACTACCGTTCGTGTATGGGTGATTGGAAAGTCATTACTACCGTTCGTGTAAGGGTGGTTGGGAGGTCATTACTACCGAACAATTATGTGTCATTACACCCTCACACGCAGGTGTTCGTTTTGTCAACAAGTTGCCGGATTCAATTAAGAATGCCCCAACGCTCAAGGCGTTAAAAACTCGTCTCAAACGCTGTTTAGCGTCTCATGCATTTTATAGTGTGGACGAGTTTATGGCATACAACTGGGAGACCGCATAATCAGAAGACTGACAACCGGTGTCGGAAGTGGGGATTTGGTATGAGTGACTATGAGTGCAACAGTAAATGATGTATGTTTTGACAGAGGCTTTTATGTGGGATGTATGTTTTAGATTTTTATATAGGGATGACGTTTGCTATACATTTTTGTAATGTCATTGCAAATAAATATTTGATTTGATTTGATTTGATTTGATTTGATTATGGGTGGGTGGGAAGTCATTACTACCGTTCGTGTATGGATGGTTGGGATGTCATCACTACCGTTCGTGGGTGGATTGGAGGTCATTACTAATGTAAGTGTATGAGTGGTTGGGAGATCTGCCTCCCTTCTTGTTAATATCCTTTTATGACAAACATTTTTAATAAACGCGAAAAAATCATTTATTAAAACATAACTCAATTTTATTAATTACACTTCGTTAAACTGTTCTAGAGTAATGGAAAATTATTCCTTTAACTAAGCTAAAAAATGAAATAATAAAAGTATAAGAAAACGAACAATTAAAGAATTACTTTTATTAAACTCCCCTACATATAGCAGTGAAGCTAGGTAGGACGAACTGAAATTCGCTTGGTGTGGTCACAAAAAGTAACACATTAGAGAACCGCTCTCTGTGACGTATCCCATTTAAAACATCACTCTGGGCTTTTCCAGCTCAAAGGGGTTTTTTGTTATTCTAACTCCTACTTAAAAAGCTGGTTTTGTTTCAAAGTATGGCTTTGTTTTCATCTATAAAATGTCAAATCAAGATACACTCCAAACCCATCTACATGACTATTATTAATCATGTAGATGGGTTTGGTATCGAAGGTTTCCTTCTACTGTACAGCATTTTGGATGACGTTATTTTTTGCTAAAAGTAAGTAAAATTACAAAATATTCTGCCTACAATTACGTTAAGGTCTATTGTATTAACATGTTATTTATTGTTATTTATTAACAATAAAGTTTATGTAAAAGCTTAAACAGTAATAATAATTATATTTTTACAGAAAATGTAATTAAAACTTCTTGGCAAACAAAATTTAGTGTGTCGTTATCATTAATCATGATTTGTGTGTGTGTCAAAACTAGCAATAATCGAAAACTTATCAAACAATCACATTTTTATCAAACTAATGTTAAAAGAGCATAGATAATTTTTTTTCTTCGAGCTCAAATATTGCTCGAAAACGACTCATGGGGAAATCCTCTCATATAAGATAGTTTAGCGAAACAAAACAAAATTAACATTTTAACAGATTTTTCTGTCTTAAATTGTATATATTTTTTAAACATAAATAATAGTTTTAATCAGTATATTAGAAATAAGTCTGCAAATAATAATATTAATTTAACTAATAACTATTATTAACTTTAAAAGATCTCGTTTTACGTGTTAACTAAAATAACAGTTAGTTCAATAATGAAAGAAATTTGTTGAATATTTCAAGCTTTATAAATTATGAATGTTACATATAAAATGAATTGCAAGTAAGATAAGTTGTATCTAGCGTAGTACTTTAAATAAGACAACGTTTATTCTTATACAGTATATGTTTTGATATTTACTGAGCTTTTATCGAAAATAAACACTTCCTAAATTCATTTATCAAATCTTTCAACTTGCGCAAATCTTCTACATGTACCTACGATTCTTATCGGTCCCAAATGCACTCACTCATTTCAATTAATTAAAATATTTATGAAAACACAAGGAATACAAATGTGACTGTCTCAGGTGTTTATTTGAAAGTTCTTTGTACGGACATAGACAAGTTTTACTGACTGCAACACTCAAAACAGCGGTCATTTGCCCATACACACAGACGTACGGTGGTGATGACACACCCTCCCACCCCTTCACGTACGATAGTGTTGATCCTTCCACCCATAGCTTACGGCGATGATGATCCACCCGTCTACCCATACACAGTCGACTGTGATGACCATATCACCCATAGACCTAAACAAATGGTTATGCATAATGTTTGAAACCCGCCCACCCACCCATACACCTATAGTGGTATTGACACACCCACCCACCTATCCGTATACATACTGTGGTACCGAACCACCCGTACTGACTCAACCTTACACGTGTATAGCAAGTCTACTGTATATGTATAGGAGGGTGAGTGGGTCAATTCCACCCTACGTATATTGGCGGGTGGGTGTGGCAAAACCACTGTACGTATATGATGGGGTTTTAGGTCATCGCCAATAAACTTCAAGGTGATAGAACCCAGGATTCTAACGTATATGGGTGGTTGGGTTGGTCAAAAGCACTCACTGTACAAGTTTGGGTGGACGGGTTGGTTACCACCACTCTTCACGTTACCTGGGATGGTCTAGTGGGTCAATATAAGCCATGGTATGCATATGGGTGGATGGGAGGGTTCTTCACAGCTGAACGTGACGTTATTAGAATCCATATTGCGCGAATGGGTCAGTATAACTGTGCCTATAAGGGTGGGTGGGATGTATTTTATCCTTGTAGGCCTACGTGTAATTGGAATACGTGACAGTTCTCGGAATTTATATAAAATCAATTAAAATAACAATGTATTCAATATTTTTATTCTAGTTAATTTTTGTTAGCCAGAATAGTAGGCGATGTTCTTCATATTGATCGCGAGGTTGTGTGATACTGTTTCTGTTTCGCTAAAGTTAAGGTTGTTGAAATTATAACGTTGTCGGAGCTGGTGCCATTACGGCCTATTCCGTGACGAATCAACGCCATAACGACTCAAATTGCAATAGGAATAAGAGTGTTACTGATCCTTAGCTACATATAAACCGGTTCTCTCCACCTCGGTTTAATCACCTCCATTTGAATTACACGGCCCGTCCGAAAGATCTACGTCGGTAACCAGATTAAAAAGGCAGCGTTGTAAATCAGAAGTTACATGGGATTTAATAGATTATGATAGTGCTCTTTAATCAAAACCTTATTAGCATTATGTTGTTTGCTAGGTATGAAGCGGGTATGTATTGATAAAACATCACATCAATATTACAGATAATTTTAAAACGTGAGTCAATAGAATAAGATGTGTTATGTAATTTTTTTAGTCAAAATAAATAAAAGATGAATGCTAATTCAAAGTTGTTATTTCTTTGCTTGAATTTCTGTAACAATTTTTTCTGTGTTTTTATTTTACGCTTTTACACCTTTAATGTAGCCCATTTCTGAGAGCAGATAAAATCCAAATGGGTTAGTTAAAAAAAGGGTTATGCTAAAAAAACTAATAATACAATAGATTTCATAGATAGATAGGGTGAGATTTCATAAGTACTGTACGTGTCATAAGAGGGTCATTACTACCACACAAGTATGGGTGGGTGGGAGGTCATTACTACCGTTCGTGTATGAACGGTTGGGAAGTCATTACTACCGTTCGTGTAAGGGTGGTAGGGAGGTCATTACTACCGTTCGTGTAAGGGTAGTTGGGAAGTCATTACTACCGTTCGTGTATGAATGGTTGGGAAGTCATTACTACCGTTCGTGTAAGGGTGGGTGGGAAGTCATTACTACCATTCGTGTAAGGGTGGTTGGGAGGTCATTACTACCGAACAATTATGTGTCATTACACCCTCACACGCAGGTGTTCGTTTTGTCAACAAGTTGCCGGATTCAATTAAGAATGCCCCAACGCTCAAGGCGTTAAAAACTCGTCTCAAACGCTGTTTAGCGTCTCATGCATTTTATAGTGTGGACGAGTTTATGGCATACAACTGGGAGACCGCATAATCAGAAGACTGACAACCGGTGTCGGAAGTGGGGATTTGGTATGAGTGACTATGAGTGCAACAGTAAATGATGTATGTTTTGACAGAGGCTTTTATGTGGGATGTATGTTTTAGATTTTTATATAGGGATGACGTTTGCTATACATTTTTGTAATGTCATTGCAAATAAATATTTGATTTGATTTGATTTGATTTGATTTGATTTGATTATGGGTGGGTGGGAAGTCATTACTACCGTTCGTGTATGGATGGTTGGGATGTCATCACTACCGTTCGTGGGTGGATTGGAGGTCATTACTAATGTAAGTGTATGAGTGGTTGGGAGATCTGCCTCCCTTCTTGTTAATATCCTTTTATGACAAACATTTTTAATAAACGCGAAAAAATCATTTATTAAAACATAACTCAATTTTATTAATTACACTTCGTTAAACTGTTCTAGAGTAATTGAAAATTATTACTTTAAATAAGCTAAAAAATTAAATAATAAAAGTATGAGAAAACGAACAATTAAAGAATTACTTTTATTAAATTCCCCTACATATAGCAGTGAAGCTAGGTAGGACGAACTGAAATTCGCTTGGTGTGGTCACAAAAAGTAACACATTAGAGAACCGCTCTCTGTGACGTATCCCATTTAAAACATCACTCTGGGCTTTTCCAGCTCAAAGGGGTTTTTTGTTATTCTAACTCCTACTTAAAAAGCTGGTTTTGTTTCAAAGTATGGCTTTGTTTTCATCTATAAAATGTCAAATCAAGATACACTCCAAACCCATCTACATGACTATTATTAATGAAAACATTAATTAAATCCTTCAACAGTTTCCAGCGTTTATAACAACAATTGTAACAGTAATTCCTAATGTTCAAATCTTTTCTAAAATGTCTAATAAAACATGGGCATGGTGTGGTTAAATATATAAGTACACTTTCGTTTTTCCTGATACACAAAAATTACGATTCTATGAACAAAAGATAATATAATACCATACGACTATTTGACCTCAATATTTGCTCAATGGTTGCCATCGACGTGCACACTACTAGAGAAGTCTGGAACGTCCATGTTGGATGGTATTCAATCTTTAGGTATTGCGAAGGGGAGAAAACTGATTGTCAAACTTGTCAGTTAGCTGAAAATCAGACCAACCTACGTGTTCGGAATCTACATAAAGCTGTAGTGTAGGTCCCATAGTTGCCCTGGCTATTGGGCTATTAATAAATAGTCCTTTCTGAGCTAAGTCGAACTCAGATAGAAACAATGACTACACTCGTTCATCTACACTCATCACACTCATTCACCCCTCATATTCGCTCATATATCTATGATTGGCGTCTTAGAAATGAATCATGAATGATAATGACCTAATATTCACATTAATCGCTAAGTATACATTTTCGACATGATATAATGATCACAGTTAAGTAATGCTACAACATGAGAACCGAAACTACACATTTATGTTGCTATATATATGTCGAGTGATCATTAGTAAGTTAAAGGCTGTATAGAGTTGAAATGGCGTATTCAGAATCAGAATCAAATCACTTTATTTTGACAGTACAACCACTGTATAGTAGCGTTATTAATCTAAACAGAAATTTCTTACAAAATACAACTAAATAGTAACTATTTGATCTGTTAAGAAGTCCTTAACCCTATAATAACATTTACTTAACAGAAGACCTTTCACCGCCTTCCCAAAGCCAACAACATCATCAACTTTCTCCTTAACTGAGGCAGGTAGAGCATTAAACAACTTTACAGCATTGTAATTAGTATGTATCTTAAAAAATTAAGTTCTATGCCGTGGAATGTCAATAGAATGATTTCTAAAACTGTAACGAGCATTTTTTTGTGAACGTTGTGGATGAAGTTTAATACAGTAAAAGTTCAGGGTATTAAGGATGTATATTGAGGGAAATGTTAAAACCTTGTTATCGAAGAAAAGTGTCCTACAAGAAAATCTATGGTGTTTTTTGAAAACAGTTCTTAATGCTCGCTTTTGTAATTTAAAATCAAAATTAGTTCTGACCGACTCGTGACCCCAGATTGTAACAGCATATGTCGGAAAAGGATGAATAATATCATAGTAAACTAAAAGTAAGACGTCACTCTCAGAAAATTTAGAAAGAGTTTTTAAAAGAAAAATACCAGTTCAAAGCTTTTTGCAGACCGAATCAATATGAGATTGGATTTTTAAGCTATTATCAATTAGGACGCCCAAGAACTTTACCACTGTGCTGGGTTTTACAGCTTCGTCTGCAATATAATAAGAAATCATGTGGTTAATTTTGAATTCAACAACTGTTGTCTTAGAACTATTGATTTCCAATTTGTTTTGATTAGCCCACTGTAGAACAGAACTAGATCTTGTAAATGCTTTGACTTCTAACTCCAAGCTTTTACAAGCTTTCAGAGCAAGGGTAGTATCATCTGCAAATAGGCATGTTGTTGCCCCATTAATTCCTTTGGGAAGATCATTAATGAAAAGGAGAAAAAGAACGGGCCCGAGCACTGACCCCTGAGGACTCCCTTGTTCACAGTAAGAGAAGAGGATTTCTTGTTTATCAAATATCCATGGGAATCAACAAGGGGTATTTCAACCAACTGACTCCTTTCAGATAGGTAACTTGATACCCAGTCATTATCAACTCCTCTGACACCCAAGGACCAAAGCTTAGAGAGTAGTATTGGATGATCAATAAGGTCAAAGGCCTTTTTAAGATCAAAGAATATTCCAGCAGCTACATTACCACTATCAAGAGACTGGACGATTGAACGTATAAAGTAATGTATTGCCTCAACTGTTGATAGGCCTTTTGTAAATCCAAATTGGCCAGGTGAAAGAATGTTGTTTATCTTTACAAAAGCCAGAAGTCTCTTAAGGTACAATCGTATTGATTTGTATGTGGTAGACATATCATGAATTGAGCCGTGGAAGTGAACTGAGAGTAAAAAACAAACAAGAGTAATTTCTATATTATGACTTTTCTCACTAAATGAGACGGGTAATTGAAGGGGGAAGGAGATTTAAGAAGAGTTATTTTTATATGTTTAGTTGTTCCCTGAAATGTGTTATGTAAGTGAAGTTGTACGAGGTGTAACAAGAGTAGTTTTTGTAAGATGAATTTTCTCATGAAATTTGTCGTGTTCGTGAAGAGGAAGGTTGGTGTAACAAGGTACACTTGTGAATGTTGAGCTATATGATGAAATGAGCATTGTAAGTGAAGTGGGAGAAGTTGTAAGAAGGGTTACTAGTGAAAGTTGAGTTATATGATGAAATGAACATTGTAAGTGTAGTGGGAGAAGTTGTAAGAAGGGTTACTCGTGAATGTTGAGCTATATGATGAAATGAGCATTGTAAGTGTAGTGGGAGAAGTTGTAAGAAGGGTTACTCGTGAAAGTTGAGTTATATGATGAAATGAACATTGTAAGTGTAGTGGGAGAAGGTGCACGGAGGGTTACTTGTGAATGTTGAGCTATATGATGAAATGAGCATTGTAAGTGAAGTGGGAGAAGTTGTAAGAAGGGTTACTCGTGAAAGTTGAGTTATATGATGAAATGAACATTGTAAGTGTAGTGGGAGAAGGTGCACGGAGGGTTACTTGTGAATGTTGAGCTATATGATGAAATAAGCATTGTAAGTGAAGTGATAAAAGTTGTAAGAAGGGTTACTCGTGAAAGTTGAGTTATATGATGTAATGAACATTGTAAGTGTAGTGGGAGAAGGTGCACGGAGGGTTACTTGAGAATGTTGAGCTATATGATGAAATGAACATTGTAAGTGAAGTGGGAGAAGGTGCACGGAGGGTTACTTGTGAATGTTGAGCTATATGATGAAATGAGCATTGTAAGTGAAGTGGGAGAAGTTGTAGGAAGGGTTACTCGTGAAAGTTGAGTTATATGATGTAATGAACATTGTAAGTGTAGTGGGAGAAGGTGCACGGAGGGTTACTTGTGAATGTTGAGCTATATGATGAAATGAGCATTGTAAGTGAAGTGGGAGAAGGTGTAAAAAGGGTTACTCGTGAATGTTGAGTTATATCGTGCAATGAATCCAATCATGAGTGACAAATTTCTTAATGCATTTATTTTAAAATCAGATGTACCCATGGTTGATGTGTGACAACTAAATATTTATCTGTGGTTCACTTTTATGTGAAAGGACTGATTTAATAAATCGCTTTCTTTTGTTTTCATGTTTTTTCTTATAAGTTTTATCATGATTGAAAATATACGTTTATAATATAAGTTTTTTATTGTCTTATAATTTACTTAAGCCTTTCTTTCAAAATATACTTTGATCTCATTTGCATTGATGAAACGTAATATAATACACTTTTTGTTCAAGAAACTGTATTACATGACTCAAACTAGCCACAGTTTCAACTCTGCCAATGCAAATCCAAGTTAGATTGGGCGTCAGCTGACAGGAGGCACTCGGTGTCACGTGATTACTTCTGGACATTTTGATGACGTCATTAACCAACTGTGCCCTGGTAATAATAGCTATAACCAACTGGGTAAAGTCACATTAGTGAAGTCCGTTTAGCATAAACCATATTTCGGCCTGAAAATATTGATTTATTGGGGGTTTTTGTTAATTTAGATGTCGCCTGCTTTGCGTAAAGCGATGCTGTAAACGAGTCAAGGCTACATGTAGATGTTTGGTAAGATTGTATAGTTAATATAGCAAAATACTTTATTTGTTCAGTTTTAAGTCTACATTCTTAAGCGCTTAAATTATGTAACGGATTAAACCACAGGAGTGTCCGTAGCTAAAGAGCTAAGGTGGTGATTGTCATTCTGCCGATCCTTGTTCGATCCTGGATAGGAATTTATTGCCACTCCCGCAGTACGAAAATTACGTTAAGCCGTTGAAAAAGGCTTATTAAATCGCCTGGTAAAATAAGATGATCTTTTACATTCATGATAATCGGCCAATCACTGTCAACATGGCCATTGCTGGACAAAGTTCTTAATGACCTGTACTCGAAAATTAGGCTTTAGATGACAAACTGGTATTAGGTCCTACGTTACTACGAACATTAAAATGTCTATTTACAAATGACAAGTCTAAAAACATTTTATAAAACGTTCTTCGTTTAAAGCTTATTATTATGTTTCGATCAATTATTCAATGATTCATCGTCTGAGTTACTATTGCAGGATTTAATTCTTTGTTGTCTAAGTTTGTAATGGGTCACCACTGGAAGATCGACAGCTCCCCAAACTGCCAAGGCACTGCTGAAGATCGACAGCTCCCTAAACTGCCAAGCATCCGCTGGAAGACTGACAGACCCAAACTGCCAAGCCACCACTGGAAGATCGACAGTCCCAAACTGAAAATCCACCACTGGAAGATCGACAGTCCCAAACTGCCAAGCCACTGCTGAAGATCGACAGTCCCAAACTGCCAAGCATCCGCTGGAAGACTGACATACCCAAACTGCCAAGCCACCACTGGAAGATCGACAGTCCCCAAACTGTCAAGCCACCACTGGAAGATTGACAGATCCCCAAACTACTAAGCCACCACTGGAAGATCGACAGTCCCCAAACTGCCAAGCCACCGCTGAAGATCGACAGCTCCCCAAACTACCAAGCTACCACTGGAAGATCGACAGTCCCCAAACTTCCAAGCCCCCACTGGAAGATCGACAGTCCCCAAACTTCCAAGCCACCACTTGAAGATCGACAGCTCCCCAAACTTCCAAGCCCCCACTGGAAGAGTGACAGTCCCCAAACTTCCACGCCCCCACTGGAAGATCGACAGCTCCCTAAACTGCCAAGCCACTGCTGAATATCGACAGCTCCCTAAACTGCCAAGCCACCACTGGAAGACCGACAGTCCCAAACTGAAAAGCCACCACTGGAAGACCGACAGTCCCAAACTGCCAAGCCACTGCTGAAGATCGACAGTCCCAAACTGCCAAGCATCCGCTGGAAGACTGACATACCCAAACTGCCAAGCCACCACTGGAAGATCGACAGTCCCAAACTGAAAAGCCACCACTGGAAGATCGACAGTCCCCAAACTGTCAAGCCACCACTGGAAGATTGACAGATCCCCAAACTACTAAGCCACCACTGGAAGATCGACAGTCCCCAAACCGCCAAGCCACCGCTGAAGATCGACAGCTCCCCAAACTACCAAGCTACCAATGGAAGATCGACAGTCCCCAAACTTCCAAGCCCCCACTGGAAGATCGACAGTCCCCAAACTTCCAAGCCACCACTTGAAGATCGACAGCTCCCCAAACTTCCAAGCCCCCACTGGAAGAGTGACAGTCCCCAAACTTCCACGCCCCCACTGGAAGATCGACAGCTCCCTAAACTGCCAAGCCACTGCTGAATATCGACAGCTCCCTAAACTGCCAAGCCACCACTGGAAGACCGACAGTCCCAAACTGAAAAGCCACCACTGGAAGACCGACAGTCCCAAACTGCCAAGCCACCACTGGAAGATCGACAGTCCCAAACTGCCAAGCCACCACTAGAAGACCGACAGTCCCAAACTGCCAAGCCACCACTGGAAGATCGACAGTCCCAAACTGAAAAGCCACCACTGGAAGATCGACAGTCCCCAAACTGTCAAGCCATCACTGGAAGATTGACAGATCCCCAAACTATCAAGCCACAACGGGAAGATCGACAGTCCCCAAACTTCCAAGCCCCCACTGGAAGATCGACAGTCCCCAAACTTCAGAGCCCCCACTGGAAGATCGACAGTTCCCAAACTTCCAAGCCCCCACTGGAAGATCGACAGCTCCCCAAACTGCCAAGCCACCGATGACGATCGACAGCTCCCCAAACTACCAATCCACCCCTGGAAGATCGACAGTCCCCAAACTTCCAAGCCCCCACTGGAAGATCGACAGTCCCCAAACTTCCAAGCCCCCACTGGAAGATCGACAGTCCCCAAACTTCCAAGCCCCCACTGGAAGATCGATAGCTCCCCAAACTGCCAAGCCACCGCTGAAGATCGACAGCTCCCCAAACTTCCAAGCCCCCACTGGAAGATCGACAGCTCCCCAAACTACCAAGCCACCACTGGAAGATCGACAGTACCCAAACTTCCAAGCCCCCACTGGAAGATCGACAGCTCCCCAAACTACCAAGCCACCACTGGAAGATTGACAGATCCCCAATCTACCAAGCCACCACTGGAAGACCGACAGGCCCCAAACTTCCAAGCCCCCACTGGAAGAGCGACAGCTCCCCAAACTGCCAAGCCACCGCTGAAGATCGACAGCTCCCCAAACTACCAAGCCACCACTGGAAGATCGAAAGTCCAAAACTGCCAAGCCACCACTGGAAGATCGACAGTCCAAAACTGCCAATCCGCCACTGGAATATCAACAGTCCAAAACTGCCAAGCCACCACTGGAAGATTGACAGTCCAAAACTGCCAAACTTCCACGGGAAGATCGACAGCTCCCAAACTGTCAAGCCACCACTGGAAGATCGACAATCCAAAACTGCCAAGCCACCACTGGAAGATCGACAGCTCCCCAAACTGCGGAACACAGGTCGAAACATGCTCTTTTATTTGAAATGTTAGGTTCGAGTTTATTATTGTGAACACTTAATGATTACCAAAGGTTCATCTAGTGGAATATTAGTCGATATTATGAGCTTTTTATGTAACGAAGAAAAAATTATAAAAAGGCATTTACTTAAGACATTTTAAGGAAAGTTAGCTTTTCTACCATAGGGATTTACTAAACGTTTCTTTTTTTCCATTAGAGTAAAATTGGCATTAATATATTAATTAATTTTAAATATCTAATACAAAGAAACATAAACATAATTCAAAAGTTAGGATAATTTGGTTTTCATTGTGAAATCTTTAAGGTAATTTCTACTAACTCTGACATAATTGCACTACTTTGCAGCCCCCCACCCGTAGTAGACTTATAGGGGTTTCTAGACTACATATCATTTTTATCAATGATAACGGCAGAAGCTGATCTTTTATTTTGATGTATTGGTTTAGATATCGTAATAGGCTTTTATCCTTTATATATCTCATTTAACGATTAAATTACCAGTTATAAAGAATTAATCCATGGGTTATTAACTAAACGATAGTCAATTAATGGGTGAAAAATCATAAACTTATGAATGGTCTTGTATTTTTTATATAAATTGTGTAATTAAGGGTTTTAAATCTTTCTGAATGTAGATATTTCTACCAATTTTAAAATTTCTACAATCAATATTCTACCAATAAAGAAATAACACTTTTATGAGTTTTTCTTAACAACTTTTCGTGGAATATATAATTAAAATGCGTCTATCACTGGTCTTCTATGGTCGGAAAAAGCTCAAATGCAATTTGCTTGGAGGAGCCACAAAAACATCAGCGACTGGCTGACTCTCTGATGGCTCTAATTAAAACGTTACTCAGTACTTTGCAGCTCAAAGGACTTATTTAACCAACGGAGTCTGTTTTCTTCTTGCTTGTATTTTTACTGCTTTATGGTGTTTTTATGAATTTAACTTTTGCTAAATTAACCATACAATTTTCACTGTATTTACTGGTCCATATTATAAGGATTTATAAAATACTAGCTGTACCCGCCCGCTTCACCGGTCATAATATTGAGTTTTGATTGTATCATTGAAATGTGCAGCAACCTTTCAGTTTACACAGTATCCAATTTACAACAGCTGATGTTTTGTGTAGTTTATTACTGTACTCAATTATTTTTAATTTTGAAAGTTTTGCCTACCACAATTTTATTCTATTTATTTTTATTTAACAGCTGTTAATCAAATAAATAAATCAATTAATATAGCTTCACAAGAAATCAAAACATAAAAATATAAACAGTTAAAAAAATTAACACATGGTTTAATTTAATTTTGACATATTTAAAACCCATAGCTGATATTCTTTTTATATTTGACTTATTATACCTTCATGTATCCTGCTATTTGATTAACATCGAAACTTTGGAAGTCCAAGGGATGGAGCACTGAGGGATTAAAGAAACGGGAATAGGACAGAAACCTTCCCTGGGGTATATAGAACAACTTCCCCAAGTTTCATGGTGATCGGCTGGACGGTTTGGTAGCGCATAAAGGATAGACAAACAAACATACATTGGATTTTATAGATATAGATATTTATTAAATATGATATAAAAAATGAGAAAAAAAGTGTGAGTGACCACCTAGGGGATAAATGAGTGTATACTGATGAAGAAGAAGCCTTTTACTCTCTGATATAAGACATATCTCTGTGCGTTAATTTTACTGCTGCTCTTTGCTAATAAAAGAAAAGAAAAAAACTATGAAATATATTTGGAACAATATCTAAAAGTCATGTTATATGTATTAAGTTAATTTGAAAGTATAAAGCGATCTACTGTCCATTTAAGACCTGCCTCACTGATTCTGTTTATGCTGTCTAATCCCTCCGTAAAACAGCGCAAGGGGGGCACTCTGTAACTATGTGATCCATTGTTTGGATAGACTACCCGCAATGACATGAATTATCTAGTGTCAAAGTCAATCCACATTTATACTTCCAGTAGTTACTTCTGACAAGGCCAGTTCGGAACCGATTCAACAATGTCGACTGCCTACGAGGGAGGTTCATCCCGCCTACAGGTATTGACGGATCGTTAATAAGGAACTTATTTCGTCCATCAAAATTGTTCCTCGCTATGCCCCAGCTAGTGTTGAGCGAGAAATTTTATCTGCTCACCTGGAAAGCGGTACGTATGGGCAGATTTCGAGAAAATAGCATGAGACATCTATGTTTAGTTTGACAATAAAAATATGTACCATTTTGGGTGGCCATACTATGAGTATTTACCATCAGTTTGATATAGTAATAAAACAAGTTTCAATTTTAAAAAAGAAAACTTAGATTGAAACGTATAACTAAGTTGAAAAAACAAAGCAGTTTGGAATTGTATGACCGAAACGTAAGCAAAATACCTACGGATTTTGACTTAAAGGTTAAAAAGTTAAGATTGTAAAATTAAGAAGTTAGATATCATAAAAATAATATACCACGCTTAGAAAAAGGAATAAAAAGAACCTCTCAAGGTCATGGGAGCGTCATCTTGATAGAGAGCTGACCTGAGAAGATCATGCAGATAGTGTCTGTAGTAAAGTTGCCTCAGGTATTTATGTTTATGTAATCTAGTGAATACATACCAGCCTGAATTTAAAAAATAGCGCCCTCTATCCTTGTTTGTCATATTTATAAATTAAAATAGTTCCCAAAAATAAATGTTTGATAGTGTTCAGTGTAAGAGTCGAACGGTCAAGACAGTCATTTTCAAGACAACCATCATTAACGATCTAGAGATACAGGGACATTTTGACACCAGTAAAAAATTTAAATTTTTCCAAAACTATCCATAGTTGGTGTTAAACTTTTCAAGATCTGAACATTATGAGGACGAGATGTTTGGGTCTCGGAGCCAACACATTTTGGTGAGTGTCCAAAGTATTAGCTTACATTTTAATTATTATAGTGTAATCTTTAAATATATTTGATTAAATGTTAAAGTGGTTACATTATTTGAAACAAACATATTGGAGTTTCTTGTTAGCCTGGTGGTTACTACCTCTGCTTCATATGTAGTTGGTCAAAGGTTTGAATCCCAGGAAGTCCACTTCAAATTTTGTAAGAGGTTTTGACCATCGTCCCTTAAGGACGTTTGTTCTCTAAGTATAATTGCGAATGACGTAATTAGACTAGAAAAAAATCCTACTGGATTCAATTTTATGTAAGCACTTTGTATGGATCCTCAGCGATATTTGTTCTTACAGTTTGACTAAATGATGTCTATAAATTAACTTAAAAGCAGTTCAACAAAGTAAGAAATATTTCAGATCCAAACTGTGTTTGTTTATATGTTAATTTTATTTCAAAGAAATTCTAAAAAATGATAATCAACTGAGAAATATTTATTACTCTGAACAATCAAGGCTGCACGAGAATATGGCAATTTAGTTTCCTTGCCATGTATTTAAAACTAAAACTGTATAAATACGAACATAAATGTGATGGTTAAAAAAAAAATTTCAAAAGCATTGCAGTTCAGGTCGTTGATACACCGGGCATATTTCAGAAAGTGCAAAAACACGTACGACTCTAAAAGTGAATTATTCTTCTACATAAGGCTAAACTGATAAAAATGCAAAGGACGATCAGGAAGAGAAAAAGTCCCTCGTGGTAAGTGGCTGTGTAAAAGGTAGCAGTGGCGCTTCCGCACGGCTTAATACGGCAGCTGGTTGTAATGAACGTTTATTCCCACGGCAGGAAATCGTTCCTCTGTTCATAGTCCTGTTTGTATCCTGCCTATGGCCGGGCCAGGTGGGATTCATACGGGAAAACTTGCTTGCATATTTATCCGTTTTTCTTTTTCAAATATTAAGTAAAAAATATAAAATTTTATTAAAACATACGATATCTCTTTTTTATTTATACAGAATTGTTTAAAAATATGTGTATATATTCAAATATTCCAAGTAGTCCAAAGGTTCCATCTTTAAGCATATTCTGTTTCTTAAATTAAAATTTTAATTTTTCTCTTCTATTTTTCTTTTTTTATAATTTTGTTTTTTTGTTTACTTGATAACTTACTGTTTTTCATGTTGTAGAATTCTTCGATTGAGTATAATGAATCATCTTGAATATATTAAAGAAGTTTTTTTTTTTTTAGTTTTAGGTAAATAAATAAAAAAGATTTGACCGCATGTATATGTAGTTATTTGTGTGTAAAAATGTATATTATGATGTGTAAGTGTGATGTGAATGTTATTTCTTGTACATAACTACAAAGTTTCATTAGATATATTTAAATAGATTCAAAAATAATAATTATATTCCAGACTTTTGCCCTACCCCTGGCATTAAATGCATTGAGTGGCTGTAATTTCTGACTGGGTCATCATTTTGACCACTCTGGTTTTTTACAAACAAAGACCTTTAAATTGAGGTATAACTCGAGGTAGGCTTACATTTAAAATTGTAAAGACTCCCTTCATTGGCCGTCCCCTGGCTACGCGAAAAACAAGTAAAATATGTCAAAATATGTACCTGAAATGTATTATTATTGTTTCGCAAACGCATTTCAATATTTCAATTAAAACATATTATAAATAGTATATGTCATTTATACGTATATTTATATATTAAAAATATAAATTGTACACTTACCATTCAAAATTACTAAAAAGTAAATTACAGATAAAGTATAATTACTTACTTTGTAGGTTAAATAAATGGTTATCTGAATGTCTAAAATTAAAAAATTTGTTTGTGTTTTGATATCGCTTTTTGTTTTACTTATATTTACAAATTAATAAATTGAATTCGACTAACATTATTTCGGGGTCGGAAAGTTTTTACTGTAGTATGCCAGGTTTGAATGTCTGTGCATTTTACTTTAGTAATACAGAGGACTGAGATGAATGAGTCGAACTACTAGTAGTATTTTTGTAAACTAGAAGTAAAGAGAAATTAGGGAATCTTTTCTGACGCCAACTAAAGTAAAATTACACCTGAGCCTAGTCATTCGTCTTTTTTTATGTCAGGTTACTCTTAATAAAGTTTGGCTTAATTAAGACTGGGAAATCAAACATATTCTGAGAAAGTATGTTAATCTAAATATTTAAGAGTACAACAACTAATCCTTCGAGCGTTCAATTATGGTCTATTTTGGACCGTATAATGTAAAAATTAGGAAAATAATTTGGAGAGGAGAGCCTATTTCCAAGCGCTCCAAGGCGTCAGGACGTTGTAACAAAGTTATAGATAGCACAGGTTCGAATCCTGGCCTTGACTGGAAGTTTTTATTAGTAATATTCACCTTGCACTGTGCTTATCCCCCCTTTCTCTGTCCGATAAGTTCCTCGCACTACCAATAGTCTATGGAAAATGGGTTGACTAAGGTTAAAGAGAAGATCGGCTTATTATTTTAAACTTAAAATACATATAAGCAATGTTATATACATACATATGCATATAACTCCTTCATATACATTACATATGACTAACAAACAGTTCTATAATCAATCGAGATTCGCTCTCCTATAAATCCAGTTGCTGTATTTCCAAATCTAGGCCAATCAGCCAATTAAACGTGTAGGCCAATTTACATTATACGATCCGTACTAGACAAATGTAATCAGCTGTACAAATACACTATCCCACTATGTATGTTAATTCAATGTAAATGGTGTCCCGGATCCGGCGCTGGTTTTCTTGCGTCAACAATGTCCCTCACCTGACAATATATGTCATGTTTTGAAGGCTAGCACTGACCTGACCAGGTTGGAAGGGATGAAGGAATTGTTAACATAATCATTGGAACTTAATCAGGAAGAAGTTTCGTGCGAGCGCTAACAGACTAGTGGTTTAAGGTTTCCATCTTTGTACCTGAGTAAAAGAGCGCTGGTTCGAATCCCCGACCTTGATCGTTAGTTTTTATCAATAATATTCACCTTGTACTGCGCTGGTTCTCCACCTTACTCTGTCTGGTAAGTTTTCTGCACAAATCAGTAGTGTATAAGGGATGGATAGGATAAGCTTGAAATGAAGATCAGCCTCTCTTTCATTCTACACTTTTATTCTATTTTCTTACTCTCATAAAAAAGATACACCTTCTGAATTGTAGCACCAGTTTGAATAAAATAGTTTGAAAAAATATAGATATTCTAAAAGTTTGTAAGAAAGATCGTATTATGAATGCTTGGGAAGAGTTATTTATTTTTAAAGAAAAATTTAAGGATCGTGATAAATTAATGAACGAACAGGTTAATTTTGATTCTGAAATCGTTTTTAATAATGTATTTTCAGCGACTAAAAAGAACAGAAGTAACAGCCAATAGGGATTAACCAATAATATCACAGCAGCCACCATTTTGAAAGGTCGTATTATGAATGCTTGGGAAGAGTTATTTATTTTTAAAGAAAAATTTAAGGATCGTGATAAATTAATGAACGAACAGGTTAATTTTGATTCTGAAATAGTTTTTAATAATGTATTTTCAGCGACTAAAAAGAACAGAAGTAACAGCCAATAGGGGTTAACCAATAATATCACAGCAGCCGCCATTTTGACGATTCCAGCCAATGGGGTCACGTGATCACAGACCTATAAATTGAGTTATTGAACATCATTTTTCATTCTTTTTTAATCCCTCTGGTCTGAGGAAGGTAAGCGTGGTTCACCAAAATCGATCACCATAATATTTGTGCATTTTGTACTTGTATTGTAATATATTTGTGCATTTTTTACTTGTATTTTAATAAATTTGTGTTGTGTGACGTTTACTTGTACTGTATAAAAAAGATATTATTTCTCCTGTCTCTTGAAACGTATCAGCGACGCTCCCAATATAGACCAGGTAAGGTAGATATGAACCTCTAAATTTATTCGGCCAGGTCGTATATCGAGATGTGGTGTTTTGCAACGTACTTGGGATAGCGTCAGGAAAAAGGACTATTTATAGTGGTTTGTCCGTTTTCGAAAAACGCATCTGAGGTGCATAAAATGCATCTAGAAAAGCGTTATTTTTTGGAAAATTTTTAAAACCGTTAAAAAAATGTAAAAATCGCTTGAAACTGTTACTCGGGGTGTTTCGACTGTGCTAAACTCATTTCTGGCCACGAAATTTATCGGGGAGGGGGGATGATAGTGGGGGGGGGGCTTTTTTCCAAGGAGATGTAAGTCTCTTTTCCAAATGTTCCAAAGAATTATGCATTTCTATAAGCATTTTATGCACCTCAGATGCATTTTTTGAAAAACGAACAATCCACTATAATATGTAACGTTTTTTTCCTAAGGTTATACCGAGTACGTTGCAAAAACCGCATTTAGATACGACCTGGATGAAAAATTTTTGAGAAAAAATCTTCCCTGGTCTAATACACCAAGATTAGAATTACTGAAACGTCTAATGAGTGTATATGTAATTTAACGCTACAATTTATAGTAATCTAAAATGGTTTTCAAAACTTAGTGAAAATATTTTGCTCAAGTTTTTGGGTTCTTTGGCCACTTATGACATGAATGAAATCCGAATAAAATCGATTGTATTTCATTTACTTCAGAAAATAATTTATTTATTAAGAAAAGAATCATTTAAAGTCTTGGACATTTTAATGTTGAATTTTTTGAATTTCCTAGAGGAGTATTCCGGAGGTTTTCGGTGCTATCCCAGTTTAATTAAACCATTTTTTACATAGACCACTACCAAAAGTACCAAAAATAAACAAACATATATATCATTAAATTTTTAATTAATGATTATAATGAGCTTATTCAAAATTGAGCTTTAAACAAGTGTTTTCAGATGTAGTAGTACTAAACTCAATGAAAAATTCGTTGCACAGAACATTAAACCAATATAAATAACTAGGTTTTTCTCTTTACGTCAGTGGTATTTTTAACAGCCTACAAAACGGTCCAAACTCCTCAAGCAATTGTTTAATGAACCTCCCGTGATTTGAACGCGTGACACTCTGCATATGAAGCAGACGTGCTTACCAATCATCCAGTAAGAGGTCTGATTTTCTAAATTAATAAGCATGTATTACAAACAAAAGGCACACCTTCGTAATGAATATGCAACATCAATCTTCATCCAAACAATGGATCACATAGTTACTGAGTGCCCCTTGCGCTAGCATAAAATAGAATCAAGGAAGCAGGTCTTAAATGGCTTGATGGACTGCATTTAGCTTTGTGACAGGAGATCATTTGTTATTTATTTATTTATAATTTTTATTATATTGTAATGACTTTTGGACTTGTTGTCCAACTATAAAACTCAGATTTTACATGAGTTTTAGTTTAAAAAAATAAATAAATAATAATGGTAGCTAATAAAAAGCCATACGACATATATATCAATTTTAATTAAAATATTCGTAATTTTCTTCATGAAAATTATTTGTAATACGTACTTTTAAAGCGTATTAGAAGGACTGTTTGCCAGTATAAACATTTTCACTCAAACTAGAGAAACCCGAACTCACAGAAGCGTGTTGTGTAATGGTTATAAAACCTCTCGAAAGCCGGCTAACTCACGGTATATATCCTACATTCCTTATTAATGTCGGGTTATTCTTTTAGAATTGATTCATTATAATGACGTAGTTAATGACTTGAGGACAGTTTCCATAGGTCATTATTGGGGTCCCTTCATACCCTCTTCATCCCTCAACATAAAGGTACTGTGTTCTGAGTGGTTCCCTTCAACAAAGAAGAGAGATTCTTTATTGTTAATACTACGTATACAACAATGCTTGTAGAGGAGCACTTATACTTGCTTTCTTTCAAAACTACTATATATTTATAATAGGTTACTTCTCTCTCCCTTAAACAAATCAAAATACAAGTTAGTTTAATTTTTAATTGGTAATCCTATTATAAGAAAGCCAAAAGCGATGTAACTACTCTCACAAAATCTAAGGAACCACTGAACAGATTTCGACGAAATTTGAAGGGATTTTCTTTATTGCAATATTCACATACTGCAATACACCATTTATAACATAATAGTTACTAGTAGATGGCAGCAAGTTCAGCATTTAACAGTATGAGAATATTATATAAACAAACTCCCAAATGTACAATTTAATTTAAACATTTTAACAAGTCGAATACAGTAATTAAAAAAAGCTAAGTCAATACAAGATCACTCAACAACAACACAAGTAGCCGATAAAATCCAACAATAACGTGATGTGCAAAGACTCTACCAACAACATACTCTATAATCTACAAATTATAGCTATCAATAAAGACCATGTAATAAATAATATAAATTTAGTAACAGTACTGTTCATAAAGCTACATAATATATGTAATAAATTAACAACAACAATAAAAATCAACAAGAATACGACACATAGTAACAAGATCTACATACTAATATAAAAAAATGATAACAAAATGTACAAAAAGGATAACAGCATTACAGTAACATTTGGAAGAAGAAACTTCACTTACATAACAGTTTAAGGGATAATTAGTTTTAAGGCCTTCGTTTTTAAATGTTTCAGCTGATGAACCAAAAAAGGATGTTAGCTTATGTATCACATAGACACACTTTAAAAGTATTTATCGTAATGCCATTCCTAACGGGTAGAATCTGTACCTAAAATGATTTCTTTTTTCCAAGCGAGTGACATTAGCATTAGTTTATTTTGATAATAAATGTTGAACAGTTCGTACAAAAATCCTAAACATGACACAAAATCTTGGCTAAATTGATTTTCATTGTGATATTTTCAAGGTCATTTCTTCTAACTCTTACACGGCTGAACTACTTTACATCCCCCTAAAATATACTTATAGAGTTCTCTAGCTAGACTATACAACGATGTTATCTAGGAGAACGGTATTAGGCTAAGCTTTTATGAGAACCATCATGATGGTAAGTAAGTGTAGAGAACCCCCCGTAGCGAATCAAGGGCTGTCGAAAAGTTAATCTCTAAAGATGCAATCTCTAAATATATAATTTTTTTTTTCGTTTTAGTAAATATATTTTACGCATTGTAATAGGGGAATAAAAACAACCTGTTAAGACTGTTCAATACCACAATAATTCATATATATATATTGCTATAGCTATATATGACTGCAGCTATGAAACAACCGTGCAAACAGCGAGCCAAATCCGTGATATTGTTTTCAACGGGCGGTCGTTCTTAAAGAGATTTACCGTGTTATTAGCAATACAGATACAAGACCAGTAGCGATAGTATTAAGGGGAACACGTCTATACAGGGGAAATACGAGGAGTATCCCATCTTAATACAGGCTGGGGGACATGGTAAAGGCCCATTGTCCAATCCGATATGGAGTAGAAGACGTCGTTATAGTGGTCTGGTTGACTTTCTCTTTGTAGAGATCCATAGAATTGTAAATTTCCGTCGGACATGTACGTACATCAATCTACAACGCCATGTGTTGGCGTTGTTTTCTGAACAGAATCGGTGGGAATCTGTTCAGTTAGTGAATTTGAATATTTATTCTGTTACATAAATGTAAACATGTAATTTACTCCATCGTATATAAAATGACACTGAGTCTAATACACTTTAGAGCCTTTTTACTCTAATGCAGTTGTTCGGTAGCGTAGGTGGTTAAAGCCCGGCTTCATAAGCTATAGGTTCTCAGTTCGATCCCAATCAGAGTCGCAACACATTTTGAAAGGAATCAGCTGATCCACCTGCTGTTCATTTGTCTTTAGGCTATTATTAATCACACTTTCTATGGAATAATCAGCCTTAGTTTGTAACAACGATTACATTAACTTATCTACACTCATTCGAAATCCATATCTTGATGATCGGCGTCTTACGATTAAATAAATTAAAACCATAATAAATAAAATAAAAAATATATGGCATGTAGAGGAGAGAACTGAAAATCGGGCATGTCATTAGATGAAAATCAGAACAATACTATGTGGTTCGAATCCCACGTAAAACTGTAAGTCCCTTAAGTTGCTTGGCTATTGGGCTATTGATAAATTACTCTTTCTAAGAAACAGTCAACCTACACAGGTCATCCACACTCATCCTACACTCTTTTAATCAAACATGTTTGCCTTAAAATACACACAAGGCGTGTGGGCGTCTCATGTTTAAAAAATATCCCATAAAAATTTTGTTTTTGGCCGTATTTAAATATTTCAACGATTTGGATAGTGTTAAAATAAAATAAATTCCTTTCATATAACGTAATGTTATTAATCTATTGTGCTTTAATAATTACATTACGCACATTGGTTCAAGTAAAATTCCATTTAGTAAAATTAACTAATGTCGGCAGTATAATATTTTTACCGTTAAATATGTGAAACTTTAAATTTAATAACTCATAATGTTAACTTATGGTCGCCTAGATTGGACCTTTAATAATTGGCTAGTGTTTACTATAAATTTATAATAAAAAATGAACCGTACAGTTGAAATATATATGTCCAAAATGATGTAGCTCCATCAAGTGACAGAAAATTAGATCCGGCCGGCTGTGGACCTAATTTCTACTCCCTAAAACTAAAAATCGTACGGTAACCTATGACTTAACCAATATTACAACTCCTTTTGGCATGTTTTTGAAAGATAAAAGCTAGGATGTTGGATTGCGCTTTGTCTTTATGACGTTAAATATCATGAAAATGTTTACAAAAAGATTCAATCTACCACACTGTTGAGGCAGTTGGACGTAAATTAAAGAATTAACATTTTCCTTCATTTAGAAATTTCAAACTATTTTATCAAATGTTCGTTGAATTGATATAGAATCTTTGATATAAGGGAGCTGTAGAAAATTGTGTTTTTCTTTCTAAAAAAGGTTAAGTTTAAAATTGTACGCGAACAAATAAAGGTGTAGGCCTAATCTTTATTTGAATTAAACATCGGCCAATTAGAGACTCAAATCAAATATGGCAGCAGGTGTAGCAGTCTCGTAATATATTTACAAAAACGTTGAAATAAGCATAATTATGTTTTCATTTTAAAGTTAAATATCCCTAATGTAAAAAAATTAAACACAACAGGATTACAAAAACGTGCTTTAGCCTTAAATAAAACATACTTATAAATTACATACAGTATTAAGATCTATTATGGAAGAACACTCGTATCTAATATTACTGCTTATATTCTGTATCTCTTCTCTAAACAAACCCTGTTATTAGATTTCCCCCTCTCCCACCTTTACAATATTTTATAAACTTTGTTCTCAGTAATAAACGAAAGGCTACTAGCGAGCATTCAACTTTTATTTTGCTAGAATCTTTACTGTACATTTCATTAAAACACTTATCTATTGTTAAGCTAGTGCACCTTCTGAGCACAGCAATTTATTTTAACTCTCGTTCATTAGCGAAGAAAATATAAAAACGTATCAACCCACTGCGCAATATTATATAAAAAAATGTATAACTTGAAAAATATGAATTTAATTGGACTAACGATTGGTGCTAGAAGAACAATCCCAAAATTGCTTGTATTTTTTGTAAAAAATTTGGAATGTCACCAAAATAAGCTTTAGAAAGCACATGAAGCGTTTAAAAAAATTTTAAAACATCATTAATACACAATATATACAGAATATTTAGTATCTTAATTCTAATTTTTTATACCGAAATGTTTTAAGTAATCTTTCTTTATTTTTAACCTCTAATCAACGAAGTGTGTTTTTCTTGATGAATAAAATAATATTTCTAAATTATGTAAATATATTGTATTTAATGTCCTCAATTAAATTATCTAAGATATGTATATATTTAAAAGCCTACTCTTAAATCGATCTTTTAATGGCGTTATTAACATAGTATATAGAACAAAAATAATTACGCTCGACCATCTATGTTCTATTTGTTAAAGATTGTTTATTTATAAAAAAAAAAAAACCCCCAAGTCTTATACAGTAAATAATTTTGTTCCACTGGAGCCTCTAAAACTCTACCTGGTTTTGTCGTTGGAACTAGTCGCACCTCCGTTGACTATCAGAAGACCGGTTGTCGTTTGTCGCCCGTTCCCAAACCATTGTGTATTTGAACAGTCGTGGCAGTTGACTCTCATTACCCGCTTGGCTACCAGGCAGCGCCAGTTATCAGGAGCCCGCGTTTTGTAGTTGAACATTACTTCACTTGAAAACGTGTCTCACTACATTTGTTAACATATATTCTTAAAGTTTTGACATTCTTTTTAGGACAGTTCTGACTGGTACCTCCTATGATAGACTTTTTCGTAACCGTTTTAGCTTATTTAAAAAATATATATTAAATCAGAACAATAGTTATTTGTGGAAAAAATAAAATGTGGCATAACATTAAAATATCATCTCAGGGGGCATTAGACAATTGTGTTCTCTTTCAAAAAAAGGTAAAGTTTAAAATTCTACGTTCATAAATAAAATTTTTATATATTTTTAAATTTAGCATTGGCCTTATGGAGAATCAAATCCAATATGGCGTCTGGTGTATTTGGACACTTCGTCAACCACGTATTAAAATATAAATGCGATCAATGAACGGGTTATTGAGTAATAAACGTGTTAAATGTATGTACAGTAAAAATTAGTTTAAATTCTAATACTTTTTTGTTCTAACTATGATAAAAATTGATTAACTTATAGTAAAATTTAAAATACTATTAAAAATATTTTAAATTTAAATTGCCGCCGTGGGTGCTCAGTGGATAAGGCTTCAGATTTCGTAGGGCAAGATCCAAGGTTCGAATTTCCACTATTTCCACGAAATTCCACCCGCCCTCCCATTCACGTACAGTGATACTGACCCACCCGCCCTCCCACACACGTTCAGTGGTAATGACCCACCCGTCCTCCCATACACGTACAGTGGTACAGAACCACCCACCCTCCCACACACGTACAGTGGTACTGACCCCCCGCCCTCCCACACACGTACAGTGCTACTGACCCACCCACCCTCCCACACACGTACAGTGGTACTGGCCCACCCACCCTCACATTCACGTACAGTGATACTGACCCACCCGCCCTCCCACACACGTTCAGTGGTAATGACCCACCCGTCCTCCCATACACGTACAGAGGTACTGAACCACCCACCCTCCCACACACGTACAGTGGTAATGGCCCACCCGCCCTCCAATTCACGTACAGTGATACTGACCCACCCGCCCTCCCATTCACGTACAGTGATACTGACCCACCCGCCTTTCCATTCACGTACAGAGCCAACGGTCGGTACTTCACTCATTGAATAAAGTTGACGCACAGACCTGCAGGCCCATGTCAACTGGCGAGTGAAGTTAAAATAGAAAAGAATCTACTAAGTGAGGTTCCCCTGTCTAAACAAACTCACGTCGCTCATCTGTACTGTTACATGATTTCTCATACTATTGATAGTAATTTGATAATTAATTACCTCATACTCAGTCATCAATTATAAATATTTTCAATTTAATTTTAAGCTGAGAATATGACTTTTGGAATATAACTGTCCATTTAGATTTATTAGACACTACGTTAAGACAGTAAGCAACATCCGAGGAGGAGGAGGACATGAAATCTATACATGTTCAAACTTCCTTTGCGCTTTTTTTTATTTAATATTTTTTTAGTTCGATGCTTCCTATACATCCAAAATATGAAAAATTATATATATATAAAACAGATAAGAACAATCCAATGTCAAAAATAACTTATGAAAAGTGTGCAATCAACTAGTATAAACCAATGAAAATGAAAACCTATACATCTCGAGGCATAAATAAACACAGTAATAACAATCAGTCTACTTACAAAAGCCAATAAATAAATTGTAACAGCTGACTGAGAAATAGATACGGATAGGCCAATTACTGCAGTGTGAAGTTATTGAACATAAACCGCCCGAGAAGGCAAGTACCCGCTGACAATCTTCCCAGTAATTACATCTCGGAAGACCTGCGCCATTTTAATTGCTTGACATTTTCCAGTAGCCGGAGCTCTCTCTCTCTCTGAGGATGGGTGATTTAGTAAGTAATTGATAGCTGGCGAGGAGTGATGGTGTAGGATCCGAATGCTGCGATAACTCTGGGACTTCATTGCTTGACCTTTGGAAAGTAACCTTGGCGTTTTATATGGCCCCTGCTCTCTAACTGATCGTTAGAATTGGTTACTTTTGCCGTAAATTTAGTTACATAGTAACAGTTTAATTTGATCAGAATTAGTCACTTTTGAATAATATCTACTGATCAGAATCAAAGTGAAATAAGTAACGTAAAAACTGTATTGGTCGTTATATTCTACTACTGTTATACCCTAAGGACGTAATTTACTTACATAATTAGGGATGGCAACAATATATCGATATATTGGAAATATCGATTAATATGCTTCGATAATCGATATATCGTAAATATTGATAAGTATGCTTCGATAATCGATAGATCGGAAATATCGATAAATGTTCTTCGATAATCGATCGATATATAGTATCGATATTATCTTTCGATAATATCAGTCATATCGATAGTTTGGTCTGATTTATCATATCACTAAATATTGACGTTATTCTCTCCTTAAAATCATCACGATTCGGAAAAAAAATTGCCTCTTTTGCATACAAAACGTGCATCGAAATAACAGAGTAAATGTATTTAGTTTTTTTACGTGAGGTTAATAGACAAAAATGTAGTTTATTGTAGACCATTGGGTGGAACGGGTAAATGAAGTTATGTGTGAGTTGGCAACGCTGACTCTAAGATTAATTAATTCATTTTTTTAATGTTTATAAGAAGTCTAATGGTATTTATAAATGTTAAAAAAAACAATGCTATTACATTATTCTTTTATAATTAACATAGTAATTAATTATAGGTATGATTATTCTTATTTTTAATTTTTTTTCGTTCAAACCTACAGACCAAAACTTGTTTCGTGTAGATAAATGTACTTTATTTTTACTTTCAGTAGGCACTTTTACATTCTAAATAGTGACAGCAAAACATGAGTGTATTTTTTTGTCATGACATAAGAGTTAGTGCATAGTTTTAAACAGATACGTAATTTAGAATTCGATAAATCGGTTATCCGATATATCGATATTTTTCTTTCGATGTTATCATTAGATCGATATTTGCTTTGCGATATATCGATAAGTTGAAAAATATTTGCCATCCCTAACCACGCCGGCCAATCAATTGTTAAATACAACATCTGTTACTTACGGACGTTTCTGCTATTATAATACATAAAATCAATAAAAAAAGACTATAGGATTAGAAAATGGGATCTTTTTGGTTATGTGACATCACCATGGAAAGGTTAGGTCACTTTGGGTTAGATGACTTGATTACGTGTTGAAGGTAGCGTTTAATCAAATGTAATGTCCCTTACCAAAGAATACAAATGTATTATTGTATGCAGTTCCTAAAGAATATGTTCCATGATGCCGACATGTAAACGACGTGATTAAAAAAATCAAACAAAAAGTACAAAAAGGCAAAAACATGCTTATTTCGAAACATTGGAACCAAATTATTAATTTGAGCAATGAAAACCCACTCTAGTTCACGAAAATTTTATTTGGAAAAACTTAAAAAAAAAGCTGTACAAACAAATCTTCCGTCATTACGTATCTGGTATTATAGATGAGGAAATCGAGACCAACTCTTCAATCTCGAAAAAAAGAAACAATATTTAAACACAAATTTCCAAACATTCGTCAAATCTTCAAATATTACAACTAATTAACGAATTTTGATTTTACAATGAAATAGGTCCTTTATTTAATGAAACTTATGGTTTGAAAAATGTATTAAACAATATAAAGCTGTTTTATTTTTGCTGATTTGCAGAGATATACCTTTGAGTGTACTATAAAGAACAGGAGAGGTAAGCCGAGTATTTTGGTGAGTATAAATATATCCATTAATGTAATTTATTATTCCATGTATTTTAGGTATAGGAGGCATATGAGTGTGAGTAAGGTGTTATGTATATAAGCAAAGGAAAAATATGGCGTATGTGTGTGAGTGAGTATGGTCGTATGTATGAGTAAGGTCGGAAGGTGGCGTATGTGTGAGTGAGTGTGGTCGTATGTATGAGCAAGGTCGGAAGGTGGCGGTATGTATGTGAGTGAGTGTATTCGCGTGTATGAACAAAGTGGAAGGTGCGTATGTGTGTGAGTGAATGTGTACGTGTGTACGAGCAAGGGAGGAAGATGTCGTATGTGTGTGACTTAGTGAGGGCGTGTGTACGAGCAAGGGAGTGATCATCATGGAGTGATGCAGAGATTAGTGTGGCAGTGAGTGCGTGTGATGTGAGTGAGAATGTTAATCTGATGGGGAAAAAGGAAAATATTGGCGAATATTTTCAACTTGTTACATAAATTAATATTTCACTGTTTATGTATGTATATTACAATAAAACATTCTGTAAGTGTACACAGTCCTTATTAGTTACTCACAATTTTATATGAAAGTTTAGGTCTACACACAGAAATAGTTCATTGTGGAGGATTTCTCATGATTATTGTTTCAATTCATAGAAAATTATGTGTTATGGGATAAATAAAGGAATTATAATTATGTTATTACTAGACTGTTTACATAGTTTTAATAAATGACGCATTAGCTTTCTTATTGCAAATTTCATTAAATTAATTTACGCATTAAAAAACAACAAAATATGTTCTTCAATCATCCATGCGAGAAAAGTATTGTATATCCCTGGATTAAACTTTTTCCCCAGGGTTTTTGCAAATATAAGAAATAAATAAGCTCTCTTCTTTATGTAATTTTTCCTAGAGTTACTTTATGAATACTTTTCTTGAAATAACGTACAGTTTCCCCCATTTTTTATTTAATGTGAGACAGTATTTTGTGAATGATTAAGAAGCTCCCTGCTCCCTCCAATAACGACACGGGTTATCGTATAGTACAAGTAATTAATTGTGATATGTATACATGTATATAATTAATTTGGGATACATTTTTTGATTAAAAATATTTAATGTGCAAATTTTTTTATAACGATACTATATAATATTAAAAAATATATGTAAAACATTGTGTTACATTGGTTAAGCTACTTGGTAAAATTAGTTTATAAGTCTTCTTAATACCAACATGACGTTCACTTAATGGTTTCCATCGACTTGGACACTACTATAGAAGTCTGGGTTGTCCATGTTGGATGGTAATCAAAGTTCAGATGTTGTGTTGGGAAGAGAACAGAGTGTCAGACTTGTCAGTTAGCTAAAAATCAGACCAAAACTACGTGGTTCGGATTCCAAGTAAAGCTGTAGGTTCCATAGTTGCCTTGGCTATTGGGCTATTAATAAATAGTCCTTTCTGATCTAAGTCGAACTCAGATAGTAACAATGACTACACTCGTACATCTACACTCATTCACCCCACATATTCGCTCATATCTCTACGATCGGTGTCTTAGAAATAAATATAAAAAAATAAAAACAAAGATGATCTTTTAGCAATAATTTCATGGACTAGTAAACAAATATTTTTGTCAAATTTTATATGCACGGTATCCTTCAAATTACGATCATTTGATGCATTTACGTAAACTAGCATAATTTTAATAATTGCACAGAATACTGCTTTCTTGTGTGTAAGTAGAGAATGATCAGTTCTGTTTTTAATTTATAGCTTTACAAAACTGTGGAGTATTAATGATTTATTAAAAGATATATTATATCTTTTAATAAATCAACTTTTAATAAATAAACTAGTATTACTAGTTCAATATTCCTACAGAAAGTTGATTGCATAGTAAAATAATAAGAAAAAAATAACCAATTTTTATAAACAATTCGATCTACCTAGATCTTATGAAATAATATAAAGGGAAATTCATAACATCACCATTAGTCATAAACTTACTAAGAATATTTTATTTAAATCAACATGTTGAACTCAAACTTAAATCAACGATAACTGTGTGAAACCACAGTAAAGAAAGAAACAGAGGTTGTATCAATAGTGCGCTAAATGTTCGTCGAGTAGTTATTTTCTCCAGTTTGCCATGTAATGTCAGAGCCAGCACCTTGTCAGTCCCTCCCTTATTGCCCCGACATCCTCAATGATAAACGTAGTAATTATTATAAAAAATTTATAAATATGAATATAAATAATCTATTTATCTGCCATTGAGGCGTTCGATAAATAATCTATTTATCTGCCATTGAGGCGTTCGATAAATAATCTATTTGTCTGCCATTGAGGCGTTCGATAAATAATCTTTTTATCTGCCATTGAGGCGTTCGATAAATAATCTATTTATCTGCCATTGAGGCGTTCGATAAATAATCTATTTATCTGCCATTGAGGCGTTCGATAAATAATCTATTTGTCTGCCATTGAGGCGTTCGATAAATAATCTATTTATCTGCCATTGAGGCGTTCGATAAATAATCTATTTATCTGCCATTGAGGCGTTCGATGTGGCCTTAAGAAGGAATGTTCCTCTTTATATTTGGTGAAACAAAAGGTAAGAAAATATATTGATGGATATTTATTTGGTATGATTCTAGTAAATGTTTTAACAAATTATCTTTACTCGTTAAAATAGAAGCAAAACTCTTGAGGGATTTATAGAATTTTTGTCATAACGAAATCTAGTTTCAACAATGTTAAACCGTGGCTGTAACAAACCTGTCTAAATGTAGATAGTTCTAACCGTGTTACACTACAAGGAAGCCAGCTATCTCCTAACCCAACGACCCCATAAATTGAACAATGTTCATATTTTACAGAGATAATAGTCTCGGTACCTGCTTACAGTTGAACATAGCTTCGGGCTGCGCACCGACTTTACTTCATTTTTATCCCAACTCAACTATGATATCATCTTATTTGCAAACTATATTACTTTACTTCCAGCCACTTTTTATTTTTCTATGAGATAACCCAACTTTGTTCCATTGCTGTATTTTCAATTATCTGTAAAACAGTAAGTTAGTATTTTTATGAACGTTTTTTTCCAAAATGTTAAAACAAGGTAAAAATTGGATGTAGTATATTTTTATGGAAATTTTAAATTATTGAAATGCTAATTGTAATTTTATATTATATATCATTGAACCATACACCCTATGCTCCATTTTACTGACTTTGAAATAAAAAAAACTTATTTAGAAAGCTGTCTTAGGCTTTTTTCTTCTTGAATAAGAGGCCAATATCCTTTTGCAACCCAATGTAATGAAAAAATCCGCTCTGCTGTTACCAGCAACTTATGTTTATAAAAACTTTATTGAAACAGTCTAAATAACGTAACGCCTTGTACCTGCTTATGACTGCTGCACCCATGCACATAATCAGGTAATTATGGCAATTTCAGAATTTTTACAGAAATATTTTCAAATAATATTTAATCTGTTACTATTACAATTATTTGGGATAGAAATATTTTGAGCTGTTAGAAGCTTAAAAATCAATGGATCAACCGTTGAACTTATCAACGCTTAAACAAGATTCATTAAAAGATACTCATTTTTGAAAATATAATTTCGTTTATATAACGTAAAAAGAAATTGTATTTTATAATTTCTTGTTAAATACTTATTAAATAATGTACGTCTACATCATTATAATTACAACAGTTTGTAGTTACAGTAAAACCAGAAACGGAACACTAACCATGAGAAACAAATGCGTATTTATTAAATAGATACAAAAATTATTTGTATATTATTATGGATGTGCCTTTTATACTTATAAACACTTGTTCATAAATGTTTTTCTTGAATCATCTCATGTTTATTTATTGCTGTCAGTAGAGTTCCGTGTATTAATAACTACTATATGGTAATAATTTTACAGATTTTTTAATCCCACTCACCAGTTCACAGTGCATGTGCGTGAACTTAAGTCAACGAGCGACGTACCGACCGTTAGCTCAGTTGGGGACTCGAACCTTAGAACATGTCGAAGCCGTCACCACTGAGCCACCACTAATAGTTCTTACACACCCATACAGTACAGAGGTAGTGATTCTCCCACCCTGTTATGTTCCCCACAAATGTTAATAGTTATTTCATGTATATAAATATATACTTTGTGCTCTCTAATTTTTGCCTTTGTGCACTTTTAATTTAAGAATGTGTAAATATACCTACAGCTATCTCGTAGGTTATTTATCAACTGTCAATATCACTAAAGAAATTACCAAATGAATTGTTTTGTAATTGAATTTTAATAATAAATAGATACATCGACATGATGTACCGTTCATGACAAGTTTATCGAAAGGCTACATATTTGGCGAGGGTTTGTCAACACACAACAAATTAAACTAGGGGAATAACAGGCTCAATCCAATAACATTACCCCGAGCCCCTTATAGCACTAAATTAGTTTTAGCTGTGCCGTGTCGCGTTGAAACTTTCAAGCGCTCTTGGGAACGCAATCAAACTCTGTTGATATCAGCAATCTAACTTTTAGTTTCATGTACATTACATTAGATGTGTAAATGTGCGACTGACACAATCGGCGACGTGTTCCAGCATGCCAGGCCGGCGCACTCTGTATGGTAATCCATGTAAATGTTATCTGTGAGATCGTACTGTTGGCCCTTACACAATACAATTGCAGACGGCTCACCAATAACAATTGTTCTTGTTGTATACGCTTAGGAATCTGGTGACTCGGCCGGACGAGGGTAAAAAGGAAACTGAATACGAGCCGGAGGAGGAGCCAGTAGGAATAATTACCTCTAACAGCAGTGTCAACCTAACAATGTTTCTGTAAATACTGAACACATTTATTGTGTTATATATTATAGACTAACACAATAAATGTTAGATTAATATATTTATAAGTCAAATACCACTCACTCACTCACTCACTCACTCATCACGAAATCTCAAAAACCACCGAACGGATTTAGGCCCTTCACGAAATTTAAAAGTAAGTTAGCTTCAGTTTCTAAAGGACCCACTATGAAAGGATTTTTCGAAATTCGATTCCTAAGGGGAACAAACAGCCACTGAACGTTTCCTTTTTGCCTTAAAAAAAAAAATTGGGTTGATTTTAGTAAATTAATTACAGATGTTTTTTAAATAAATTAACATGTTTATTTTGTATATTTCATTACCCTATCAATGCATTAAGAGTTCAATCTTCAGCTGTTAAACAATTGAAGCTAAACAAAAACAAATAAAATGAAAACGTTTGAAATAGGCTAAATAATATCCTATACTAATAAATAGCTAGCAACGCAAGTAGTGCTAGTGAAATACTGTAAATAAATGTAATGTTGTGATTTTACGCTATACAGATAATCTAATATTATTTTTAGTCGAAGTTACATGCCGAAGCCGAAGGCCGAGGTATATCCAGCGCAGCGAGAGTCGGGGTTGGCACGCGAAGTGTGCAGGGGTGTCCCCTAGTGTTTTATATTTTGTTAAGTATACTCACTGTATATATCAAACGTATATATGAGTATCAGTCGTATATATGAAACGCCGACACAACTTTGTGAGTATTTCAAGGCGAAACTGAATGATATGAATGTAGGATGAGTTTGGATGGCCTGTGTAGTCTGGTTACTAAATGAGTTCGAGCCAGGGAAACTAAAGGACATACAGCTTTAAGTGGAAACCGAACCACGTAGTATTGGTCCGATTACAGCTAACTCACAATCTTGATTGTTCCCTTCACTATTAGCCAATAAGGATACCCCAAACTTCTCTAGTAGTGTTCAAGTCAACGGCAACCATTGAGCGGTCATCGTGTTGTTATTAAGAGGACCGAGCATAGAACCTATCGCCTACAATCTCTACAACACTTTGTCCCCAAGTGGTTAGGTTACAGCACTGCACCTCTAGCGCCGACATTTTATAATTTTACTCCTAGTTTTGTAAATCAATAGCACTAGTTTTTGTTTGTGGCAGCCATATTGATACTTGTGTAAAAATGTGCTTTAGTGAAATGTAAATTGTAAACCTATTAAGTTGGAATTACTGTTAAATGCGATGCAAATAAATGGTTGGAACACACATATTTGTTGGTGTACATCATAAAATGTCAATGAATGTTAAAAGAAAATAAACGACTTAACATAATGTAAAAAAAAATTAAATATATGGATTAACAAACTGGAAACTCCGCTGCACCGGTCCCAAGCCCGGGGTCTCATCTTTCCCATAACCGATGAGAAAGGAGGAGGGTACCTTCCCACAGCTCTCAGTGTGATCCCGATACTGAGAGCACTCCTATCCCATTAATTCCTTATCCTACCAAACATCCTCTTTCCCGTGCCGTACCGTGTCCGGGGTAGGCTTTCAAGCCAACAAAGACTTGCCTGCATGTGCATGACAGGGGCCTTTAGGCGACCCCTTCAATTGCACTGGAGGTTCTTCGTAACCTGCCGCCCCTTGATCTCTTCATTATTGGGGAGGCTCGGGCAGCGGCTTACAGGCTTCAACTGACTGACCACTGGAGGGGGTCCTGTACAGGTCACTCCTCAGTGGTCAGTCTAGTAAACGATGAGGTACTCTCAATGAAGTTTGACTTCATTGGGACTAAGTATCTTTTCACCAGACCCCATACTGTGGATTTCAGGTCGAGGGAGTACTGGGACGCTGTTAGTAGCCCGGTTTCTTCTCACGATCGAATTGTATGGTTCACAGACGGGTCAAGAATGGGCAACAGAGCTGGATTTGGTGTCTATACTGGCGACCCTAGGACCAACGCTAGCGTGAGCCTGGGAGCGTATGGCACCGTTTTCCAAGTTGAAGTCGCCATACGTTCAGCGCAAACCATGAGAGGGGTTTGCGGGAAACATATCCACATCCTCTCAGACAGTCAGGTGGCCTTAGGGGCTCTTGACTCCTGGAAGGTTTTGTCTGGTCTAGTCTGGGAATGTGTGGAGACCCTCAGCATCCTGGGCTCAAGAAATCAGGTCTTGCTGGAATGGATCCCAGGACATAGGGGATTAGAAGGCAACGAGCAGGCCGATGCCTTGGCTAGGGAAGGTGCTATCAAGCCCTTCATTGGTCCTGAGCCGGCCTGCGGCGTTTCGGCTGCAGCTGTCAAAACAGCAATCAAAAACTGGGTCAGCGCCAGACATATGGAAAGATGGCGGCGGTTCCCAGGGCAAAGACTCGGCAAGGTTCTTGTCAGAAATCCTTCCCAGAAGTTAACAAAGTCACTTCTTGGGTTGAGTAAATTGGACGTCAAGCTGGTGGTGGGACTCACCACCGGTCACGGCAAATTCCGGAGGCATCTAAGAACAGTGGGACTCTTTACGGAGGATCCCATCTGTCGCCTCTGTGGGGAGGACGAAGAGTCGGCAGAACACATTGTCCTGGAGTGTGAGGCTCTTGGTGCCAGGAGAAGAGTACTTTTTGAAGGCTCACCTCTGGGACAGTCGGAAATTACTAATCTAGTGAAGAAGCTCCTTGACCTGGTCAAGGATTGCCAGCTTTACGACGATTAGGCACCGGGATTGGCACAAAAAGCCTCAGGCTTCGTTGCAAGGGATGGCTGGACCAACTGTACATCCCCTTTCAATCTAATCTAATCTAATCTAACAAACTGGAATGTTCAATGAATGTAATCTAATTTCACATCAACACTAATTTTATGTAAATAAATATTTGCTTAGGGTGACAAGCAATTTGAAGTTAAGGCAGTAGATAAAAAGAAACATTGAAATTGTCATTAATTTTCTTGAAATAATTATCAGGTTGTTCGAAATTAGTTATAGGAGATATTATTAAGATTTTTAAAAAGTTTTCTTCATAATTTTCTTCAATATTCAAAAACTTTGCTAAAATGCGAAGCGTCTTTTGCATAATAAATTGATATTTGAACTTAGCAACATTGCGCCGATCGTCTAGATATGGGTGAGTTTAGAATGAGTGTGATGAGTGTAGATGAGTGAATGTAGTCATTGTTACAATCCAAGACCAACTATTCCTTAAAAAGTGTTATCAGTAAATAGCCCAATGACAAATGAACAGCCGGTGGTTATCAGCTGACCCTTTTCAAAAATTTGTATGCGTCTGTTGAGGAGAACTTTTTTTATATTGTGTAGCTGTGCTTTAGGTGGCACTCGAGGTGCGACATGGACTACCTGTGTTAATCCCAGCGACCCAAAGGGCCATAAAACTGGCACTCGAGGTGCGACATGCCACCTCAGGTAGCCCGGCGAAGGGTTGCGGGGTTGTAGACGCGCTCTCTCTCTGAGTCCATAAATATATATATACAAAATAGGACCTACGTTACTAGGATAATCACACCATTTCAATATTTTGACCTAACCTAACCTAACCAACACAGCCACACTGCTAGCCGAAGCGCCATGTCGCACCTCGAGTGTTAGTTTTGGGTTCTCTTTCGCTGCATGTCGCACCTCGAGTGTCCAATTATGACCCTCAGGTAGTCCATGTCGTACCTCGGGTGCCCCCGTGCTTTAGCCAACTACGCAAGCGACCAATTTTGGTTAGACGCGAAAGATTGAAGTAATTCGATAGATTTTCTTGCAAAATAAAATAACTTGTACATTATACTAAAATAAATGTCCCGTCAATGAAAAATATTCTATCACAATTTCAGATATAAGTTAATGAAATATTTTATCATTATAATGAAATTACTCGATATAAACCTTATATCAAAGTGAAAGTGCTGTTTACAATAGTTATTTCACCAATAAGCGTTTCCCTTGACAATTTTGTATGAAGCGGTTTCTCTACTGTAAATACTGTTCTTATCTTAATCCAGCAATTGCTGTTAAAAATTAATAGTTTTTAAGAACAATTTTTTTTTTTATTTTGTAAGCAAGCAGAATACTCTTAACCTGATTTGGTAACTCGAGCGGTCTATATTTATCTTAAGAGTGGAAAATACATTGTTGGACGAATTAATTCACTAAAATACGTTACTATTGTTAAAAGTTAACTATAAGATTTACGACCATAATTTAAAGCTAGTTAAAATAATACTTACAACTAACTTACTCGGAACAAATAGGAGTGAAAAACTGAAAATAATTTAAGCAATGAAAATGTTTGGCCAAACGAGCGTCCTTCTCAATAATGACATTGACAGCCGTACATTAATTAATACAGACAGCAACGTCGTTCTTTAATTTAATTCAAAATTAAACCAACGTGTGGATTTGTGTAAACAGGAATACGTATGCAAAACTCGTTTAAAATTGCAAAGGACTGTTTTGAAAGAAGTGCAAAGAAAGCGGGGAAGTTTGTTTCTTAACAGGTTTTCTTTTACGATGCAAAAGTCCTACTTTAAGCCGAAAAGTTGCTGGAGATTGAGAATATTCTTAGTTATGATTCATGACCTCTTTATAACTCTACTAAGTAGGCCTATTTAGAGGGTAATTTCCAATCGATGAAAAACCCACGAAGATCGTAATAGAACTTTATTTTTATTTAGTTTATTATTGATTAATTTTTCGGCATCCATTCTAATGTGTCGGAAATCTTGGAAAATCTGAAATATAATAAAATGTGCGTTTTATTGTAAAGATACGATAAACATGATATATAACGTTACCTTACTTATCGGTAACGAATACTCAAATTGTTGCAACTCAGCAGTGACAAATGATAGTCACTGTCTTATAGAAGGCCGGAAGTACCGTGGTGGTACTGGCGGCCATAGTACGGGGCATAGCCTACTAGGGCCCACCCACCCACCCATACACGTACGGTGGTGATGACCCACCCGTACACCTATACACGTACAGTGGTTATGACCCACCCGCCCACCCATACACGTACAGTGGTGATGACCCACCCATACATGTACCGTGGTGATGACCCACCCACCCACCTGTACACGTACAGAGGTGATGACCCACCCACCCGTACACGTACAGTGGTGATGACCCACCCACCCACCCATACACGTACAGTGGTGATGACCCACCCGTCCACCCATACACGTACATTAGTGAATACCCACCCGCCCACCCACACACGTACGGTGGTGATTTACGGTGGTGATCGGTAATTACTAACGGAATTAACCTATCAGTAGCTTAAGCTATCTAACCTAACATAATTGATTTAACTAGCCTAACGAAAATTAGCATTGTTATCTAACCTAACGGAATTAAGTACCTTAAGCTACTTAACCCAACGGAATGAAGTAAAAGTAACACAAGCTATCTAAATATAACCTAAAATTCACCTAAATATAACAGAATCTATCTAACTTAATGAAATTAACCTAACTAATTGTAACATAATATATCTAACCTTACTGAATTAAACTAAATAACCTAAGTGTAACAAACATATTTAACCTAACATAATTAATCTAACTAAATGTAACATAATCCATGTAACCTAACGGAATTAACCTAACTTAATGTAACAACGAAGATAACCTAACGAAACGCAACTAACTGGGAAAAACACCCTTGCAAACCAATTGTTTCAATACTGTCACCAATTACCCTCCTGAATAAATACTAATAGCTTGTATTTGTCCGTGTCTCCACAGGAAATTGTCCAATATAACCGAAACTATCCTGTTCACGTACCTTAACGATACGATAAAGTTACCTCTAGTAGTTACGCTTTTAACCTTATTAATCGTTTAATTACTCAAGGTGATTACTAGTTAAAAATAGGAAAATAAAATTTTCAATATTTAGAGCTTTAAGACAGGACCACTCCTTCCAGTAATTCACGTTAATTATACAGGGTGGAAAAAAATATGGAAACGATTTCACAACTTTTGTAAAAGTCAAATCTTGTACATCATCATGGTTACAAATAACATAATTTTTTGTGCCATTAGTGACATTTCATCTTTCCAGGGAGACGGCCCACGAGGAGTTGTACGAAAATCTTCAACTTAAACCTATGTCGAATTTGGTATCAAATGAAAGGTTTATCAAGGGAAATTAATTGCCGCAAATCGGTTTTCGAAAGGCTTATCCTTTCCAGAGTAGCGGTCATTTGAATTTAAAAGTATCTAATTTCAACAACATTATTTCTCCACTATTTAACGGTTTTACGTAAATTATTCTGATAAAAAATTATACATTATGGAATACAATTATTAAAAAAATTAACTTATCAAACTATCCATGAAAAATATAACAATCTTGTGAAAGCGTTTACATATTTTTTTCCATCCTGTACAATCTATTATCGGTATTGTCGGATAAACGGATACTAATAAAATAGCTAATATATATATAAAAACAAAGTTCATAAAAATTTCACCTCCAATAACAAATTTCATTACTAGGTGACCGATAGTTTGTGTAGCATTGTAATCCCATTAAAAGTTCGTCTAACTGAAATATTTTTCGAAAGCAGTGTGAGTAGCCAAGATCGAAGTCATCGGAGAACCATTGGTGTGATACCGCAAGCTATATATAAACAGTGTGTACGGAAGCGTTTATCTAACAGTTTGGTTTGGCCGGGATCCAATGCCACAGCTTCAGGCCTACGGCGTGCCTGCTCTGTCGCCGTGTCGTCCAAAATCGAGGACGACATCTTGTCACGCCGTAACGAGTTAAATAAAGTGCTTGTAAACAACCTCGGTGGTTTTATTTTATGCCGGGAACAAGCTTGACGAATAAATTTAAACTGGGGTGTTTGCCAGGTTCTTTTTATAATTTAGTAGCAATTTTGTAACTAGCAGATTTGTAATTTATTTTGTTCGTAAGGATAATTGTTTTTTCGTGAGCTTTATAGGCATATACACTATATTCATTATTATTATACATTTCTAAGACACTGATTGTAGAGATATGAGTGAATATGAGGGGTGAATGAGTGTGATGAATGTAAATGAACGAGTGTAGTAATTGTGTAGACGCGACAAAGTGTCCCAACGACAAACTGAGCCGGTTTATTTGGGGCAGATTGTCGTTCGGACACTTTGTCCGCAGCGTGCAAAATTCCAAGGTGGTCCAGTTTGTCCTTTCGTGAAAAGACAAACTGGACCAAATTCCTGAGTGGTACAGATTGTCGTTAGGCCACTTTGACCTAAATGTGCTAAAATGAGAAATGGTTCAGTTTGTCCTTACGCACAAAGTCCTTGGTTTTTGCCTATGACTGCAATGAATAGTACTAAATCTGGGGTTGGTTTTTGAAGCTGAAAATCCTTTAATCAATTTAATGCCATTATACAAAGTTTACCCTGTAATTTGTTTAGTACACATTTATGTAACATTCATTATCACAAATCACTATCTACTCATGAACTTTAATTTACATTCATCTATAACTGACCATTAATAGTTTTTGAAAGTAAAGCAGCAAATATTCGCTTATCGTAAATGATACACTTCTATATTTATTTTATTTTGTTAACATCTCTAATGAGATTACATTGGTTTAGTTGTATTAATAATATTAATAACATAGTATTATTAATGTTATCAATATTAAATAGTTGTTTTATTCACACTCATCTGGGTCCCTGACTGACTACTGGTAACAAGATTACTACAAAGAGCAATCCACGTAACATTTTATCAATATTAATAACACGTATTTTATACCTAACGGCCGCTTTGAATTTTCTCCGATTTTATTTGTACTTTAAGTCAAATAATTCTGATAATATACAAGCGGCTTTATATCCTTCGGTCACTTGAATTTACAGCTCATGAAATGCACACCAGCATATGTTCGCTTTTAGGACACCATTGTATGAGTCAATCACCATCAACCATTAACCATCAACCATTAAAATAATACTTATATTCGCTTATAGAACTGTTCGCTTTTATATAAGCTATAAGTTCCCACCATATAATAGGACGACACCTATTATAAATTCGATTATGCTTAATATGCTATAGTTGGAAAACTTGACACTCCATCATTTCTCAAGAGCTTTGATGAATATAAAACAGTAGAGAAGATGAAAACCAGTAGAAATATATTTTCCTGTAGCATATTGCTGGATGAATAATTTCTAATAAATGATGAACACGTACTGTAAGAGACTGTAAATCTGATACTATCTTAACCATGCCAATTTAGAGTTCGATGGAAGTCAATGCTCATTTGAATAATATGCCTGACTATACATAAATAGCATAAGTTAACAAGTAAAATAAAAATAATAGCCTATACAGCGTTCAAAAACAATTGTGGTATTAGCCTACATTTTCTATTCTCTTATATACATGTTCTTTTAATCAGTTAAAGTTTAATTGAGATTAATGAATAATTATTTCATTAATTGTGTTATTTTATTTATTATTTAAATACCTTATGTATTATGTTGCTTGTACAGTCACATTCAAAGCCTAAAATGGTTCAGTTTGTCTTCTCCTGTCAGAGACAACCTGGACCACATTCCGGAGTGGTTCAGTTTGTCGTTGGGAAACTTTATCCGCAGCGTGCAACATTCCAAGGTGGCCCAGGTTGTCTTTTCGTGAACGTACAACCTGGACCATATTCCTGAGTGGTTCAATTTGTCTTTGGGCCAATTTTTCTTTAGCTCACTTTGTTCTCGGTGGATTTTAGAAGATGGTCCAGGTTGTCGTTGGAACACTTTATCCGTGTCCCGTCATTGTTACTGTCTGAATTCGACTTAGCTCAGAAAGGGCTATTTATCAAGTCCCATAGTTGCCTTGGCTGGGTGGGAAATGGATACATATTTTATGGAAGACGATCATTCACATTTACAATCACTACACTTCTTTGTACCACATATTCGCCCATATCTATACGATCCCTACTTAACCTTAATGATGAATAATGAATAAAATATAATATAAAGTCGGCACTAGTGGCGCAGTGCTGTAACCCAGCTACTTGGGGACAAAGTGTTGAAGAGATTGTAGGCGATAGTTTCTATCAGAGATCAACTTAATTGTTGTCCCACCCAGCCAAGGCAACTATGGGACTTACAGCTTTACGTGGAATCCGAAGCACGTAGTGTTGGTCTGATATTCAGATTGGTCAGATAACTGACAAGCCTGACACTCAGTTATCTTCCCCACACAACATCTGAATCTTGACTACCATCCAACATGGACTCCCCAGACTTCTCTAGTAATGCCAACGTCGATGGCAACAATTGAGTGGACGCCGTGTCGGTATTAAGAGGACCGAGAATAGAACTACAGACCAAACATAATATACTTACTTGATCTCTGATAGAAACTATCGCCTACAATCTCTTCAACACTTTGTCCCCAAGTAGCTGGGTTACAGCACTGCGCCACTAGTGCCGACTTTACATTATATTTTATTCATTATTCATCATTAAGGTTAAGTAGGGATCGTATAGATATGGGCGAATATGTGGGACAAAGAAGTGTAGTGATTGTAAATGTGAATGATCGTCTTCCATAAAATATGTATCCATTTCCCACTCGTTTTAGTCTTTTTTTACTTTCTTGCATAAGGTACAGTGTTTCTTGTCTTTCCCTTGAGCTCAACTCATATTCATAAATGTTCATTATTCAAACTCAGATAGTAACAATGACTACAAGACTACACTCGTTCATCTACACTCAACACACTAATTCACCCCTTGGGATGGCAACGATATATCGGAAATATCGATAAATATGTTTCGACATATCGAATATTAGTATCGATATTTTCCTTCGATAATATCGGACATACCGATATTTTGCTCTTTCTAAAAATTGATATTTTCCTTGATTGTCAAGTTAGGTTCTTCATTCATTTATATGATCTTTTCTTTTATTACCCCTCGATTGAGTGTCTAGTTTTGTCGTCTGCTATAGCAGTTCCATACGTTTGTCGCGTGTCCCTAGAGCAATAAGGGTTTATTGGATGGAGGCAGTGTTGCACATTTCTCTGTGGAGGTAAATTTTATTGATGGCCTTACGTATCATAAATTCATCCCTAAAACTATTAACTGAGTTGTAATAATTGTTATTGTGTAATTGATGGTTTCATACTTTACAGCAGACTTGATGGACTATATACAGACTATACAGTTTTATGTTTCCTGTTCAGTTTACAAGAACATATTGTTTATTTTACTCGTCTGATGCTATAACGTCTGTATATGCTTTTTCAATGTAATTCCATATAATGACAATAATGTCATAGGTTACTAGCTAAAGCCGTCTCACGCTTTGCTGTGGTTTAGTATGATATAAACTATTTTTACTTTCTCCCATATACGTTAGCATAGAGAAAGTATTCTGATGGTCCCGAAAAAAATGTTTTACCAAATTGGTCTAAAAATTCATTGTAGGGTCTCCTGAACCCAAAAACGTGTTACTTTCGGAAAAACGTTAGTAAGTATCTGTGCGTATGTATGTCTGTTTGTGTGTATGTACAGTTCGCTGGAGACTAAACAGATGGATCAATTTTTATGAAATTTGGTATGTATGTGTGTTTAGCCAACCAATATCTAGACAATTTTTTGATTACAAAAAAATTTGTATGGGTAAAAAACATACAAAAATGGAATTTTCTCAAAAACGGCTCTAACGATTTTGATTATTACATTTTCAGGAAAAATGCGAATTACGATTAATTTAAAATATTTTAGTAAACACCGCATGTCTCTAACTTGACTAGTTTTTTAGTATGGTTAAAAAACATACTTGGGAATCAAACTGGTAATTTTGAAAGTTTTATTTTTTAGTGTTCAATATGGGGGAAAGTTTGTGCCAATTCTTTTGGATCATTTATTTACTTTAGTTGTTAGAAAAATAAAGGTTGAGTGTCTGTTCACAGTAGCACACTTACAGGATGTGATCGGTTATATACATACGCGAAAATGGTCAAAGTGGTACTTTTTCAGCACTGAAATTTATTTCAGTTGTGAAATGTAGTTAGACCAAGATATGCTTGAAATGCTCCGTTCCTGTTTAGGCATATAATTTTTGGAACTAAAAAAAATATTCTTGTATACAAATGCAATTTTGTGTAAAATTTTCAAGTGAATCCATTCGCTTCTCTTCGAGTTTTATGTATACAAAGAAAAGGATGTTTAATTTATATATAGTATTGTGTAAAGACAGTAAATGAATGGTATTCCACAGCTAAAAAAGTGTGCAATGTTCCATTTTATACAATACCAGTGATAAGGTATTTTTGACCCGTTTGAGTTTCACACTTCAAGCAAAATCACTGGAATATTAACCGTTGAAAACTGAAAGATGTGATATTACATTTCATCATAGGATTGCACTGGATAAGTAGGCAATCCGTCAACCATGCAGTAACAGGTCAATGACCTCTTGTCTGTCACTGCCAAGTTCAACTTTCACTTGAGAAACCATGTCAATGATGCAATGCCATTACCAATTCAATATTTGTACTAAATTATAATTATAAATTTTAACTACCCACTCAACATCCCATGTGGTCTAGTGGCTAGGATATCTGGCTTTCACCCAGAAGGCCCGGGTTCGATTCCCGGCATGGGAATTACATTTTGCTCTCATTTGTTATAGAAATATATACTGTACTAGTATAATTGTGGTAATTTATCTTTTACTGTCTATGGTCATATATGTTGGTTTTAATAATTATTATCGTTGTCATTCGTATCTGTAATTAATTAGATACGAGTACGTCAATTATAAAACCATAATCATTGATGATTGGTGACTTAAGAATAGAATTGATTTTCTAAATATATTTAACTGTCTATTAACTGTAATTTTTCAGCTAAAATATGATATAAAATTAGTTAACATCACATTATTTGGGTAAAAGCTGATAAACCATTTTACAAAATATAAGTAGGGTTACAGTCTCTTATAAAATAAAAACGTTAGATAAGTTTTTGTTTAGTAAGGGGTTGTAAGGTTTCCTTGTGAAATTGAACATAAAAACAGTTAGTTAGAATTCATTGTTTAAACTTACATTGAAATTAATTGCTTGATGGTTTGGTAATTGTTTTGTACACATAGGTACACAGAACATCAATAAGCGAGTCGTCCAGTTTCAAAGTCCATTATGTACATGTAAACAAATGGGTCGATTTTTGACCTAGTATGAGTTGATTTTTTTTTTTTTTTTTTTTGGTTCTAAAATTAATTGTCACCAAACTAAACTTCATTTAAGAGTCCCCTTTAATGAATTAAAGTGCCGACATAGAATAAATTTTCATTGTAAAATAATTATTTCTGCAGTGTTTTCAACAATATTTGTTCTGTTAATATTATTGTGTTTATAACATTTTGGTTAAATTTAACCAAAGAGGGTCATGCATCTAACAAATGGACAACTCTGATTGGTTGTTGTAAGAAGAATAAGCTAACTAGCTAACGACTGTGACGTGTGTTTGTTTACATCGCACAGGTTATGTCAGTTGGAATATTCCTTATTAGCTCTTTAAAGTAAGCATGAAAACGAGACAAACAAAACATGTAACATGTTAAATTAACCAATTTTTATATCTTTAGTTGCTTATTTTATTGTAGAAGTAAACAGAGAAAGAGGGTGACGTTTCAAACCTGACGAGAAAGCAATACTTCTCAACATAAATAGATAGGTCTATACAACTTTATGATAAAATATAATGAAAAAAATAATGACGGTACATTTTTAAAGATAAAAGAAAAATCTTGTAATAATGCTACTAAAATATTTAACAGACGACATTTTCTGTGTCGCTGATTACAAAAAATCGTTTTCGGTTGCAGTCAAAGTAAAATTCATTTATTTGGCTATTCTAAGACATCCTCGGCTTGAGAAACTAATTTCACAACCACCTCCTTTGATAATCTATACTCTAAAGTAAACTGAGCATCACTCGAGGCTAGTAATTGCCTCGTCTAAAATGATAGCCTACACTTTCAGGTACTATATTAACTAAATATTCAATATACAGCTATTCAATTTGAAATTCTTCCATTAGTTCCAGTACTTATTAATTAGTTAAAAATCTAACAAACAATTATAAAAAGACCAATTTGTAAACGAAATATATCTATTACCTCTTCTATGTAAAATTAAATGAATGAAAGTCGATAGTAGCAGACGATTATTGTTCTTAACCATGGTTCAAGTTTGGTCAAAATCGGTTTTATGCCCGCAAAGATATTTTTTATTTGTGGACGGTTAGGGCTTTAGGACAGTTTTAGAGCTGAATTGAGAAACATTCTATCCTAACCTAACCTAACCCGAGCTGATCACGGGTGCTGCCCAACCTGATCACGGATGCTACCAACTTGATCACGTAAGCTATCCAAGCTGATCACGGATGCTACCAATTTGATCACGTGAGCTATCCAAGCTGATCACGGATGCTACCAACTTGATCACGTAAGCTACCCAACCTGATCACGGATGCTACCAACTTGATCACGTAAGCTATCCAAGCTGATCACGGATGCTACCAATTTGATCACGTAAGCTATCCAAGCTGATAACGTATGCTACCCAACCTACACCGGTCGGATTGGCACTAAATCATTGTTGGTTACTCCTCATATTGTCTTATAACAAAATATCATCATTTTAGAATGCCCCAAGTTTATAGGAAAACGTTTACATTTTGCAGGCATATAACCGATTATTACCTAAAGTTTTAACTGGACCTCTGACGTCATAAGTTTAACGTCAGTTAACTATAACCACCCTTGACGAAACACAAAATATCAGGCGATTCTCTTAACCGTGGTTAAAACGCGCTTACCGAGGTTGGTTAAACCGGCCGTTAGTCTTCTCCAGTTTGCTCTATTAAAAGCAAGACAAAAAGACCCAATAATCGTATATACTAAACACATTACGCAGGCGCTGATCAACTCGTCTTGACGTAAAAAGCAACTCGCCTTCCTGTGGCACATTGTAAGACGGCGTCTCCCGACAGTGTTGCATCGTGCGTAAGGCCTACTCGTATTTACGCCCTACAGGACAGGACTTGTGCACACTTCGTCAAATAGTTTCGACTCATCGGAAGTCACGTGTCTGACCGACGTCTTGGCCTGGTATATTGTCTATGGCGCCTGCGATCGTCCGCAGGTTCGTCATTTTGTCTGATGGACCACAACTAGCCTACTAGTAGTGCCCCTTAGTCTACTCTCGCCTACTAACCACCTTTTCAATTCACAAATTACTACACAGTAATATGTTTGAACAACCATTAATACAATTAAAAAAAATCTTTAATAAGATTTTCTAACTAATTAACAAACACTTGGTCAGCTTTTTTTAAACAATTAGTTGTTTATTTCATTATAAATATTAATTTAATTAGCTGTGACCAAATTGCTAAAAAAAATCCACTCATTGTTGTTCTTACTGATTTCTTGAATTATCAAAGAGTAAACATTAATTTTCCCACCATCATATTAATAAAAGTTCCCTGGTTTTGCGATCTAGTGGCAAAGATTTTATGGCACAGTGATCCAGATGAAAATTAGTGATCAAATGAAGCTACAGAGCGTTAAACTCCTGATGTAATGAACAACATACAAGTCTTTTATTGACTACTATTAGATAATGTACTAAAATAAAATGAAACATGTTTTACTCATTTTAATGTTAAATGAGTTTCACTAAATATGAGGTACATCCATAAAAGTAAATTTACAAGTGTGCATCAGGGCCACCAATGTCTTACGTATGGGAGTGGGTGCGAGGAAATTAGCGTAAAACTTGTTTGAGTGAGTGGGATGCCATCAACGTCGTACTTGTATGAATGAGTGGGAGCCATCGACGTCGTACTTGCATGAGTGAGTTGGAAGCCGTCAACGTCGACCGGTAATGGGTGAGTGGCAATTCTTCAACGTCGTCTGGGAATGGGTGAGCGAGAAGCCTTAGATGTCGTATATTTGTATCTTTAAGTGGGCATGTGAGACAGGGTTCCTCTTCGTAGGCGACTGACTGAGTGCGAAATCAAAGTAGAGAGGTAGTAGTAAAAGCCTCAGAAGCCAAAGATCACAATAAAACTTTAAAATGTTGTTAAAAAAAGGAATATTAAACGCAATTAACATATTCATGAAGTAGCCACGTTTGTATGTTAATGAGGATCCTAAACAGAAACATCTCTTTGAAATGTATTACGTGAACAAGATGGCATTGTAAACGGCGAAGGAATGGTTATGACTAATTCGGTTTTTATGTTGACGTAAATGTGGTCTTATAGTGGGTACTGGTAATACAGTTTAGGGATAAAATTGCTTCTTTATTTAAGATGCTATATACTAATATTAAAACAGCTCTAAATTATTATGTAACAAATATTAAGAAGTATCAAATACATCTTCATACTTACTGGCCATTTAAGAAAGTAACTTTTTTGTTATCTTCCTTTCTTTACTTATTTAGAACATTTGTAAACTAGTAAGTAACATATAGTACTAAGCAAATATCATGTCAATCTCCTGCAACAATAATTGCCATTCGAAGACATAGATCTGAGTGTGTCACTTGAACAGTACCATAACCAAATTTAGTTTACTTTTGAGTAGAAAGTTTATTTCATAAAATGTAGTTGGAGAGATAATAATCATATTGACCCTGGATTGGAAATAATATATAATTGAGAAAAAAATATACTACCTTGTTCAATCACTTTTATTTCATATACTACATGTTTCGATCCATAGATCATCTTCAGGTGTATATTGCAACAAATCTTGAAGGCATCAATAAAAATGTAAATTAGTTAAAACTTTTTAACCTGAAAATACAGAATAGTATATTTCATAACAAGAGTGGAAAGTGGGGTTTTGCATGTTCGAGACCATATGTTTGAAGTGCGAGACTTGTCGAGCACTTCGAATGGTCGAGAACATACAAAACACTTTCACTCGAGTTTTGAACGATACTTTTCACTACACTACGGAATAATAACAGGTGTTGTTGACTGTGGAAAATGTTCGGTTGTAAACAATGTTACTTTCGGTAGTAAACAATAGACAGCTGTTGAAAATATGATGTTTCACAGGTTGTAAACACATAACGAAAACAGCTCTACTCATAGTAGTGTAGTGAAAAATAATAAACTGTTTTGGTTAGATAGTTGTTATTATCACAGATGGTGTAATATTAAATGTAAATATTGTAGTCTTTTTTTGTAATTTAATGGTGTCTAGATATCTTCTTGTTGTATTTATTAGTTATGTACATTTTCGATATTTTTGTATACATATATACAAAAACATAGAAAAGGTACATGACTAATAAATATAACAAGAAGATATCTAGACACCATTAAATTACAAAATTAAAAAAAATACATTCTTATATACAAAAACATAGAAAAGGTACATAACTAATAAATATAGCAAGAAGATATCTAGACACAATTAAATTACAAAAAAAGACTACAATGTTTACATTTAATATTACACCATCTGTGATAATAACAACTAGCTAACCAAAACAGTTTATTATATATGTATGTTCAGGTTAGTAAGTTTGAACTAATTTAAATTTTTATTGATGCCTTCAAGATTTGTTGCAATATACACCTGAAGATGATCTAAGGATCGAAACATGTAGTATATGAAATAAAAGTGATTGAACAAGGTAGTATATTTTTTTCTCAATTATATAAAATGTAGGTTATTCGTCTTGCTTTGGACGTTGGACACCTGTTCCAAGGCAAGGTAGTCTTTCATGTTTTATATTTCAAAAACGTAAAAATAACAATAAACACTGTTACCACTTAATATAAATACGATTGCTAAAGGTAACAAGAACGACGTTAACGATGTTGAAAACAATCCTGACTCCTCAAACACGTACTATGTTGATGACACTCCCATCTAACCTCACACATGTGATGTTGATGACACTCCCGTAGACTCACACATATGCTATATTGATGACACTCCCATCTAACCTCACACATGTGATGTTGATGACACTCCCGTAGACTCACACATATGCTATGTTGATGACACTCCCATCCTTCCTCACACGTGTGATGTTGATGACACTCTCGTAGACTCACACATGTACTATGTTGATGACACTCCCATCCACCCTAACACGTGTGATGTTGACAACACTCCTGAATCCTCACACACGTACTATGTTGATGACACTCCCATCCACCCTAACACGTGTGATGTTGACAACACTCCTGAATCCTCACACACGTACTATGTTGATTACACTCTCATCCAACCTCACACGTGTGATGTTGATGACACTCCTGTAGACTCACACATGCGCTATGTTGATGACACTCCCATCCACCCTAACACGTGTGATGTTTATGACACTCCCGTAGACTCACACATGTACTATGTTGATGACACTCCCATCCACCCTAACACGTGTGATGTTGACAACACTCCTGACTCCTCACACACGTACTATGTTGATGACACTCCCATCCAACCTCACACGTGTGATGCTGATGACACTCCCGTAGACTCACACATATGCTATGTTGATGACACTCCCATCCACCCTAACACGTGTGATGTTGATGGCACTCGTAACCACCTTCACACGTGTGATTTTGATGACACTCCTGTAGACTCACACATGTACTATGTTGATTACACTACCATCCGCCCTGACACGTGTGATGTTGATGACACTCCCATCCACCCTCACAAGTGTGATGTTGATGACACTCCAGTAAATCACACATGTGCTATGTTGATGACACTCCCATCCTTCCTCACGCGTGTGATGTTGATGACACTCCCATCCACCCTCACACGTGTGATGTTGATGACATTCCAGTAAAATCACACATGTGCTATGTTGATGACACTCCCATCCGCTCTCACACGTGTGATGTTGATGACACTCCCATCCACCCTCACACGTGTGATGTTGATGACACTCCAGTAAAATCACACATGTGCTATGTTGATGACACTCCCGTAAAATCACATATGTGCTATGTTGATGACACTCCCATTCGCCCTCACACGTGTGATGTTGATGACACTACCATCCACCCTCACACGTGTGATGTTGATGACACTCCAGTAAAATCACACATGTGCTATGTTGATGACACTCCCATCCTTCCTCACACGTGTGATGTTAATAGCACTCCCGTAGACTCACACATGTGCTATGTTGATGACACTCCCATCCACCCTTACACGTGTGATGTTGATGACACTCTCGTAGACTCACACGTGTGCTATTTTGATTACACTCCCATCCGCCTATATATGTTCTATGTTGATAGCGCTCTCGTCTACCTACAAGTGCGATGCTTATGATACTTCGTCCAGTTACACATGCTATGTTGATGACACTCCCATCCACCCTCACACATGTGATGTTGATGACACTCTCGTAGACTCACACGTGTGATGTTGATGACACTCTCGTAGACTCACACGTGTGCTATTTTGATTACACTCCCATCCGCCTATATATGTTCTATGTTGATAGCGCTCGTCTACCTACAAGTGCGATACTAATGATACTTCGTCCAGTTACACATATGCTATGTTGTATACAATACTGTACACCCCTTCAAACTAAAGACCTAAATCTACTACTATCCATATAGTTTTCCAATCAAACTGTCCACTACCATTTTCGGAATGTTAATACTAAAAACTGAATCGTTTCAAATACCATAATTATACGTTGAACCAAATTACAGAACAAAATTGTATTCTATGTTTACACCTGCCCAGATTATTAGAGTAGGAGCCAGGTGGCTTGTGAGGTGGCCATCTGGAATTGCCAGACCAAATGGAAACGTCTGCTATAATTGTTCCACATTAGGGCTGTAATAATTATCCACATCATGGTAATGGGATCTGCTGCAAGGAGGTTTTTGTAATTGTGCTAATGTGCAGTATTTCTTCTCCGTGCATAATTCGTTAATTATTGCACACAAGGAAATGTGGCGTAACACTGCAGCGTGCAACAGCCCATTCTAATGTAATGTAAGCATTTCAATGGTAATTAAATTGGTTATGTGTCTAAGGTAGCCTATATTGTAATTTTGTACAGATAGGAAAATCTTTTTATGATTTAATTTTCTCGCTGTTTTTCTCACTTGTGCATATATTCCCTAAGCTGTATTGTTAATACAAATTTAATTGTATGAATAAGTTGTCCATTCAATTATTTAGTTTCAAATAAAATCCACCAAAATAGTCCTCGTATATAAAATAATTTAATTATAGTTGATAGAATAACAACAAATTTAAATCTGGAAAGACATATTTTTCTTTCGGATCCCTAAACCTGTACCTCGCTAAGACCATCGTTGATCAAAGTCACAACCCTCAGACAGACTTATGAACCTGCACCTCACTTAGACCATCGTTGACCAAAGTTACAACCTTCAGACGGACTTATGAACCTGCACCTCACTAAGACCATCGTTGACCAAAGTTACAACCTTCAGACAGACTTATGAAACTGCACCTTACTTGGACCATCGTTGATCAAAGTTACAACCTTCAGACAGACTTATGAACCTGCACCTCACTTAGACCATCGTTGACCAAAGTTACAACCTTCAGACAGACTTATGAACCTGCACCTTACTTAGACCATCGTTGACCAAAGTTACAACCTTCAGACAGACTTATGAACCTGCACCTTACTTGGACCATCGTTGATCAAAGTCACAACCCTCAGACAGACTTATGAACCTGCACCTCGCTAAGACCATCGTTGACCAAAGTTACAACCTTCAGACAGACTTATGAACCTGCACCTTACTTAGACCATCGTTGACCAAAGTTACAACCTTCAGACAGACTTATGAACCTGCACCTCACTTAGACCATCGTTGACCAAAGTTACAACCTTCAGACAGACTTATGAACCTGCACCTCACTTCGACCATCGTTGACCAAAGTTACAACCTTCAGACAGACTTATGAAACTGCACCTCACTTGGACCATCGTTGACCAAAGTTACAACCTTCAGACAGACTTATGAACCTGCACCTTACTTAGACCATCGTTGACCAAAGTTACAACCTTCAGACAGACTTATGAACCTGCACCTCACTTAGACCATCGTTGACCAAAGTTACAACCTTCAGACGGACTTATGAACCTGCACCTTACTTAGACCATCGTTGACCAAAGTTACAACCTTCAGACGGACTTATGAACCTGCACCTTACTTAGACCATCGTTGACCAAAGTTACAACCTTCAGACGGACTTATGAACCTGCACCTCACTTAGACCATCGTTGACCAAAGTTACAACCTTCAGACGGACTTATGAACCTGTACCTCACTTAGACCATCGTTGACCAAAGTTACAACCTTCAGACGGACTTATGAACCTGCACCTCACTTAGACCATCGTTGACCAAAGTTACAACCTTCAGACGGACTTATGAACCTGCACCTCACTTAGACCATCGTTGACCAAAGTTACAACCTTCAGACGGACTTATGAACCTGCACCTTACTTAGACCATCGTTGACCAAAGTTACAACCTTCAGACGGACTTATGAACCTGCACCTTACTTAGACCATCGTTGACCAAACTTACAACCTTCAGATGGACTTATGAACCTGCACCTCACTTAGACCATCGTTGACCAAAGTTACAACCTTCAGACGGACTTATGAACCTGCACCTTACTTAGACCATCGTTGACCAAAGTTACAACCTTCAGACGGACTTATGAACCTGCACCTTACTTAGACCATCGTTGACCAAAGTTACAACCTTCAGACAGACTTATGAACCTGCACCTTACTTGGACCATCGTTGACCAAAGTTACAACCTTCAGACAGACTTATGAACCTGCACCTTACTTAGACCATCGTTGACCAAAGTTACAACCTTCAGACGGACTTATGAACCTGCACCTCACTTAGACCATCGTTGACCAAAGTTACAACCTTCAGACGGACTTATGAACCTGCACCTCACTTAGACCATCGTTGACCAAAGTTACAACCTTCAGACGGACTTATGAACCTGCACCTTACTTAGACCATCGTTGACCAAAGTTACAACCTTCAGACGGACTTATGAACCTGCACCTTACTTAGACCATCGTTGACCAAAGTTACAACCTTCAGATGGACTTACGAACCTGCACCTCACTTAGACCATCGTTGACCAAAGTTACAACCTTCAGACGGACTTATGAACCTGCACCTTACTTGGACCATCGTTGACCAAAGTTACAACCTTCAGACAGACTTATGAACCTGCACCTTACTTGGACCATCGTTGACCAAAGTTACAACCTTCAGACGGACTTATGAACCTGCACCTTACTTAGACCATCGTTGACCAAAGTTACAACCTTCAGACGGACTTATGAACCTGCACCTCACTTAGACCATCGTTGACCAAAGTTACAACCTTCAGACGGACTTATGAACCTGCACCTTACTTAGACCATCGTTGACCAAAGTTACAACCTTCAGACGGACTTATGAACCTGCACCTTACTTAGACCATCGTTGACCAAAGTTACAACCTTCAGATGGACTTACGAACCTGCACCTCACTTAGACCATCGTTGACCAAAGTTACAACCTTCAGACGGACTTATGAACCTGCACCTTACTTGGACCATCGTTGACCAAAGTTACAACCTTCAGACAGACTTATGAACCTGCACCTTACTTGGACCATCGTTGACCAAAGTTACAACCTTCAGACGGACTTATGAACCTGCACCTCACTTAGACCATCGTTGACCAAAGTTACAACCTTCAGACGGACTTATGAACCTGCACCTCACTTAGACCATCGTTGACCAAAGTTACAACCTTCAGACAGACTTATGAACCTGCACCTTACTTAGACCATCGTTGACCAAAGTTACAACCTTCAGACGGACTTATGAACCTGCACCTTACTTAGACCATCGTTGACCAAAGTTACAACCTTCAGACGGACTTATGAACCTGCACCTCACTTAGACCATCGTTGACCAAAGTTACAACCTTCAGATGGACTTATGAACCTGCACCTTACTTAGACCATCGTTGACCAAAGTTACAACCGTCAGACAGACTTATGAACCTGCACCTTACTTGGACCATCGTTGACCAAAGTTACAACCTTCAGACAGACTTATGAACCTGCACCTTACTTAGACCATCGTTGATCAAAGTTACAACCTTCAGACGGACTTATGAACCTGCACCTTACTTAGACCATCGTTGACTAAAGTTACAACCGTCAGACATACTTATGAACCTGCACCTTACTTAGACCATCGTTGACCAAAGTTACAACCGTCAGACATACTTATGAACCTGCACCTTACTTAGACCATCGTTGACCAAAGTTACAACCTTCAGACGGACTTATGAACCTGCACCTTACTTAGACCATCGTTGACCAAAGTTACAACCTTCAGACGGACTTATGAACCTGCACCTTACTTAGACCATCGTTGACCAAAGTTACAACCTTCAGACAGACTTATGAACCTGCACCTTACTTAGACCATCGTTGACCAAAGTTACAACCTTCAGACGGACTTATGAACCTGCACCTTACTTAGACCATCGTTGACCAAAGTTACAACCTTCAGACGGACTTATGAACCTGCACCTTACTTAGACCATCGTTGACCAAAGTTACAACCTTCAGACGGACTTATGAACCTGCACCTTACTTAGACCATCGTTGACCAAAGTTACAACCGTCAGACATACTTATGAACCTGCACCTTACTTAGATCATCGTTGACCAAAGTTACAACCGTCAGACATACTTATGAACCTGCACCTTACTTAGACCATCGTTGACAAAGTTACAACCTTCAGACGGACTTATGAACCTGCACCTTACTTAGACCATCGTTGACCAAAGTTACAACCGTCAGACATACTCATGAACCTGCACCTTACTTAGACTATCGTTGACAATAGTCACAACTGTCAGACAGACTTATGAACCTGCTCCTCATTTAGAACATCGTTGACCATAGTCACAACTCTCACACAGACTTATGAACCTGCACCTTACTTAGACCATCGTTGACCAAAGTTACAACCTTCAGACGGACTTATGAACCTGCACCTCACTTAGACCATCGTTGACCAAAGTTACAACCTTCAGACGGACTTATGAACCTGCACCTTACTTAGACCATCGTTGACCAAAGTTACAACCTTCAGACGGACTTATGAACCTGCACCTCACTTAGACCATCGTTGACCAAAGTTACAACCTTCAGACGGACTTATGAACCTGCACCTCACTTAGACCATCGTTGACCAAAGTTACAACCTTCAGACGGACTTATGAACCTGCACCTCACTTAGACCATCGTTGACCAAAGTTACAACCGTCAGACATACTTATGAACCTGCACATTACTTATACTATCGTTGACCAATGTTACAACCGTCAGACATACTTATGAACCTGCACCTTACTTAGACCACCGTTGACCATAGTCACAACTCTCAGACAGACTTATGAACCTGCACCTTACTTGGACCATCGTTGACCAAAGTTACAACCTTCAGACAGACTTATGAACCTGCACCTTACTTAGACCATCGTTGACCAAAGTTACAACCTTCAGACGGACTTATGAACCTGCACCTTACTTAGACCATCGTTGACCAAAGTTACAACCTTCAGACGGACTTATGAACCTGCACCTCACTTAGACCATCGTTGACCAAAGTTACAACCTTCAGACGGACTTATGAACCTGCACCTCACTTAGACCATCGTTGACCAAAGTTACAACCTTCAGACGGACTTATGGACCTGCACCTCACTTAGACCATCGTTGACCAAAGTTACAACTTCCAGACGGACTTATGAACCTGCACCTTACTTAGACCATCGTTGACCAAAGTTACAACCTTCAGACATACTTATGAACCTGCACCTTACTTAGACTATCGTTGACAATAGTCACAACCGTCAGAGAGACTTATGAACCTGTTCCTCATTTAGACCATCGTTGACCATAGTCACAACCCTCAGACGGACTTATGAACCTGCACCTCATTTAGACCATCGTTGTCACAACCCTCAGATAGACTTATAAGCCTGCACCTTGCCAAGACCATCGTTGATCCAAGTTGCAAGGCGTAGCCCCGCCACATACCTGACTTCCCTCAGACAGACTTATAAACCTGCCCTTGCCAAGACCGTCGTTGACCCAAGTTAGAAGGCGTAGCCCCACCACATACCTGACTTCTCTCAGACGGCTACTTTACATAACTCCGCCGTGCCGAGCGAGCCGCGACGGTAGTGGCGGTATTTTAATACAATTCAATGGGTTACAATTATTTAAAACCGATATAAATCTTGAAGATCAATGCCAAACGTCTTTGTTGGGGCAATCATAAAACAAACGGGTGATTACCATACAATAGTCGGCCTATCTGATGGTCCCCGTCGCTGATGGGACACGCTGTTGTTCCTCATTTGTTCACTTTTTGGAACCCATCATACATAGCCACTGACCTCGGCACCAGGTTTATTGGTGACAAATTTCTGCTGTGTTGAATGAATGAGTGGGACAGTCTGGGCAAGTCTGGGAGACTCTGCGATTCATGATTTTGGATTTGGACTTTCATTTGTTACTAGACATTGTATTTTCAGTATAAAGATATTGATAAATTTAACAATATTTTTGTAGGAAAATACATTTAAAATATGTCTTTTTAACATGTGAAGATAGGGTTAAGATGCTCTCTCAATATCTAACCTGGTACTTCACTGTTAACGAATTCTGTAATTTTTTTATTTAATTTTTATCAAATTAAAAGCAACTCAAATATTTTTAAGTGCTTACTTATGCTTATTTCCTTTAACTATAAATTTTTGTGATGAAATTTTTCGTATACTATTCATTGTAATTGTAGAATTTCTTTTACATGCCTGTTAATTTGAACTTTTGTTTGCATACGATTATGTTGCTGATGTTTACTTTAAAAAGACATTATTTAATTTGGATATATGTAGGCCTATATCCAATTGGTCAGTAGCTTAGTTGGTTAAATTCAAGCTTCATAAACTAAAGGTTTTCAGTTCGATCCCAATCAGAGTCGTAACACATTTTGAAAGGGATCAGCTGATAAACACCGGCTGTTAATTTGCCATTGGGCTATTAATTATTGATAATGATACTTTCTAAGTAATAGTTGGCCTTAGTTTGTAACAATGACTACATTCGATCATTTACACTCATTCGAGATCTATTCAACCATATCTTGACGATCGGCGTCTTAAGAACAAATACAAAACATAAATATAAGAAGATTTTTAGTAGGTAAGGAAGTATCTAAACCAAACCTAACCTAACCTAACCTAACCTAACCTAACCTAACCTAACCTAACCTAACCCAACCTAACCTAATCATGCCAATGTTTGAAAACTCGCATATTTGGGACTTGGTTTTTGTTAAATTACATTCATTAATTTACTTTTTTATTTGTACGGAGTTTTTTCATGTGGCCATCTGAGTCTATGTAATAGTGCACACCAACATTTAGTATTTGTTTCTGTCCGTAGCTTATTAACAATTTTGTTTTAGAAATAAACTGAAATTTTTCCCATCTAAAAAGTAATTTTCTATTAGTTTCTACTCCACTTGTTCATAAGTTCACACATTTCGTTGCGAATGTCCACATAAACGCACAACTCTAGTATTAAATAATTTATTAATAGTTTTACAATAATGACCGTTTGAAATAAACATAAGTTGTTAGTTGTACAAATCTTTCGTTAGTTGAAATATATTTGTGAGCAATTTTTAAATTAAGTTTTTGTATACTTAAACAAACATGAATAATAAGTATTTCCGTTTTTTTATATCTTTAAAATGTTGATTGTAATGGTTGTATTATTAGGCCTAAATTGTTCGTAATTCTGTGTCTGATGACGTCAAGTGAATCGAATCAGTTAAGGTGGGCTAGTTAGTTTTAAATTTAGGCTATTGTAGTAATTAACACCGGAAGATGAATGTAGTTTTATACCTCTCGATACGTTGTGTATAACTTGAAGAGTTGGAAATCTTCCACAAATTTCTGAAACACGAACAATCCAATGCCAGCAAGTAAATTTCAAACAACAATTACAGTAAATGACACGTTTTTTGTGCATTACAATAACGATTTGTCGAAACAATCAGCTGTCAAGCCTCGTTTGCTTTACGGCCTCCCAACTACAACACCAATCTCTCAGAGAATCTGTTGTAATCGTGTCCAAGGCGCTGGGACAGCACAAAATATAGACTTCACTTTTTTAAACAAATGGATCGAGTTCACGATGGAGCAACTTTGAACTAACTGATGCCTTAGGAAAAATGCTCGTCTGAGATATTGCGCCCAATCAACAGAAACTGGGCGGGACTAAAAGCAATTTTTTTATCTACTCACTTTCTCATCCCCGCCTCATACATAACCCGTACGTCACCAGATATTTTATAATATTTTCTAAATTCTGGACTGTTCCAACTGGGCCAATCTTTATTTATAGTCGTTTAACCCCTTAAGGATATTTTTTTCAGTTATCTTCTTTTTACTTGCACATACCTATCATTTATTGTGATTGCATCACAATTCATCATAAATAAACAATAAATAAGAGAAATCGTATCATAAACCAACCAACAACATAAATTAACAAATTAAAAATTGAAAAATATCAAACATCGATTTCAACTGGGTAAAATATATGTTATAAAAGAGAACTAATTAAAATGAATGTCTATAAATTCAAACAAAAAATATTGTTAAACTGTTTACGGTATAACAATCAAACTATATATCACCAACAATAGAACTAACATCACTGGTACAACTTTCATACACAATACACGAGCGGAAAATCGTATTAAATAACTATAGTACATGTAATAATTTTATGAAGGAACTAACTAATATAACATAAAAAAATACAACACAAAATAATCTAAAATATAAAATTTAACAACAGATTTCAATAGTTCCCCCTATTCAATACAAAAATTTTCAGGACATGTTAGGTAATTATTAACAGGCGAGAAAGCTACCCAGCCTCAATTCATAGGTATCTTTGACTTTTCAGAAAACTTAAAGTCAATAAAATTTACCACTCACAAACTTATTCTGGAGTGAGCTTATTTTTTATGTGAATTCAATCTGAGTTGAGATGGCTTGAGTGCAACGAAGCCCCCGTTAGAGTTTCGTTAATAGAGTTTGAGCTCTTTTACAGAGTAATATCGGTTGAGTAGCATTATCTTTGTGTGGAGTATAGTGCATCATTGAGGGCAATGCACTGTAATTCAATTCAAACATCGGCAATAAGTTTAAAGTTATTCAATCTCTTCTTTAGAAAACATGTTAAAATCAGGGGAATTGCATAAAATTCTTATTCGTATCACGATTTAAATTTTATTGATGGTTCGTGTTCTGATGATCCCAATGGGCCCAATGTTTCATGCCATAACTTTAACTTGGACCACGTATAATTAAAAAAAAAAATACAATAGGGTAACAAAATTGATACCCTTTTGTATGAAAATCAAATTAAGACGATATTCTCTTTGAATCGCTCGCATTCTTCCAACAACCAAAGCTCACCCACTCGAATCTGGTCTCCGGAAATGATTCACAGCTGGAAACCGGTCTCTGGGCGATGCTAGTAGGCATCATCAGTCAGTCGTCTGGCTTGGAGTCTCCAACAGCCACACTCCAGACCCACATTTCCAGTCTCTTCGGCGATTGATGATTATGGCTTTCCTAAAACTATGCCCAGACACCCGCGTCAACCATAGGCTGCGACGAAGAGTTTTATTGGGGCTAAGATCTTCTAAAAAACCTTTTATTGCACCTTAAACATTCGGAACCGGTTTCCCTCTTTTAATAGAGATGTTTGTTAACGGCTACGGCGATGTTATGTAAAGGCTAGCCTGGAGGTCGCCAACAACATGAAATCGCTCATAACTTGCTAAAGGTAAGACCTTCCTGCAAAGTGGCATGTTATTGCTGGTCATATGAATGCTTGAGAGGTGTTATGGAGGTACCTTAAGCAACGTGATTTATTCACAATTATGGGTTTCGTGGCCATCTCCTGATAAAGGTCTATTTTGGGAGACCTTTAATCAGAACTGAACTTGAAAAATGTGAGTTTTGAATTAGAGTTTTGATGGCATAAATTTTGTGTTTGTAGTATATAGCACAGTTTATATTTGTAAAGCGTCTTTAGTAGTGTGACTTTCTGTAGTGGCTATTTTTTTATATTTTTTTTAAGGTTTAATAGTAATCCTGCTTGTAGCATTTTGCGAAAGGTCTTAGTGACTAAACAAAAACTTGACATTCAGAAACATTGTTATTGTTAATCTTTTACTTTAAATTTGACAGATTGTAGTTCAAACATAGCAAATACTGTTTAACTTAAAAATGTTTTATTTGTTAACCCAACTATTATACTTGAAATTAGAATTATGAGACAAATGTTTCCCATGTCTTCTTTCATTTTACTCACCTTCGATGGTGTTACGTTTTTTACTCGTTTCTTCCATCCACCTACGTAAATTTTACGCTTTACAGTTCCGCCATGAAACGTTAGTACAGTAGAACGTCATAGCGACTTCTCATCCGCTTAACTTATCAAAATAGGAATCTCTCCTCCTTTTTGATTTGAGTGTTCCTTAAACTCTTAAAGCAGGTTTATTATATTTAATAACGATTAGTTATTTTAAAATATCGTAGAGTATTATGATGGTGTATTGGTAGGACGGTTCGATGGAACTAGAACGTAACTCTAGGCCTTAACTAATATTTTCTATTTATTTATACTTAAGGAGCTCATCGTCAGGGTGAATATGAATTTCGAATGTAGATGAGCAAATTTAGTCATTGTTACAAACTAAAGGTAAATTAATCTTTAGATAAAGTCATTAATTTAATGTTGATACTCGTATTTAATATTTCCACTCATTACCTACTAAATATTTACGCACATTGTTTTATTTCTATTTCTATTATATTTTAATCTATTTCTACAGCCACTCTTTAGGTTCAGTTAACAATGAGTTGGTGGTAATATCTTTGTGATTCAGGGCACAATCGTAAACCACAGATACATCGTACGTCGGAGAATGGAAACGTTATGATGCCTATAACAGTCCCTTGTAAAATGATGTCATTAGGGAAATTTTATTGTGTAATCTATTGTATACTGATGATTGTACTTTGTCTTTTAAATATTATCATTAGGACAAGAAGAGTTTTATTTTTAATTGCCATAATAACTAAGTTTAAACAACTTAAAAACAGATTTTGACTGTTCAAAGTAAAATTTTTTGAATCGTGTTTTGAATTACGGTATCTAAAACAATTATTTAATAAATATATATAATAATTTCCTAAAAAGTAATAAAATATTAACCTAAAGCCACTTTCGTTCTCTCATTCTATCTTCATTAAAAAAATGTAGATTCAGGGGCAATTTATATCTTAAAGAGTTTTAAAAGGTTACGTGTGAGCTGAATGGCGGAGGTGAGTGTAAATCCTTACAAATTTTATATATGCTTCTCAATATTTTAATTTATTTATAGTTCTAAAATACGCACAAATAAATAATAATGCGTTAGTGAATTATGAACTACATACGTGACAATTTCCATAACGTGGACAATCAAAACCCAATTGTTTGGATGTATGGGAAAAATCATAATCATCGTAAATGTATGGTGGAGTAGGTGTAAGGGTCACCATCATCGTAAGTGTATGATTGAGTAGGTGAAAGGGTCACCACCATCGTAAGTGTATGATTGAGTAGGTGGAAGGGTCATCACCAACGTAAGTGTATGATTGAGGAGGTGGAAGAGTCACCACAACGTAATTGTATGACTGAGTAGGTGGAAGAGTCACCACTAACGTAAGTGTATTATTGAATGGGTGGAAGGGTCACCATCATCGTGAGTGTATGATTGAGTATGTGGAAGGGTCACCACAACGTAAGTGTATGATTGAGTGGGTGGAAGGGTCACCATCAACGTAAGTGTATGATTGAGTGGTTGGAAGAGTCACCACAACGTAAGTGTATAATTGAGTGGGTGGAAGGGTCACCATCGTAAGTGTATGATTGAGTGGTTGGAAGGGTCACCATCAACGTAAGTGTATTATTGAGTGGTTGGAAGAGTCACCACAACGTAAGATTGAGTGGGGGGAAAGGTCGCCATCGTAAGTGTATGATTGAGTGGGTGGAAGGGTCACCATCGTAAGTGTATGGGTGTGTAGGAGAGTTATCACTAACGTAAGTACTCTACGTGGGTGGGTAAGAGTGAAGTTCCTCTGAGCTTTAATTTAAAAATTTTATTGAAGAGAAATTCGTAAAATACTGACGAATGCTTGCAAGTCAACTTGTCACTCAGGTGACATTCTAAATAGTTTTGATTCGTTTTCTGATAATCACTGTCAACCACTGACAGAGATGTATCGAACAGCAATTAGTTCTACTATTGAATATTACGACTTTACATTCAATAATGAAAAGTTTCGGAGTCATCGTTTTAAATATGAGACAGCTTCTTTAAAACCTTGCTGTTCGCTTTTGAAAGAATTGCAAAAACTGCTGTACCTCTGGTTCATTAAGCTGGTATATCTATTTTAAATTGGCGCCATTATTCTGTGAAGGGACATTTAAAAATATTAAATTTACAAATTGAATATTTGTATGCTGTATTGGTTTATCAATCTACACAATGTCATTTTTAGTCAATAATATTGCAATCATGCTACAATCGGAGCAGAAGAACGAATCTATTCATATACCAATTAAGTTTAACATTTACGTATATCGAAGAACCTTGGAAATAATATATGCGTCATCAAAGTGATTCCGGGAAAGCCTTATTAGGCAGGAAACGTAAATAGTTAACAAGGTTTTTCTGTTTGCTTCTAATTATTGCAAATTATAGACCCATCTCAGCTGTCTCTGATGATATTTATTAAGGTAATTAACATTAAATATAACTAAATTATTTACTTTGAATTGATGAAATGGCCTTTCATGTATTGGACGTGGAAATTATGCAACTTCAAAGTTGTAACCACTTAAATCAACTTATTCAACAGAAATTTTGTGATTTAAGTGAATTAAAGATTAGAATATATAAAAATATCAGTAATATATGTAAATTTTATAAAGGTTCATTTTATTGTAAGTAGTTAAGTTAAAATCTACCGGTAAGAAATGTTAAATAAAAACTATATGATCAAAAATTGAACAATGCATTCTTACAAATTATCGTCGGATTTTGGTGAATGGGAGGACGGCCATACTAAGTTGTATGCCATCGTGTATGCAATAGACACATCCATCTGAATGTTCTAGGCCCTAGTCTAGAGACTTATGACTGCTAACTAACTGAATAAAGTACCTTCAATATGTTTTAGGTTTGCTTTGATCTGACGAAGTGACCATCCCTAAATTACGTAACGCCAAATCGGCCTTTTAGATCCCCCTTACTCCCTTGTAACGGACTTGAACGGACCAACCGACTGCTTCCCAAAATAAAGTAACGCTGTCACCCCCTCCAATTTATTCATAAAACTTTCATGTACATTTTTACATATGATAAAGTCATTGTTTAGACTTTGTTCCGTTTGTTTTATAATAGTGGGAGGATATATTAGTAACTTTAAAATATTTTTAAAAATCTTGTATTTTGGGAATAAACGTTCAAATTTTGTGAATGAATTTAAACAAAGTGTTGTATTTTAATAGTTAGAACCTCCCTACCCTCCCCCGTAACGGTGCTTAACGCTACCAAAAAATCCCTCCCCCTTCGGGTGTTACGTAATTCTGGGACGGCCTCGAAGGAAGCAGACTACAGATAAAGTTTTATATGTTAAAACTAGTTCTTGTTTAACAGACACGTTTACGTAAATTCACAATTAGGAAAACATGCACATTATAAGAGCCAAGGTACTAATTGAATGCGTGTTCCTTGCAACATAAAATTAATACAAGCTGTCAAGTACTAACATTGCTGTCACCCCAGGCTAAGCGATGTCCTCTACCACTCTCCTCGACATGGCTATCAACTACTTCATCTAATCTCACTGCCATCCTCTCAGAGTTCACTCCTTCACCTTTAACCTTTATGTTTTATTGATTCTCCCCTCTTTCCGTCATTATGGATTTCACGCTGCATCCGCTTATGACACGAGCTTAAGATCTTATCAGTCCACTCCTATCACGCATCTTTTTCTCACATTCTATTATGGAATCTAGTGTCTAAGACGTTCAGCGATTGGTAGAAAAGTTTTCGTCAATTTTGGAAAATTACGTAATAAATAGTATAATCATAGAACTAAGTAGTGCATTTCATTAAAATTTATTTTGAAACATTTTTTAGCGTATATGTTTAAGGTTCTCAATATGCTGAAAAAAACTGAGTCTTTTAATAGTATGATTTACTGTTCTAAAATGTGGAAGAAAAATAAGGACATATCTACAACTAAAAATACAGATAGTAAAATTTAGTAACTTTCCAAATAATAGAAAATTAAATTGATGCTAAACTTCATTAAATTGAATTTTAAAAAAAATATTAGAGTGTAAAACAAGATGTGCAGATGGAAGTATGAAACATTTATCTAAAAATAAAAGACAAAAGAAACAATTCAGGACTAAACTACATGGACCTTTTATCCTTGGCGCAACCAAGGTGGGTAAATATAAAATGACATCACTGTGTAGAATGTGTATTCACACATGTACAGTGGTGATGACACTGCTACACACACCTACATATACGGTGGTATTGAATATACCACCCACCCATACACTAATGGTGGTATTGACTGCTTACCACCATGTTTATGAGGGTGCAGGGTCAATCACTACCTACAAGTGTACGTATATAGTTTGGTAGGAGGTTCAATCAACTCGTCCATATATGGTTGGGTTGGAGGATCAATCGTCCCGTACGTATATAGTTGGGTGGGTGGGTCAACCATCCCGTACGTGTTTGGTTGGATGGGAGGGTCAACTCTCCCGTACGTGTTTGGTTGGATGGGAGGGTCAGCCATCACGTACATGTATGGTTGGATGGGAGGGTCAATCATCCCGTAATTGTATGATTGGATGGGAAGATCAATCAAACTGTACTTATATGATTGGGTCGATGGGTTAATTATCACTGTACGTGTATATAGATCAATAATATTGTACGTGTATGGGGGGGTGGGGGTGGGAGGAGTGAAATTAAATAATAATTCACTTGATGGGTTAGGTTGTGTGTGTGCCATGTCGGAACTTCATGCTCTATGTCACGAAATGTGGGGATATGTCTACAATAAATACATTTTAATTAATAAAATAACTCTAAATACCATTTTATATAAAATAAAAATATATCCCCTAAATATGTGTTATTTCGTCTGTGTGTTTTTTATTTGTTTTTTTATATAGGTGATTAAAAATTAGTCATACAACTTTCGTGTTTTTAATTTCTGTACTACGTTTGTACAGATAGCAAATGTTCGTTATAGCTTAAGGTTCATTAGATACAAGTATTTAATATAGAAAATGTATGTTAGTTACGCCATTTTAATTAATGAGACTTAGTGATACTCTATAAGGCTAGGACTCATGTAGCCTTTTTAAAAATAGTTCTGGTAACCATGAAAATAAAAAAATTACAGTATATATGCAGTTTAAACTGTGGATGGTATTAATTGTGTTATGTTGTAAAAATGTGTTGTATTCTGTATGAGGTTGTAGCATTATGTACTGTAAAGTAATAGCAACTCACATACGTTTTCCAACTAATGTTTTTATACGTTTTTAGAATCGACGGAAAGAAAGTTTAAAATCACTGCTCATTTAGCATTAAATGATTACTTATTTTAAAATTAAATATTAAAAATTTCATATTAAAAGCTTCTAACGGCAGCAATTACCATTTATTACCGCGTAGAGTGCTCTCTTGAGACTGTTTCATTTCTGAGTTATAAATTAGCCACATTAACTCACAGTTTGCTTCACTCTTCGCTAATTGTTGCCTCTTATTCTCCCCGTTAACGCCACTTCTACTTTAATTCGCTTATTTCACGCTTTATCATTTCATCAAGGACCACTCTTCTTATTTTCACATGCGAAACTTGAGGACCCTTCAAGCCCTTACCGTGCCGACAATTCATTATTCACTCTGAAATACGTTGCTAACGCAAGGGAAATAGGGTGTTTGTTATGTGTAGGGCCGTATACAATTTTGAGGGCTTTTTTTTACTACATGTAGGCTTTCAATTGCAAATAAGCCTTTTTTTAGTATTTACTTAAAATGCTTTAAAATCAAGGTGGGTTAAAATAAATCTGTGTATGAGTGGGCAGGTGGGTCATTGCCGTTTTACGTGTGTGGGTGGGAGAATCACACTGATTCAACTCTACAATCGCCCACAAATCTCTACATGTAGTGTTTAAGTTATAAATACTTAATATTTTATATTAAGTATTTATAACTTAATATAAAATATAAAATGTGTTTAAGTTATAAATACTTAAAAATTATAGTAATATTGTATATAAATACAATATTACTATAGTATAAATTCACAACAAAACAAGATTGACGAAGAATCTTATTGTACGTAAGAACAATAAAAGGAATGACATTAATAAGACAACACAGACTGTGAAGCAATTAGTGAAGAAATCCTCTTAGACGTAGTGTCTGAATCTGTCTCGTACATCAACCCTCGCAATATGGCTCCTGTAGCCTTTAATGTACTTGCACGGCCAATACATCACCTGCCAGAGCTCCTTTCTCGCTGCGGAATTACTTGTCCAGACTCTATTGGCTAACTTAATACACGCACGTGCATATTTGAAATTTACATATTACTATTTCACACGCTACAAAGTGTTAAAAAGAAATATTCGATTAAATTCTAACAATTTTATAAAATGCAATGATGAAATTTTGATATGTGGGTTAGATATCATAAATTAACGTGGTCAATAACAGTAAAAATAAGTTAACAGATCTGTAAATATAGATCTGTTAACAGGCATTTTTACAAAAGAATCAATTTAATCTTTCGCGTATATTTTTACTTTTCTATTTTAATATTTTTACAAACTACATACTTTTGGCTATTTATATTTAAACTGGGGTTGTATGTATGGGTAGGGTATGTGGGAGGACCGACAACAGCGTACATGTATCCAGGGTGAGTGGGAGGAAGTACAAAAACGAACGCGTAGGCAGGATGGATGGAGGACGGACAAGGCTGGTACGCGTATGCATGGTGGGTAGTAGGATGGACAATGTGGTTCAGGTATGTTGGATGGGTGGGATGACTGTCAATGACGTACTTGTATGTAGGGTGGATAGAGGATCAATAATGACGAACGTGTATAAAGAGTGGGTATGAGGATAAATATTGTCTTACGTCTGTGCAGATTGGGTGGGAGAAAAGACGTACGTATAGTGTGTGCAGAGTAGGTGGGAGGATGGACAATGACGTACGTAACGGCAGGGAGGGTGGGTGACCGCCGACGAAGAATGTGTATGTCGTTATTGTGTAGAGTAGGCACAGGTGAGTCCAAGTCGTTCGTGAACTGCTGTAAACCAGCAACAGATAACTAATATATAATATAATCCTCAATCATTGTATATGAAACAAGGTATTCAGCTAAATATTTTGAAACTGGCATTGAATGATAGTCAAAATCTAAAGAGTAAACAATTTTAATTTTTGTATTATAAAAAGTAAAAGGGTCTGGTACTTTTACAGTTTGATTTATAGTCTGTGTAGTTATATCAGCCAGTTTTACGTGATCTATACAATTATATCAGTTAGTTTCACGTGATCTATTTAGTTGTATCAGTTAGTTTTACGTGATCTGTGTAGTTATATCAGCCAGTTTTACGTGATCTGTGTAGTAATATAGGTCAGGTTTACGTGATCTATGAAGTTATATCACTCAGTTTTACGTGACATATATAGTTTTATATGAGTTAGTTTTAAGTGATATATGTAGTTGTATCAGTCAGTTTTACGTGACCTGTGTAGTTATATCAGTACGTTTTACGTGATCTATATAGTTATATCAGTTAGTTTTACGTGAGCTATGTAGTTGTATCAGTTAGTTTTACGTGATCTGTGTAGTTATATCAGCCAGTTTTACGTGATCTGTGTAATAATATCGGTAAATGTTACGTGATCTATATAGTTATATCAGTTAGTTTACGTGATCTGTGTAGTAATATCGATCAGATTTACGTGATCTGTATAGTTATATCAGTTAGTAAAACTATACATAAATTAATAACTATACATAAATAGTTATATCAGTTAGTAAAACTAACTGATATAACTATACATATCACATAAAACTGACAGATATAACTACACAGATCAAGTAAAACTAAATGATACAACTTCATAGATCACGTAAAACTAACTGATATAACTATATAGATCACGTAAAACGTACGTGACCTACGTAGTTATATCAGTCAGTTTTACGTGACCTATGTAGTTATATCAGTCAGTTTTACGTGATACATATAGTTATAACAGTCAGTTTTACGTGATCTGTATATTTATAACAGTCAGTTTTACGTGATCTGTGTAGTCGGACACGTACTTTGCCCATTTATACATCATACACTGTGCTGAAGTATGTTGATACATTCTCCTACTGTGATCATCCAGTCTATAAACACCTGCATTACATTCTAGGCCAGCCTGTGTAAACTGGACTAATATTCCGTCCGTTCACACCAATACCAAACGAATGTTAGTGGTTTACAATTGGCATGTTTACGTCGACACTTTAACGTAGGCAACGTAAACTGGCAATCTTCTGGTTTGATGGTTCTCTCCATCACGTCCCGGGCGGATCGATGTTTTGAAATAGGCTGGAAAGGTTACAGATGGTACTAAACGATTTGTAACAAGGTCAAATGTGTCGTACTTTGTCAGAAGTTATACGCGAAATACATTGTTTTAAGATTCCAATTCATAAATCAACAGTACTTTGTCAATGAAATATTGAATTTATCGTCAAATTGTCAGCACTAGTGGAATTAAATGTAAAATATTTTATTGGGCTAAAACAAAGTTAAGATGTAATTTGAACCCTAAGAATATTTTGAAGTATGAGGATGTTTCTAACGATGAAAATAACCATATAAATATAATATCATCAATAAATATACTCCCATCGATTGGGATACGCAAAACAAGATATTATAAATGAATATAGAGGGTGGAAACGCGTTCACAACGTTATTTTTTTCATAGATAATTTGATAATATAATTTTTTAAATCATTGTATTTCATAAAGTAAATTTGTTCATCAGAATAATTTACTTAAACCCGTTAAATAGCAGATAAATAATATTGTTCAAAATGACTGAAAAAAGTTTTGAAATTAAAACGACCGCTATTCTGGATAGGACAAACCTTTCCAAGACCGGTTTGCGGAAATTAACTTCTATTGAATTACCTTTCATTTGATACCAAACTCGGCCTAGACTTAAGTTGAAGATTTTCGTTCAACTCCTCGTGAAGTTTACCTCCCTTCCGTCTTCCTGGAAATATAAAATTTCGCTAATGGCGTCAAAAAGTATGTTCTTTGTAACCATGATCAAGTATCAGATTTCACTGTTACAATTGAAGTCATACGAAAGTTATGAAAGCGTTTCCATATTTTTTTTACTCTGTACATTAAATGTGATTATTTTCATTGCTTTCCTTATTTATAGAATTTATTTATATATTTATAGTATTGATTTATTCGTATTATTTTATGGTATGTGTAGTATTAATCTACAGTAGGCTATATTTGGTGAGTCACAATTCGTTTCTATGGCTCACCTATCAGGCTTGTCAATTAGCTGAAAATCAGACCAGCACTACGTGGTTCGGATTCCACGTAAAGCTGTAGGTCCCTTAGTTGCCCTGGCTGTTGGGCTATTAATAAATTGCCCTTTCTGAGGAACAGTTGAACTCAGTTAGTAACTAGACTACACTCATCCACACTCATCCTACACTCATAAAAACAATTCATATTCGCCTTAAAATACGCACAACGTTGTGTCGGCGTCTCATTTGTAAGAATGTAAGAATCATATTCACCCTAAGCTTTTGACTGATTTCCTCTGGACCATAAAATATAATTTGTGCTTTGAATTTAAATATTTAAAAAAATTTATATTACAATTTTTTATATATTTTATTTTTATTAAATTAGCTTTTATGTTCGAAGTAAATAGTAATCTATAGTATTTTTCTAAAACACAAAAGTGAAGTCAAACACTATTTATTAGTAAATGATAGTTTAGTCATACTAACTATAATACGTCAGAAAAGTGTTGAGTAAACATAGCGAGAAGTCTGCAAGATAGTCAGTCGGACTTGGTATCTCAAAGTCGGCCAAATTGACCCCGATCCCAGGCTTTACTGCTTAAGTCGGTTCACTCATTCAATCAGACCGCAGCCATTTCGGCAACCGGCAGTCTTCAACTTCTGTTTATTGAAAACATATTTATTTTGTAGTAAACTTTTTACAATCTCCCAATTCTTTTATTATCCCAAGTACTTGTAGTGAATACTTATAGATTTTGAAGCATCGTTTCTTTTTATTTATAAAGTCGGGCGTGTTATTTATTTTAATTTTTGTTTGCTTTGGACGGAGCCATATACAATAAACTAAGTTGACAACAAGTTTTAAATATCACATGTAGTAAGTTAATATATTTCCTCGATGTTAAATATTGTGAAAATAATGATCGAGTATTATCAACTAATTTCATGAGTAATATTTACATTGATATTTAGGACGTTAGAATAATCCGGTGAGGGGAGGGGGCTGAAGAAATAGTGATTTACGACCACTTCAAATCCATTCTTCATAAGACACTAAACCATAATTTTTATTCGAACATATTTTTATGTGCCTCTTAATCATATATTAACTAATATTAAAGACTGAAGATTGTAGATATCAGATTGTTATACATAAATATGTTGGTATTGCCTCAAATTAATTTTGAAACAACTCGCGGCAAGATTGAAAAGTTTCGGAAACTCGTTTCCGAAATTTTTGTACGCTGTCATACTTTTATATTTTTTAGAAAATAATTATCAACCAAGAAAATATTTTATATTTTTTACTGCATTTGTTGTTTTTAGAAGTCATGTGTAAAAGTTCATTTTATCTAACTTATTTCTCAGACATTTTAGCCTACTTAAGTCGATTATGAGTAAAAAATTTATATTAACGTTTTAGAATGAATCATGTACTTGATTATATTGGACAGCTAACTATTTATTCATCATAGGCGCAGTGAATGCTATAGTGGTAGTTATCACTTGTATAAATCTTTGTAAATTTCTAGTAATAATTAATACTGTTAGTCTTCAGAAATTTGAGGGGAATAAGGGGAAGAACTGAAAACGGCACTGGCCCTGCCATATGTACAGATAACTTGAGAATGAACTACTAGAATAGCGTACATTTATTGAACTCAATGTCACGTCAGTATTCAAAAAACGACTATGAAATGTTTATTGGTATTGATAGGTAATTGTTGGGTATTGACCCACACGTATGACACATCCCCTCTCCTTTACACGTACGGTGGTACTCTACACCTCAACATGTTGTAATTGTTTAATTGTCTATGAGGCTGGGTCAAAGATAATTAAAACTGATGGACACAATTCAACTAAAATTACTAGGTATTGTAAATTATTGTCGGTAGTAAACATATTTTTCACGTTTTAACGTCGAATAATAACAATAATAACGTTAAAAAACTGATTGGCCACGGGACAGTCAATAAATAAAGAAACACATTTAAACAAAAACCTTGATTAATAAACGTATACCAACATTCTTACTACAACTAAAAATATAAAAATAAAAAAAATCAGTACCTTAAACTGTCTTGTCACAAAACTCTTTACAAACAAAACTAGCAGTATTTCAACAAACCAATAACTAGTCCCTCAACTATCCTTACGACAAACCTCCCAACAAACAAAACAATTAGTACCTCAACTATCCTTACAACAAACCTCTCAACAAACAAAACAACTAGCACCTCAACAATCCTTACGACGAACCTCCCAACAAACAAAACAACTAGTACCTCAACAATCCTTACGACGAACCTCCCAACAAACAAAACAACTAGCACCTCAACAATCCTTACAACAAACCTCCCAACAAACAAAACAACTAGCACCTCAACAATCCTTACAACAAACCTCCCAACAAACAAAACAACTAGCACCTCAACAATCCTTACGACGAACCTCCCAACAAACAAAACAACTAGTACCTCAACAATCCTTACGACGAACCTCCCAACAAACAAAACAACTAGCACCTCAACAATCCTTACAACAAACCTCCCAACAAACAAAACAACTAGCACCTCAACAATCCTTACGACGAACCTCCCAACAAACAAAACAACTAGTACCTCAACAATCCTTACGACGAACCTCCCAACAAACAAAACAACTAGTACCTCAACAATCCTTACAACAAACCTCCCAACAAACAAAACAACTAGCACCTCAACAATCCTTACGACGAACCTCCCAACAAACAAAACAACTAGTACCTCAACAATCCTTACGACGAACCTCCCAACAAACAAAACAATTAGTACCTCAACTATCCTTACAACAAACCTCTCAACAAACAAAACAACTAGCACCTCATCAATCCTTACGACGAACCTCCCAACAAACAAAACAACTAGTACCTCAACAATCCTTACGACGAACCTCCCAACAAACAAAACAACTAGCACCTCAACAATCCTTACGACGAACCTCCCAACAAACAAAACAACTAGTACCTCAACAATCCTTACGACGAACCTCCCAACAAACAAAACAACTAGTACCTCAACAATCCTTACGACGAACCTCCCAACAAACAAAACAACTAGCACCTCAACAATCCTTACGACGAACCTCCCAACAAACAAAACAACTAGTACCTCAATTTCCTTACGACAAACCTCATAACAAACAAAAGAAACAATGAATCAACTATCCTTACGGCAACCATCAACAAACGAAACAATCAGCACCTCAACTATTCTCACAAGAAGCCTACTTACAAACAAAATAAACAATACATCAACCAACCTTTCGGCAAACCTCTACATCAACCATTCTTAAGACAAACCTCCCAAAAAACAAAACTACTATTACCTCAACTGTCCTTACGACAAAACCTTAAAAAAAAAAACTAGTACCTTAAACATCCTTAAAACAAACCTCCCAACAAACAAAATAATAAGTACCTCAATCATCGTAATGACAAACCACCCAACAAACAAAATGACTAGAACATCAACACCATCCTTACGACAAATTTGTCTGTATTTTTATTCGAAACGAAAAATATTGCTTATTCAGGACTGGCTTCCAAGTGTTTTGGATTTGAAAGATCTTTCATCTTTACCTAATGTCTTGCAACATTTTTGACCGACGGGTTGATCGTGGTTTGTTGATACAAAATGAACAGTAAACTGCGGTCCGCAGCTGGTTCCGGCTGGTGGAACTCTGGGAATATTGGTAGTTTACGGACGATAAACGTTGATCGTAAACAGCGTTTGTCAGTTTACACAGACCTGTGATGAAATGTGTTTCTAATCATAGTATTTGCAAAGGGTTTGTCAATTTAGTAATCTACAACATTTGGTTATAGTATTTTTAATTTATTATTTATATATCTATAGTGATTTGAAAGATTGCTGACTTTTAAAGTTGATATTAAGAGAGCGTAGTTTGTTGCACTCAAAATCAAGTTTATTTTCTTCTTCTAATCTTAAATCTTATTTTCAAAGCTCAATGGTAGCCTTCTACTAGTGTACGAGGACATTACTAGAGACATCTGATGTGTCCGTGTTGGATGGTAATCAGGGTCCGGATGTTGTTTAGGAAAAAAGAATAAAACTTTTTAATTAGCTAAATATCAGACCAATACTACGTTATTCAGACTCGACGCAAAGCTGTACATCCCTTAGTTGCTCTGGATATTGGTCTATTAATAAACGATCCTTTCTAAACTAAGTCGAACTCAGTTAGTAACGAGACTACACAGGTCATCTCTCATTCAAGTAATCATTCAAATTTGCGCTAGAATACGCACAGTCTCTGTTGTCATCTCATATCTGGATAGTAATAATTAAACTTTTAAGCACACATTTAATGTAAATTTATAGTAGCATTTAAAATCGGTGAAGAGTTTCTGTAAATTAAATGTTTTCCTATGAGTAAGAAAACTCACGTCAAAATGTCAAAAAGTAATTATTTATAACTTTTTGTACGTAGGTGTTTGTATTTGACAGTTGCTGAGTTGGCTGTCAGGTTTCGGGTGACTGAGACGTTTTTTTCCTTTAATTGTGAATACAATTAACTTCATTATGATTCGATTCAGTATTTGATTCGATTAAATTCTCTTCCCTGAGTTGAGGCCATCACAACTTGTCTCAATGAGGTTTTATAAAATAATTTCGATTTTTAGATTCTTTAACGTTGAGTGGCATCGAAACGTCAAAGAAGGTTTAAACAAATCTAGTTATCCGGAATTAAATATTCCGAGGTTCGAGTTAGCAACATTCAACTCCAGCAATTTTATCGACTCTATACACATTGTGATAAATAAATGTATTTTAAAATAACTTTCCTGCAACACTGATTTAATAAACAACGTGTTTATTAAACGTATACCAGCATTCTTACTATAACCACAACAACAACAACAAAATCAGTACCTTAAACATTCTTTCAACTAGCAGTTTTTCAACAATCCTTTCAACAAAACGTCCCTATAAACAAAACAACTAGTACCTCAATTATTCTTACGACAAACCTCCCAACAAACAAAACAATTAGTACCTCAACTATCCTTACGACAAACCTCATAACAAACAAAAGAAACAAGGAACGAACTATCCTTACGACAACTACCCAACAAACGAAACAATCAGCACCTCAACTATTCATACAGAAAACCTACTTACAAACAAAACAAACAGTACATCAACCATCCTTTCGGCAAACCTCTACATCAACCATTCTTAAGACAAACCTCCGAAAAAACAAAACTACTATTACCTCAACTGTCCTTACGACAAAACCTTAAAAAAAAAAAAAACTAGTACCTTAACCATGCATAAAACAAACCTCCCAACAAACAAAAGAACAAGTACCTCAATAATCGTAATGACAAACCTCCCAACAAACAAAATGACTAGAACCTCAACACCATCCTTACGACAAATTTGTCTGTATTTTTATTCAAAACGAAAAATATTGCTTATTCAGGACTGGCTTCCAAGTGTTTTGGATTTGAAAGATCTTTCATCTTTACCTAATGTCTTGCAACATTTTTGACCGACGGGTTGATCGTGGTTTGTTGATACAAAGTAAACAGTAAACTGCGGTCCGCAGCTGGTTCCGGCTGGTGGAACTCTGGGAATATTGGTAGTTTACGGACGATAAACGTTGATCGTAAACAGCGTTTGTCAGTTTACACAGACCTGTGATGAAATGTGTTTCTATCATAGTATTTGCAAAGGGTTTGTCAATTTAGTAATCTACAACATTTGGTTACAGTATTTAAAATTTATTATTTATATCTATAGTGATTTGAAAGATTGCTGACTTTTAAAGTTGATATTAAGACAGCGTGGTTTGTTGCACTCAAAATCAATTTTATTTTCTTCTTCTAATCTTAAATCTTATTTTCAAAGCTCAACGGTAGCCTTCTACTAGTGCACGAGGACATTACTAGAGACATCTGATGTGTCCGTGTTGGATGGTAAGCAGGGTCCGGATGTTGTTTAGGAAAAAAGAATAAAAATTTTAATTAGCTAAATATCAGACCAATACTACGTTATTCAGACTTGACGCAAAGTTGTATATCCCTTAGTTGCTCTGGATATTGGTCTATTAATAAACGATCCTTTCTAAACTAAGTCGAACTCAGTTAGTAACGAGACTACACAGGTCATCTCTCATTCAAGTAATCATTCAAATTTGCGTTAGAATACGCACAGTCTCTGTTGTCATCTCATATCTGGGTAGTAATAATTAAACTTTTAAGCACACATTTAATGTAAATTTATAGTAGCATTTAAAATCGGTGAAGAGTTTCTGTAAATTAAATGTTTTCCTATGAGTAAGAAAACTCATGACAAAAGTAATTATTTATAACTTTTTGTACGTTTGTATTTGACAGTTGTTGAGTTGGCTGTCAGGTTTCGGGTGACGGATACGTTTTTTTGCCTTTAATTGTGAATACAATTAACTTCATTATGATTCGATTCAGTATTTGATTCGATTAAATTCTCTTCCCAGAGTTGAGACCATCACAACTTGTTTCAATGAGGTTTTATAAAATAATTTCGACTTTTAGATTCTTTAACGTTGAGTGGCATCGAAACGTCAAAGAAGGTTTAAACAAATCTAGTTATCCGGAATTAAATATTCCGAGGTTCGAGTTAGCAACATTCAACTCCAGCAATTTTATCGACTATACACACTGTGATAAATAAATGTATTTTAAAATAACTTTCCTGTAACACTGATTTTGTTATTGATAAGATAAACAAGTCTATGCATGTAATTTTCAAACTTCCTTTATAAAAAATGCTATAATGATAATATATTAAATTTGTATCATTATGCACAAGGGACTATGTCCAATCTTAAAAATACAGTACATTACAAACCATTGAGGATGACAAGCAACAAATAAAACTCCCGAGGAATGCTTTTGACAGTGTATAGGCTGCCTGCAAGATATCGTTTCACAATGCTTAAAAAAAACATGAATTCACCCCACCTGTGAAAGGGGCTCTAACAGGTACCAGTTGTGGGCCCAGGACTCGCCCCCTCGGGTTTTTTGTGAGCTCCAGAAGTGGTAATGCATATTCATACACCCTCAGACGTCTGTCCGTGCATTCCAAGCCACGAACTCTGATTCTGTTGGGGCCTCTACGACGCACGATAGCTGATACAACTGTTAGATTTGTTATTCTTTTACAGTAACAACTCACAGTTACTTCATATAAAAAATGTCGAAAGTATATATGTCAAAATTACACGATGTGTTTTTTAGCCGTTCCCAGTATGTAAAACTCCATTTATGTGTCCTTAAAAAAACTTAGTTTTGCACAATTTTGATAAAATATAATTAGATAGCATTTAGTAATACAGTATAAATGTTATGCCATTTTCGTTTGTAATAGGATGTTTGAGGTAGTGTTGTTTAGTTTTGAAGCTTGTTTCGTTGTTTTGTTCGTAAGAGTGGTTGCGTTATTTATTGTTTTGTTTGTTGGGAGGCTATTTTAAGGATGGTTAAGGCAATGTTGTTTTGAGGTAAGAATTCTTTTGTTTTTTGGGAGGTTGTCGTAAGGTTGAGATACTGATTGTTTTGTGTGTTGGAAGGTTGTTTTGAAGTACGAGCTTTTTTTTTTTTTTTTTTTTTTTTTGAGGTTATCCTAAGAATGGTTAAAGTGATTGAGGTAATGATTGTTTTGTTTGTTGGGAGATTTGTCATAAGGCCAGTTTTGCTGTTTGTTGCGAGTATGGATGCGGCACCTGTTGGGTATGTTGGGAGAGTTGTTGGATGGTCACTTGTAGCATTTAGGAAAATGAATGGAAATTTAGTTGTTGCAGTTGTTATTTTAAATCTTTCATCAAGATCGAAAATACCGGTTGTTCTATTAGTTTGTAATAATGTTATTTCTAGAACGATATAACCACCATTTCATCATTGGAGGTGGGTGGAGATAATCATCAAGCGTTGAATAAGTTGATTGTCATTATTTAGTTACGTATTCAAAAGTAAATACTGTATCTTTCTTCACCGAACAATTGGATGTAAACCATTCAAAAACTTATAAAGTAATATGGGCTATTTTGTACTTTGTAAAATTTTATTATTTAATAACATCAGTATTCTTCGTACGTAATTTTATCCTGTAGGTGTGTCTTAAGTTTGACTTATTGAACACACTTCCAGTCGACTAATTCCCATCAGCTGAAAACCTCCTACTTACGTGTTAATCCCACGAAAAGGTCTGAATATTAGCATTAATAATGGACGGAAAGCGACGGCAAAAGTTGGTTAAACCAGGTATTTGAGCCAAGACTCGCTACTGAGGAGCGTATATAATTCATGCACACGCAACCCGAATGAGATGGTCTCTTATTAGGGCGTTACCAAACCGTTCACCCTTATTGCAAGCTTTTCACCTCAGGACCCATTTACCTTGCTTAACATTTCATTCCCTGTTCTAAAACGGTATTTCTTAATACTTGCTTAGCAATTGTTTCGTTTACTTAAACATTTTTGTTAGTGGTCGTATCTTAAAAGTTTTTTCTTAAGATATGTTTTTATTTAAATCAAACCGAATTCATCAAAATTCTTACAAACTTAACTATTTATATTTCTTAGTTTTATTTGTATTTTTGTGAGCAACGTGATGATACGGTTAGCTAGCAGTTTTTCCAATACACGTCTGGTTATTTAAATACACTATTTAAACTATCTCGAAATGGTATGAATGGCTCCATTCACTCCTAAACATGACCTCATAGAATAATACGAGTATAACTTACTATATTAAATGTCTCTACTATTTTGATAAATCTACTAGATAAAATTAGATACCGTATGTAACGATCTTTTTGTGGAGTTGTTATCCCCAAATGCCGAAGCTATAAAAAGACCCTTTTTTTTAATTTTATTATTAGAATTATTTGAATGCTTAGGCTAAACAAGTTGGTATACAGTTATTATTAACTATACAAAAATCCTTCTGATTATCTACAGATATCAAATGCAGAGACAACAACGGGTGTGAGTATTTTAACGAGAATTTGAATGATTATATAACTGATTGTATTTAAAATAAGAATAAATGTGAAAACTTAAAACTGAAGAATAAGCTTTAAGTGGATTTATATATAAATAATTTCAATGTGTTTAGATTTAAAAATACATTAATATAGTTAAAATATATGATTACCCTTTAGAATATAAAAATCTATCTTTCCGTTTTTCACTCTCAGTAATAGTATTTGAGTGACATAAGGGTGAGTGACACTAATTCATCCATCGAAGGCGAAGAGGAGGTCGTCACATGACGCCAGCTCATCGTATCTGAGGAATTCGATATCTCATGTCACAGTTCACGACAGGAGCGCGCCTAACTCGGTAAATGGAGCATTGATAAATTAACTAAATGAGATATCGGCTGTCTTCAGACTCTCTCCTACAATTGGCAATGCAAAATATCCTCTTACACTTTAACTGTGACATTTCCAACCCCAAAGCTTAACGAGGTTGGAAAGTAAATAAATATGTTTTAATGGTTAATAACCAACAAAATTAATAGTTTTAACACATTATTTATTTATTTATTTTTTTATGACCTTGGTTAGAACCGTTAACTTGTAACCATTACTCAGTTTATTCATATATAATACACCGACATGGCCTTGTGTGTATTTATGGCATCAATGAATTACAGGAGTGCAGTACACAGGTGTTTGGCCTGTGTAGTCTGATTATTAACTGAACAACTTTTGCTAATAAAGTGCCATTTATTAATAGCCCCATTAGCCAGGACAAATAAAGGAACTACAGCTTTACGTGGGATCCGAACCACGTAGTAATGGTCTGATACTCAGTTCCCTTCCTTACTCTGACTACCTACCAACACGGACACACTAGACTTCTCCAGAAGTGTTCACGTCGATGGTAACCATTGAGCGAAAACATTTCTGTATTAAGAGGATCGAGCATAGAATCTATCGCCTGTAATCTACAATGGATAAAAGCACTGCGTCACTAAGGCCGAATGGGTGAGCGTTGAATAAATCTAATGCAAACTTTTAACACAAATATTGCATACAAACAACTCTCAATTTTTAGGTCTGGCACTTTAGACTATTTTTTACCATCTTATTAGCTTTAAAATCACTCAGGTACTTCCAGGTCTATTGTTTTAAGCCTTACTCCAGTGATGCAAAGTGTAATATTTTTATGTATGTGATTATAGTTAATAGTTTTGTAAAATATCTACATATATTTTTCGAATAATTTATTTAAGTCTCTTTGTTTGTCTACGTTTATTATTGTGTAAATCATGTATATTATTAAATATACAATAATAGTATATAGTATTAACAAAAAAAATAGTTTCTTGTAATTATTTATTCTTTAGGTAGATATGAAATCGTATATTTAGCTATTTATTTTCTCTTCTCTACTAGTTGTTCAAAGTTAATTTATTTATATAACCTGTTAGCGTAAAAAATGTTTTGTATATCTATGATTTTTAATTAATAATAGAATTGGTCAAGCTTGTGGAAGTGATAAGGGATGCTAAGTATGAGGTTTGAGTATAAAAATGAGTTATTGCCGGCGTGGTGGCTCAGTGGTTAAGGCTTCGGATTGCGGAGGGCAAGGTCCAAGGTTCGAATCCCCTGTACAAACGGTCGGCACTTCACTCGCTGAATAAAGTTCACTGCTGGCAAGTGAAGTAAAAATAAAGAAAAAACTCAAAAAGAATACCATTGGAAAGTATTATAGATGACACGAAAACAGATTAGCTGAGAAACCGAGAAAAGCCGTGTGTCTGCCGAAATGACCAGTAATTATCAGATTTTGTACGAGAGGAGACAGGACGACTGAAAGCTGACTAATGGGTCCACGTCCAGGCCATCAGCTTCAAATTAAAAGTTTCAAAGAGAAGAAGAGGTCGGGAGGCAAAAACTGGCCAAGATCGGTCTGTGCCTAATGTCCTGACAGGCCAGGGCCGCCCCGGGAAGCAGGTAAACTTTCTAAACCCTCGTGCAAACCCGAGGACCGTGGAGGGTGGCTGGGTCGGCCCTTAGGGTTATTTGAGCCCGACCCAACCGACCCCAAACCGTCTATTTTGAGAGTTGTAAACTGCTAGACTCTGGGACTGTAGTTTGTCTTGCTCCATGGGGTTCCTATTCTGTTGAGAGTGATAAATACGTGTGATTTCTTCCTCAAATAGGGTGAAACTAGGCAACATGTGTTAGTAAGGCTATAATTAAGAAATTAACCCGTGACTTAGATTGATTCATAATTCAATAAAGTTTAGACCAAGATAGCGTACAGTACATAATGTGCACACGTTTTGTTTTCCACAAATAAGCATCTATGACAATTATTTAAATTTACCCCTCCCCTCATTTTTATTATCTTGAATAAAGGATATGAAACGAGTTTATAGTCCGGAAATAACTATAAAAATGGCTCATTTCAAACCTGTATTACTGTTACATTTTTAATGCGATCTGCCGAGTTCTCGTGAAAGTTCATTTTTAATTTCATTATTGATAGTTTGCATTCCAAATAAAGTCTACCATAATTTGTAACAAATAATATATCAGCTCATTTTTTGTCTAGGCCTATATCTTCAAAAAAAAATCAAGGCATCTAAAAAATAAAATGAAACTCAAACAAGACCAGGTACATAAACTAATATGATCAGGTAGTAACCTCCAATATGAAAATAAAAAGTTTAACTTCTATTTTCTTTTAAATTCCACATAATTTTGTATTTTCTGAAGAAAAAAATTACTTAAAGTCCTTTCTCTACGACTCATGACCAATTTTTCCATTTTCTTAAAGACAGTCTTGAGTATTACGATTTATTTAGAAAATGCAAATCGTTGGTACTTGAACAACTCTTGTAAATAAAGAAGTTAAAAACTAAACATATTTTTCATGTCAAGTAACTATGTTTTTCATAACATCGCAACAGAACGTTACATCCCTGTTCTGACATCAAATAATCATGTTATTATTAAAAATTTTCTTAATTTTTATATTATAAAATCTAATCCGTTTATCTCTATCAGTTTTTATGTCAAAATTAGCTTGGTTGTTTTAAAATAAAAATAAAGCTGCTTTATAACAACAGACAATTTGTAAAATTTTAATTTTCAGTAGACTAAAGAACTGAGATAAGCACTTTTTTATTTTTAACGAAGATCTGGAAATTATTTTCTAAGGTCGTTAATTCAAGCAGGTGGGAGAAGACAAAACAGTAAACTAAATTTGCACTATAATTATGAAAGATATTTTGAAAAGATTGGCTAAACGTGGGAAGAAGGGAATAGGTTGGTAATTGATCAATACAATTTTTTACTTTTCGTAGGCGTGGAAATGAGTTCCTAGTGTGTGATAAGTACACATAAGCCCATATATGTAATTTACCAATTTGTCTTTTATGTAGCTGATGAAAGGACATAAGGATCGTAGTATGTAATATATCATCTTTGTGGTATTATCGTAATTAGGGAAGTTAATTTATGACAAAACATTTTAAATGCACATATATAACTGTGTTTACATTATCAATCAACAAATACATTTAAATTAGTTTTAATGAAAACTTTTCCATTTTCCAGAATGTTCGCATAATTTATGCTCGGCGGCAGGACCGTATTTCAATACAAGTTTATATAAAGTCGTCGAATGCGATATTAAGGTGCAGAGGGGGTGTTATAGGGCATCCCAAGTAATTTACTGCAAAAGCAGCCCTCACGTCTCTTTCACAGATTTTAATAAAAGCTGGAAGGGCGGAATGTGAGAGATATAATAAACCAGACTCTTTACAGTCCTAGAACTTCATCCACTCGCAAAACGTTCTAGTTTTACGACTTATTTAGTTCGTGCACTGGACGTCCAACCCCTTACTGAAGGGTGTTGATTAGGGTCAACCTTAGTGTGAAGAAAAGAAAATTAAATTTAAAGCTGATGAAAGTTTATTTTACACAAGTAAATCGGATATTAACTTTTACTTTATGTTACAAACAGTGTGCGAGGGTTAACTTATGTGGACTAATTGCGCTGTTTTTGTATGAGGTTATTGATTATGTCCTTTTATTTTATAATTAAGTTTTAATTAGTGATTTTTGACTTGATTATTTCTAATAATATGGAATAGAAACATCTAATAATCTACAATGTGACGTAGTGATTCAGTGGCTAAGGGGGACGGAATGCGGAGGGCAAGGTCCAAAGTTGGAATCCCCACTGAGCCAACGGTCGATACTTCACTCGTTGAATAAAGTTCACGCACAGGCCTACAGGCCCATGTGAGCAGGTGAATGAAGTTAAACAAATAAGAAAATGCTAAGCAGTTTAAATCGTATAGTGTATAGCAAATTTAAGTTAATTAATGTTATCAAAGCACTTACAAAAATTATATTGAAGCAAATATAATTGAAAATAAATGAATAATAAATGTTACTCCTATAAATTTCAATTAAACTTTATGATAATGAACAGTGACTTAATTTACAATCAAATGAAGTATCAAGTACTTAAAACTCACTATTTATATCAAGGTCATACTGAACAGGGCTCTCACATTTTATAGTTAAATTATATCAAGTAATTCAGTACAAGTGAAAGTCACACAACAAAAATACACTACAATATAAGTATTATGCACAAATATTATGGTGATCAATTTCGGTGAACCACGCTCACCTTCCTCAGACCAGAGATATTCACAAAAGAATACTATAATATTTGTGCATTTCGTACTTGTATTTTAGTATATTTGTGCATTTGTGCTTATATTGTAATACATTTGTGTTGTGTGACGTTCACTTGTACGTACACGTATTATGATAATTACGATTACCCAATATGTCGATATTTTTCTTTCGATATAATCAATAAATCAATATTTGATTTGCGATATTTCTATATATCGATATGTTGAAAATATTTGCCATCCCTATCAGCTACTGCCTCTAGCAGAAATAAATAAGAGATAATTACTCTATGACTATTCAGAGTTACATAGTACAAATGTAGCAGTAAACTAAACATATTTTTGTTTAGTGTAAAAGTTGCAAGTTTGTTAACGAAAACTTTAGTAATAGGCCTACAATAAATTTTGTTTATTAATTCTTAAGATAAGTAAAATTATACACCTAATATAATGAATTTGTAGTAAATTTTACTTCCTTTCATTTGGAAAACCCCCTAATATTAGGATTGTAAACGTACTAGCCAAAATCAAGCATTATAATATTTGTACATTTTTGTATTTATCATATAAAAGTTTGTATTTTGTAACTTTTATTGTCTGGTTTTGCACTCGTATTTCTATCAACTCGTAATATGCTAGTTAAAATACAATTTCATTTTATGGTAGTATTTTTACTATAGCTATAAATTTAGTTTCTCGCACACTATACTATATGCAATATTTTATTGTCAAGTTGAATAGTGTTTAGCTGTAGCAAAAAACAATGGGAAATAAAAATGTGTTAAATTACAAATTACGTTTTTCTTTCAACACAGTAGAGCTGTGACTTAGTAATAAACATTAATAGCCATACGAGAACAAAACCGTTCACCACTCAAGTGAAATACGGGGGAGTATGATGGAACAAGGCTTTTCTATTTTACCAGTGAGATATTTCAGAGAGCATAAGTACTCGTAGATAGCGACTTGAAAGCGAGCGCACTGAAGTATAATGGTAGATACAAAGCAGTGCTTGTTTACTGCACTTGGTCACGAATTGACGGACTTCACATGTCTTTGGAAATGTCGTTCATTTGTTGCGTATTAACAAATATAAACCTTTTGATAATACTTTGGAAGGATACTATTGATGATACGGAGGCCGGTCACATAAATATTGCGAAATAACGAGAAAACTGTTGACAGCCAGTGACGAGTCTTTATGATACCGCTGATCTAAAAACATTCTTGGAGGCATTATATGACAGATCTAGGTTCAGTCTCGGATGGAGGACGAGCATAAAAAGATGTAACGGTAATAAATAATCAATTATTAGTTACCGTAGAATAAAATATCACAAGTGTTATTTATGTAAATCTCCTTGTATCACAAGCATATTACAAATATCTGACTGATAGAATATATTTAATCACTGAGTGATTCTATGTCTACGTTTTAACTTGACATGTCGTCTCTATGTTTGTTTGTAATAGCATTACGGTCAAACCCATTGATTCATCGTAATGAAATTCTGTATTTACGTAACTTGTACACTGATATAGCTTCCTATATGTAAAATGTTAATACATTTCAATCATCTTATCATTTGATATATCATCCGTATCTTAGTTTGTAACAGCGTTATGACTAAACTCATTGATCCATTGTCATTAAATTCTGTATTTAGATACTTTGAACAAAGATTTAGCTTCCTGTATATAAAGTTTTTAGTATAAGTTCAGTCAAATTATCATTTGACATATCGTCCGTATGTTTGTTTGTAACCCAAACCCATTGATACATCTTGATGAAATTCTGAATTAAGCTGCTTTGTACAAAGATATAGCTTCCTTTGTAAATTTTTAATATAATTTCACTCAAATTGTCATTTGACATATCGTCCGTATGTTTTTTTGTAACAGCGTTATGACCAAATTCATCAACCTATTATCAAGGAATTCCGTATTTAGGTACTTTGTACAAAGATATATGTAGCTTCCTATGTGTAAAGTTTTAGTATAATATCACTCAAATTATTATTTGACATATCGTTCGTGTGTTTGTTTGAAACAGCGTTTTGACGAAATTCATTAACCTATTATCATGGAATTCCGCATTTAGGTACTTTGTACAAAGATATAGCTTGTTATGTGTACATTTTTAATATCCTTTTTATTAAAAGAGTAATAAAATTATAATTCTACACCACTTAGTTTAAAGGCAGTACCCAAAACACACTCATGTTGTGTTATTACACGTCTTATGGCATGCTGACGTTAATAGGAATAATTTGTGTATCACTTGCGTTTAACAGCGAAATCGCCTTTAGTGAGGTATGTCTCTGAGGTAGTAAAACAATAAATAAATAACACTACATCAAAATGGGATGTGCATAATTAATTTACCGTGTTTTGTAATTCAGTGTTCTAATAGCTTTTTCGATGATCGTATAAAAACATCAGTTAGACACTCCTATTTCCTAATTTCGCTAGAAGAATTAAATTCTAAGCGGATATCAGTAAACATATTATTATTAAAAGTGATTAGTCATTGCACTTTAATTTATTACATGGAAAATATATAGTTTGTTTAAAATATAATACATTTTGAATGAAGTAATTGATCTTTTTTCGCGAATGTCACCTTCTTCTTTTCTTTCGTTCTTAGCAAAAATCTAACATTGATAACATAATTATAAATGTTTTGTTAATTTCAAATAAAAATAAATCACAATTTTCACCAGTATCCTGATGGAGAATATAAATAGTAAGTTATAAAGAAACATTGAAAATTTATATGCGAATACGAGTTTTTTTATTAGAATCTGGAACGCCATTTCCCCTCTATTTGATACAACATCCTCATTTGTACGTCTCCTTCTTTGTTAATAAAATGTAACAGTTGTCAAGTATATTACTCCACAGACGGTTACGGTTTTATTTGAATTCTTATTTGAAATGATTAAACTTATGTGCACGTGTGAGCATAAATGTAATGTAAATTTACATTATTGAAGTCATGTTTAAATACATAAATAACATATTCCTCTAAAGGCATCTGCTGAATTGTTGCCATTGATATGAACAGTATTATATAAGTCGGGGTTGTCTAGGGACGGATATTTTGTAGACAAGAGAGCTGATTATCAAGCTTGTCATTAGCTAAAAATCAAACCAATATTATGTGGTTCGGATTCCATGAAAATATGTAGGTCCTTTTGTTGACTTGGCAATCGAAATATTAATGATTTTCTCTTTCTACGAAACAGTACACATTAGTTAGTAAGTTAGTAATAAGACTACACATGTTATTTACACTCATACTGCGCTCCTCTATAAATACGCTCATATATAAATACGCACAAGGCCATGTAGGCGTATTATATATGAATAAACTGAATAATGGTTACAAGGTAACGGTTACTGACCAAAGTCATACCAAATAGAACATAAAATAATGTGTTATCTATTGAAACTTTTTATTTCGTAATTACTGATTGAAACATTTAAAATGATTTTTCAATCTTTATAAATCGTACCTTAAAATTATCCTCGAAAAGCTTTGGGGTTGGAAATGTCACAGTTAATGTAGAAGATGACATTTTGCATTCTGAATTGGAGGAGAGAGTCTGAAGACAGCCGATATCTCACTGAGTTAATTTATCAATGCTCCATTTACCGAGTTAGGCGCGCTCCTGTCGTGAACTGTGACATGAGATATCGAATTCCTCAGATACGATGAGCTGGCGTCGTGTAACGACCTTCGATGGATGAATTAGTGTCACTCACCCTTCTGTCACTCAATACAGTTACTGAGAGTGAAAAATGGAAATATAGATTTTTACATTCTAAGAGGTTTACGGTATTCGTATATTTCAACTAGGCCTATAGTAAAGTATTTTAAAACCTAAACATATTGGGATTATTTCTCATTCACTACAAGCTTTTACTTAAGATTTATCATAGTTATTCTTACCCAAGTATGAGAGCAAAAATTAGATACTCTGATATGAGATGCCGACACAAATTTGTGCGTATTTTAGGTCAAATATAAATGATTATATGATTGTAGGATGACTGTTGTCTGGTTACTAACTAAGTTCGACTACTCACAAAGGGCCATTTATTAATATCCCAATAGCCAGTGGAACTAAGGGACACTCAGCTTTACGTGGAATCCGAACCATGTATTATTGGTCTGATTTTCAGCTAAGTGACACGACTGATACTTAGTTGTCGTTTCAGAAAAAGAAATGAAATCCTGAAAATTATACTTCATTTTGTCTTTATTGTTCCTCCAGCTTGACGAAAATTTACATAATGATACATTTATTTTAGATAGTAAACATTTTGAAAATACCTACAAGATACTTGATGTCTAAAACTAAATTATAAAATACATTAATTTCATATATATTTACACCTAATTATAAACATTGCTTGTTATCATGGACACATAATTTCCTGTATTTAAATTTGATAAAAATAGCTACTAAGTTAAAAAATTGTATTACGTCAACAATGACCTTGAGCCGTTTAAGTGGATTATCATGTGATCCAAAAAATAGTAAAGCGTAAAGTGATGACGTTAGAAAAACTGTATAACTATACAAGACAGCACAAAATTGGTTGATAAGATTGTTGTTTAGTGAGGAAAAGTTCCTATTTACAAAATATACTCTATCCTTATTGTAGTGAGGGAGTGCAAGAGAGCAACATCAACAAAACAATCCGAATCTCTTTTTTAACCCTTTTCATTTGTCAACACAAACTGTTGTTTTAAATATTGAGTCTCTCAAATAGAAAATCTAAATATATTAAGATAGTCAATACTATTTTGCAATAGTTAAATAAATTAAAAATTTCTAACACTATCTTTAAGTGCAATAGTTTAATGTTTAACATTTTACAAACTAAAACTGATGGTAGAAAACAATTTATTGCCTTTAGAATCATAGTTATACACTTACGTATACAGAATTAACGAAAATAGAATTGTAAAGAAAATTTTCAACATAATTATATCAAGGAAAACTGGCACGTGATGGTTGAAAGAAGTACAAAACGACATACAACAGATTGGAATTAGAGATCTTGAAAACGGATCTGAATGCAACCACAAAATCTTATACATAAAATTTGTAATAGACGCTAAACAAACACTACCAAAGATATAGACCGAAGAAAAAAAACGGGCACATCCAGAAAAATGTGGAAATTTTGAGAAAAGAAAAAAAATTGAATTATCCTCATGATACAGTTTAACACTCTTCCTAAGAACATAAAATTACAAAAATATGGCACATAGGCCTAATGTGGTGCTTTAGTGCCTATGATTTTAGACTGTGGCTTTGCTAGTCGTAAAAAAATTTGCTTGTCTCTACCATAACTTACTCGAACCATTTGCCTTAGTTGTGCGGGAATCTTATCCGATAGAGTAAGAGGGAGATCTAGTACAGGAGAAGCGAATGAATATTGGGATAAATAATCGACCTCCCATGCTTCACAACGGGGTTCTCTACGCTCGCTTACCCTTCACTCCATGGTCCTCTTTAAACCATCACATCAATAAAAACGCTCAACATGCTGCCGTTCGCATTGATAACGTAAGATAAGTTTTAACCTAGAAAACCCTAAGTCTATTTAGGGGGATGCAAAGTACCGCCATCATGTAAGAGTTAGTATAAATGTTTGAACTGAAACATTTCACAGTGAAAAAAAATTAGCCTACATTTTATTAAATAATATTATTGCTTTCGGTTAGTGTTTTAAATCAGGATAGTAGAGAGTTGGACACTTTACAAGCAATAAAGTACCTGCTTTTATAAAGTTTTTTTTACAGAAGATAGTTTTACAGATTTAATTCATTTCTCGTTTTTGAGACTTAATTTTTTTTGGGAATTTATATATATTAAGATTGAGTTTAACTCACAACGGAACTAAGAGTTTATTTAATCAAGAGACAAACTTTTCAGTATTTTATACATTTTTGTAGATTTCAGATTTCTCAGGTACACTCTTGACTTCTATGTAAGGTGCGCAGTGATCACACAGTGGTTTCCAACTGCAGGTGAATACCTTATGACGTGGTCTCTGACCTTGGCATTCTAACCACAAATAATCACATCAGGTTAAATGACCTTGGCTAAATGTCACTAGTTCACCAGTTTATTGCCCCTCACTACTTGGACGTAGGTGATCGTGTTACAGGACCCGACTCACATTTCCATTCAGGCCCTGTTTTTGTCGCCCGTTTATCAAATTATGCCCTTTTTGCCCATTTAGTGGTTTTTTACTGCATTAATTGGAATTATCCAGTATAATCAGGCGTAAAAGATTAGAGGAAAACAGTTGCTAATTTTTTTTATATTTCCGTTGTTTCACCTTTCAAATTCTCCCCTTTTATATTTTATTACAAGAGTGCTTAGCTTCTTCTTTTTATTTACATTTTACTACTAAACTGTTTAAATTCAGATTCCTATCACCAACAAAGAATTGTTTGTTTGTTTACTTTATTAGATTTTTTTACGATTTCAATATATTATGAACAATAACTTTGTTACTGTATACTCAGCTTCTGCGTTCTCCACTACAGGCTCATAATATATTATACAATCAGATTTTTTCAAAACACACTTTTGATACGTGAAGGCTCAGTGGTTAAGGCTTTGGATTTTAGAGTCCAAGGTTCAAATCTTTAGTCGAAGGTCAGTACTTCACGAGTTGAATAATGTTTATGCACATGCCTACATCTTATGTGAACTAGCAAGCGAAGTATAAAAATGTATTTAATGAATATCTCGACTTCCCATGAGAGTAACCACTGACATTTGAGTGTAGAGACGCGCGAAGTTGCCAAGCGTTTGACACACTAAAGACAATAATTACTTGTTGAGGCAGAAATCCGTTTGACGAGGCATATCTAATTGGTTCAAACAATAATACAATAGAACAATAAATTAATAATGTGATAAGAGCAATCTATAAATAGTAAGAAACAAAAATGTAAAAGACAATATACACAACATGATAATCTAAGATTATAATTTGTTTAGGCCTACTCATACTCAGACTCGCTTTAATATACAAGGAGGTTATATCACTTATGTATTTAGAGAACTGAAATATGACAACAATGCAAGACTCTAGTAGAGACTGGGTGCGGCTGGCTTACATCGTCACGCCATTGGTTGTAGAATTCCTTAACTACTGGTAGTTCTGGCATTTGCTGTAAGAGCACTCTGAAGTAAATCAAGTCAGGTTATTTAATAAATAAACATTGTAATAATACATTTAATCCTAGATTTGAGGTCAAGTGCATATGTTCATGCACGGATGAACTTGGTAAAATTGTGTTTGATTATACACATAATATGAGAGCAGTGAGACCTCAGTACCCGGCCTGTAATGAGAATATATTCATTCCCAACACATTAGTCAGGAGTCTCACCAGGATCGTCCTTAGCATATGACTCCACTTCGATGTAGACGATCCAAAATATAGTTGTGAAACCTGATGTAGTCTACCCTGCTGTAGTTAGAAAGATCAAGGGGAGAATATGATGGAGTTTTGTAGGGCTTCCGTAAAGGATCTTTTTTTCTATTATTCTATATATATTCACTATTGGAATGGCAACTGATTGAAGGGATGTCATACGATACATCTGTGTTCATTCATGACGAAGGGCTCATGTATAGTTTTAAAAAATTATATGTACTACAGTACAAATAATATATGTTACATAGTTGTGTGCTGTCGAAATAAAGATAGCATAATCGAGAAGATTTTTTTATCATTTTGCCCATTTCCCACCACTTTATGAATTAAATTGTTTCCATATAAATAAAAAAAAAACTCTCTTAGTTATTATATTATCAAAACAAACATCTGAAAATTTTTGTTAATTTAGGTAAACCATATATATAACATAAGTTCAAAATACAAGATATTTTCCTAATTTTGAGGTAAATTTTTTCACAAATACGCCGAATCATTTTCCTCATATTTAAACGTGTTAATACAACTAAAGGTGCAGTGTTGTAATCCAGTTACTGAAGACTGTTTTATGGTAAGGGACGACAAGATCTTCCTTTGTTGGGGGATTGCATGATCATCATATTATACATTGAAACACAATTCTTAAACAATTCCCTGCCTTCCATGTTTGGGGATGGTAACAATGTAACGATATATCGGTAATATCGCAAAATATTTTCAATATATCAATGAATTTTTATCGATATTTTATTTCGATAGCATCGGCCATATGGATATATTGGTTCGATATATCATATCAATAAATATTGACGTTATTCTCTCTCCTCAAAATCATCACGATTCGTAAAAAAAACACACATTTAAATTATTGCCTCTTATGCGTACAAAACATGAACTGAAATAGGTCATAAAGAAGTTTTATTTAGTTTTCGTGAGGTTAAGTGTAAAATTGATTTCCAAACTTTTATTTTTAAATGGTTTACCTGATAAGTATTGGAAGTTGGTTCAGTGAATCAATTTCTTGAATTTTTAGTGTTTATAAGAAGCCTAATTGCATTTTAAATGCGAAAAAAATAAGAGCATTATTACATTATTCTTTTATAATAAAAATTATAATTAAAGGTATTATACTTATATTGTATTTTTTTAGTCAACCCTACAGACCATAACTTGTTTAGTGTAGGAAAATGTATTTAATTTTTAGATTCAGAAGGATATTATAAATAGTGAAAGCAAAATATGAGTGTATTTTTGCTCATTACATGAGAGTTAATGCATAATTTTAAACAGATAAATCATTTACACGCCGATATATCAGTACATATGGATATTTTCTATCGATATTATCGTTAGATCGATATTTGGTTTGCGATATATCGATAATTCGATATATTGATATTTTGAAAATATTTGCCGTCCCTGCCCATGTTAGTCCAGAGTCGAGGGCGGCCAAGGTGGAACTGCCGGGATATCGGGACCGGGAGCGCTAGCCTCGCTCAAGGACTGCGAGTCTAGAGATGGGCAAGAACAGTTAATTTCCGGAACAGTCGGAACCGGAACAACTCCAGGAATTGAACTGTTCCGTAAAGCTGTTCCGGAACAGTTTATGAAGAACAGTCAGATTGTAACCAAGACCAGCTAGATTCATCCAACTCCTGAGTGTTCGGAATCGTTTGGAACCCTGAGTCTAAGGGTAAAAACATTTCTCTGCCTAAAAAAAAAAAAAAATTATATTTCTAAAGTGGGTTAAATCAATCATATTTGGATAAATTCTTGCTTTTAATACATTTATAATTATACAAAACTGGTTGGACAAATGAGAATGCCAGACAATTAATTAATCATCCATTTATGAATTAATCATCCAAAAGACAAGAAAGTAACATTGTACAAATTAGTTCACATATTTAAATTCAATAAATATTTTAGAAAACTAATATAATAATGAACAGCTACAGAAAAACAAAAATAGTAGATAAAATAACAAAATCAAAACGTAAAATTACCATCAATAATATGGTAAAGTAAATTATAGTACTAAGACATACCATTATTTCCTAAATAAAAAAAAATAAAAAACTTGAAAGTACAGCAAATATAATAAAAAACTATACATTATTTTTATAATACAACATCAGGCCTATTATTTGCATAATTCAGAATAGTTATAAAATACATAAATATACTTATATACAACTGTTTGGACAAAAGAAAAAGTCTATTGATAACCCAACAGACAAGAAAGTAAAATTGTAAAAATGAGTTCCCATGTTTAAATTCAATACATATTTTAGAAAACTAATATAATGATGAAGAGGTACATACAAACAAAAATAGTAGATAAAATAACAAAATCAAAACGCTAATTTACTATGAGTAATATGGTAAAGTGAATTATACTAAGAATTGGATTAGTTTAAACTATTCATTGTTTATTGGCCGGATGTGTGTCGAGTTAGTCTTCAACGAGTCCGTCTTCAGCAAACTGTTCCGGAACAGTCATTTCTATTTCTGGTTAACTGCGTATGTGTGACTCAAACGAGTCCGTCTTCAGCAAACTGTTCCGGAACAGTCATTTCTATTTCTGGTGAACTGCGTATGTGTGACTCAAACGAGTCCGTCTTCAGCAAACTGTTCCGGAACAGTCATTTCTGGTGAACTGTTCCGGAACAGAACAACTAACTCTAGAGAACAGTTCCAATAAGACTGTTCCGTTCTTTTTGGCCCATCTCTATGCGAGTCTCGGTTCAGAGTCGTGCAGGACTTCCTCGCTCATGTATGGTGCGAACAACTCGAGTTGGTCATTTTGCAATTAATTTTTTACTATCGGTCACCATCACTGCCGCATATAATTCCGTGGTCATTGAAATTACGTGCAGGAAACTCGATTCGACTTTAGAAATTCGCAAAAGGCAAAAAATAGAATTACAATTTATATCTGAAATCTTGCTGGTACATTTTCTTGGACTGTTACTTGTGTCCCAATTTAGGAATTTATGTATAATTTGACTTGGGTTTATTTACATACTGTAGAAGTTCAGTAGGACATATTACGTGTTTGCTAGAAATACAAGTTAACGTAACACAACACAATTTTATTACAACGTAGTTACAGTATGTACAAATATTATGGTGGTCGATTTCGGTAAACCACTAGTAACTTCCTCAGACCACACATCCTTTGTGAACCCATCTCGTATGACGAAAGTAGACTTGGTTTACCGAAATTGATCACCATTATTTTTATGAATTTTTTAATTATATTCTAATAAAACTGTGTTGTGTTACGTTAACTTTGTTATATAGGGGTGTTTTTATTTATAGAAAGGTCAGATCATGTTTTTCCTTCTTTTGGTTTTTACTTGAGAAAAAAAACTGTGTTAAAAAATTTTACTTTGATTATGCATATTCAAATATGTATACATAATATATAAGGCAATGTCAAAATAAAAATCTCATTCATTCAATCAGACTCTGGCTATAAGATTCGTATCGTGAACGTTTGAACTACTGTGAATCGGCTTAGCACCTACGTGAGACAGCAGTGGGCGGAGCTTCACTCTCAACTCTCCCTGAATAGTTTGGAGTATTCACTTTAATAGATACAACATTTATAATATATAACATTTATAATATTTAACAAGTACACTATGCACAAAACACTACCATGACAATTAATTAGTCAAGGTGACGTGTTAATTTCAGGCACATTTCGTGCTGTGAATTACTCTAATGCACTTACATGTTTTTGCAACTCACTCTAACCCTCATTTTCCTGTTTACTCGTCCAAGTTTCAGTTAAGTAGTGAACGATAAAACCATTAATCAGTATATTCGTTATGTTGTTTACATTGTCTGGATCTCAATAGTAATTGGAATCGCTAGTCAAACCACTGCTATCGGTCGGCGGTGAGTATTTCCATAGAATCAGAGGACGGTACAGTCGTTAAGTCGCAAGTCCTCACCGCATCCTGTTTTCCTGCCGCACCACCGCGTATAATGAGGGCGACCATTCATAGTTCGTCGACTCCTTAAAACCGATGACTGGCTTTTTTACTTACACAGCTTTGGTTTTGTTTTGTCGGCCAAAAATTATCAAGTTTTTAATCTAAGATTAAATAATTTAATGTTGTCACTCTAGGTTAATGTACACTTGAACTTATTATCAAATGATTTGCCCTCAACAAAATGAACAAGCATAAGAATTTAATAAAAAAATAATTTCATAATTTTGTTCACTCTTGTGTAATCAGTGTCGTAACGAATCTAATAAATTATTTTGTCGAATAGGTTTGTGTGAGGTTTATAATATATGCTTGTGAAAGGTCGCACTTGAAATCACAAGTGTTATAATTCACTAGGGTAAAGTGCTCAGTGAACTAATACGCGCGTGTATGGGTGGATCAATACCACTATAAGATTATGGGTGGGTGGGTCAATAGTATAGCCCATGTATGAGAATTGACTCACCCATACCCGTACAGTAGTATTGAATCACCCACCCACCCACCCATTGAGTTACAGTGGTATATAAGTCATTGATGGATGTTAGTTTTATCTGTGTTATTTTACGTCGATTTCCATCCGATGAATATGTGGCTTATTCATTATATATAGGATGGGTGTACGAGTGCACTCCCTCTGAGAGTCCATATCCTGTTCTCATGTGAGTTCTCGAAAGTTGAACGTTTTTAAGGGTTGACACCTCTATTTTTAGCTGGTTGTCTATGGAGGCTTGGTGGGCCCATTTGGAACATGTTCATTGAGAGTAAATGATTGCATTTGGAGTTGTTTTTTGTCATACCATAGAGAAGAAAGAAACAGATAATTCGCATAATGGATGTCGAGTTATGGAAACTTGGGGTGTCGACAAATTAATTCTCAAGTTTATTTGTGTGTATGGCAAGGTCAGAACCCTTAACAGTCCTAGACGTGGACAAAGTGTCCCAACGACAAACTGGACCCATCTTCTAAAGTCTGGCGAGGACATAGTGAGCCAAAGACAAGGTGACTCAAAGATTTAATGAGTCTGTCCTCGTTGGGTTCGCCAACTCATACATTCACATCTTTACATGAATAAAAGCCATCCGCTACGAATTATGTGTAGAGATAGTGGGTGGAAAATTAACAGTGAGAGTGGGTGGGTCACCTTGGAACAATCCTCTGTACCTAGAGACAGCAATCAGTGAGGTGAGGTGATAATCACCCGTGAGGGGTCTATGGTCGAGCAAGGTCGTCGGCCAGTTTATGTGTTATTACACCCGTCATTCACTGTGGGCGTTGGGCCATTCAAAATCCCCCCTGTATACCCATCTCTACGTCATTAATTGCATCTTAACCTCAACTATTCAAGAGTGAGATCTTTGTTGGCGTGGGAATTCTACCAACTAAAATCTTCATAGAGTGATAAGTTTTATATTAAGATTATACGTCTCACAACCATGATTGTTACAGATTAAGTAGAAGAAAGAGAAGAGACTACCAAGTTGATCAACCTCAAACTAGAGGGATTCACAAAGAAGGGGGAAATGACTTTTTCAGCAACAGTAGTTTTTTGACAGCAACTTTTTGACAGTTAGTTTTATACAGTACAAGTAAACGTCACACAACACAAATTTATTACAATATAAGCACAAAATGCACAAATATATTACAATACAAAACAAAATAACAATGTGCTTATGTTGTAATAAATTTGTGTTGTGTGACGTTTACTTGTACTGTATATGTACCAACACGTATTATGTTAAAAAACTAGTTAGTTTTAGTTCATTTATTATTATACGTGACTAACAATTAAACAACATACATTGAGCCGTCTAAGCTGTATTTGGTTGTTCATTCAGGTGCCCAGTTGAGCGCTCCAAGGAATTTCGCTCTAGATTTCACGAAAATGTCGCTTGGAGCAGCAAAGAACCTGCCTCACTAACACACATACAACGTACTTTCCTCCCATCTCTCTTCCTCTCTGTCCTGGCCTTTTTTTTTTTTAGTTTTCCTTTACACTAGTGGTTAGTAACCGTACGTGTAGTCCCCTATATTCTCTAAATTGTAATAACATGTTGTAATAAGTTATGTACATAGACAGGTTAAATTAACGACTTCAGGTAAGCTCCATAGAGAATTATTAAAACATTGTTTCCCTAACACTTTTATTAAGTACGATAAAACTTACACTTTTAATAATAGAAATTTCAAAACTTATTTTGGACCGAACACCCTTAAATGCTTAGGGACATTTTCATAATTTGTGTGAATTGTAACCTCCTTTTCCACAACAACCTTAATATTGAGGCTTTATCAGAGCTGAGCTGCTGAACGAAAACAAAGAAATAACGTAACAGTTGTTATTAAAACAAACTCAATGAATAAACCAATGGCAACATATAAATTTCAAACAACAAACCCATTGCGTCTGGAACGTTAAAAATTTTCAGTGAATTTTAGGACACATACTAGAATTTGTTACATAAAAATTTGTTGTTGTCAAATAACCAAAACTATGCAAAAAATAAAAAAAATAGCAAACTTCAAAAATCAAAGTATACAGTTAAAATATATAAAGTAAAAGACACATTTTAAAATTATGTTCTTTTTTAGCAATTTCAAAAGTCATCATCGGTTTAGCACCTCTAGAATCCCGGCTGTGCTGACAAGCCTCCTCTATCTTCCCCTGCCACTGTATAGTTTTTCTCCACTTGCTGGAGCTGTTTTCCTTTAAGCATTATGTCCTCCTTTACGACATCCATCCTTTTCTTGTATGGTCTCCCAATTCTTCTTTTGCCCATAGTTTCCCTTTGAAACTTATTCTCAAACTTTTTCCAACTGTTTAACAATTATTTTTGTTAGTTAATTTGCTTTTCCCAATTAAGTTTTTTTTTTTTTAAATAACAATAACACTTGTAAAAGTGTCAAAAAATGTTCAGTTGGTTGAGTAAGAATTTACATTAAAAGGGGATGCTGCAAGCTACTGACATTATTTTGTAGGAATATCGTCTGAAACAGTAACTAGAGGAGATTGAGTGAACTAAGTTAGCCAGGGGCTCAGGGGTGCCGGAACAAAGGCAAAGCCGGACACGTTCAAATGAGGCGGTGCTTATCAAGTTTAATCTGCTAACTCCGCGAATTTACTATTCCGGACCCAAGCTGTTACGGTGGAAGTAGTTACCGAGTTGTATTACATTGGACGTAAATTTAAACAACTTAAACTAAATCGGACGAAACGCATTGCATTTCAACTGTGTAATAATCGGATTTCAAATAAAGATGGTGTTTTGCATTCAGTTTATAGTTTTTAAAATTTACTTTTATTTTGATTAATTCATACATTTTTATTATAATTAGTTTTAACTAGTATAGTTTTAGGGTTTATCAGTTTATTTTTATAATACAAATTATTTTGGTACAGTATTGAATTTTCTTGATTTTCAAATATATTTCTGTAATGCGGTAATTAACTTTTACAACAACTGTGTGAGGACTGTATAACTTCCTTATTTATACCAACTTATTAGTAACAACTAACCTATATATTTTGTTGAAGGTTTCGTTCTTTTACTTACTCCCATATGCGTTAGCATAGAGAAAGTACTATGATCGTCAAAAAGAAATTTTTTTGTACATGTTTGTCTAAAAATCCATCTTAGGATCTCCTGAACCCGAAAAAGTGTTTTTTTTTCGAAAAAATTTCTGTTGTCTGTGTTTATGTGCACTACACTGGATACCAAACGGAAGGATTAATTTTTATGAAATTTGGTATGTATGTGTATTTAGCTTATTTCTCCAGACAATTTTTTCACTTTTTTGAAATGTTATTTATTTTTATGGGTAAAAAAAGTACAAAAATGAAATTTTCTCATAAACAGCTCGAACGATTTTGATTAAATTTTCAGGAAAGATGTCAACTACAATTTAAAATATTTTAATAAAAACCGCATGTCTCTAACTTGACTAGTTTTTTAGTTATGGCAAAAAACCATATTTGGGAATCAAACTAGTCATTTTCAAAGTTTTAATTTTTTTAGTGTTCACATGGGAGCATGTTTGTGCCGATTCTTTGGAACTATTTATTTTTAGTTAAAACATAAGAATTAATTGTGTTGACAGTGTTATGAGCTACTACCTTTATCATAAACATTAAACTCTTTTCGTCTATTTATTGTAGAGTATTTGCTTGACATATTCTATGATAACTTCATACGTAGCTTATCTGACCTAAATTTAAGATATTCAACCAATTTATACTAACGATAATGACTTAATTGTTTGGAAGAAACAGCAACCATCCTACATCGAAGAATGGATTTTCAAAAACGAGCTTTACTAATCCTGACTAACTTGGCTTCTGTGGAAAGGTGCTAAGAGTTTTAACTATCTGTAGGAAATATACAGGTCCAAGATTTGATTTTGCATACAAATGGAGGGCTTCTTTATGAGGTGAAATTTCCTCTGATGTAAGACGCAGTGTGCCTGCCAGCTTGTCTTATAATAGGTCCTATATTGTTGGTTGTTTTACTATCAACGACAGTGGCATTTTAAAAATTATATTCGTACCTTGTTAAGAGACAACGGTCAAAACCCTTAGATCAAATTTAAGTGGACATCCAGGGATTTGAACCCGTGACCATCTGCATTGGAAGCAGAAGTGCTAACCACTAGACTAGCAAGAGGCCTATACTTGAAGACGCACTACAGCCTTGTAAAAGAAATTACAAGCCTTTCTTGGAGTAGACTAAAGACGTCACTAAGCAGTGGTTTACTAAATACCCCTTTTCCAGTGGGATGACGTAATAAAATCTTAACGTTTTCCGTGTGGTTGTGGCTGCAAAAGTACAATTCATGAGTGAAGGTAATACAAACTATATTGTCATGCGGCATTTTTATCTATATGCATTTTGTACTTCCATTATCTATAATTGTATAGTCCCATTTTGTTAAGTTATTTCTAAAAATGAATATTTTCTACATACTATCAAATTTAATGAGTGTTCGTCTTATTTACTATACAACCTTTTAAATATATAAGTAATGATGAAGTTGTTTGTGATGATTAACAAAATTAACAACAACAAAAAAAAGGGCTAGATCTCTTATTGCAACAGCTAACGCCTTAGTAGCAGTTGCCGTTAATGTATAAGTATATCTACGTATATAAAGTTGAAGTTGTAATAAATACATTTGTATTTTAGGATTTGGACGTGAATAAAAAGCATCCTCTAATGACCTTGCCATCCCAATGGTGAACTGGAGAACAAACCTACCGACACATATTCAGAGCACTATTGAATGCGACTTCTGTTTCTTTCTTTTCTGTGGAATTAAATGTGTTATAAAAATCAACAAAATAAATATTTGTAAAAAAATTAAGTCGAAATTAGAAGTCAGATATAACCACAGAAAAAAATAAACAGAGGTCGCGTTGTCATGGCCACCACGAACGCCTCAGTGGCCAATAAATAGAGAGTACAACTACTACTCATCTTTATACATAATAATTACAATGTTTATCCTTGTGGATTTGAGGAAATAATATAAGAACTGACTAGGTGCTGGTCCTGTCATCGATATTATACTGGATAACACACATTTAGTGCACTAATGGATGCGACCTCTGTGTATTCCGTCTGTGTATCCATTTACATAGTTGTTTTTCGGAATTGAAAGACATATTTTATAAATACATTTTTAAATCAAGGAATCTTAGTTAATTACTTCATTATATATACATATGCTATACAAAATAACCAAAAGAGGATAGTTCTAACTAAACTGTTAATTCCAGTTCCCTGTACATCTAAACAGTTACTATCGCGGCCAAGCTGATAAAAAAAATTATTATCCTATTAACAAACGCACAAAAAATAGAAATGCAAAAAATGTAATAGAGAGCAATATAAACATATTCCAATTCAAATCTAAACTTTTAAAACATTTCCAAAATTTATTCTTTGTGTTAATTTTCAAATATTTCATACTTGAGTTTTAGCTCTGCCTCGTGCTGTACATCGTTTTTCACTGTCCATTAGAATTGAATCCATCCTTAGTCACGTCTTTTTAGAACCACAAAAGAGTCATCTAAGTTTGAAAAAAAAACTACCCCATAAGCCGTACCAAGTGATAATACTATTGTTACGTTACTATAAGGCATTGGAAATAATATTTTTAATAACAAAATGTTTGCAATGTGTCATTGTAGGGGTAATAAGCCGTGTAAAATTAATGTACAGTGAAAACTGGTTAAAATTCTGTTACTTTTTTGTTTAGTTGAAAATTTACTATATTTAGGTAATATAGTATGATGTATTAGCAAAAAGTTAATTTTAAGATTGCATTAGACATGTCAAAACCACTATTTTAATCATTTACTATGTTTAACGCTGTAGATGGTCGGTTTACCATGTGGATTATCGTATCTATAAAAAATCACACCTATTTAAAACCAAATTAACGTATAAACACTAGTCATTTCTTGTAAATTATGGACCAGTTTCATTACTATCAGTATCTTAGAAAGTAAACATCCCATAAAGATCCAAGGACCGAAGTAGTTTCTCGGAGACATGGGTACACACTCTTTGTACAAGTAGTCCGCTTCTTTGAAAGACCAATGTTCCTACATCTGAGACTCTAAGCTACTTTAGACGGTCTTACACTATTACCGCTGTAATATATGGAATGATTTACAGATGTTTGTGTTCCCAATCCCATTGTTAACACACCATATCTCAAACTAATGTCTTTAATTCTGTTACTTTTCAGTTTGCAGTCTGCAACTAGAGTTATGTGCTGTTTTATTGTGCAGAATAATTGTCCTTCACTAATCACAGTTTCATATAAGTAATTAAAAAAGTCTCAACCACGAATTTAACTCTTCATGCCTAAATTCATCGACAATTTACTTTACAATGGGAAAAGCCAAAATGTTATTAGTACTCATTTGGTCTCGGTTAGATTCAAGGAAATGGTAAACAAATTAAAGCGGAACATCTCCCCTCACTTTCGTTAAATTTTAATTTAATTACATTTATTAAAACCCACTATTCCTTAGAGATCACTTATCATATACACTTTCAAAACATAGCTACCCCCATTTTGACCATATCCTCCTTAAGAACAGATAGATAAGCAAAGAAGAACATTTTAGATACATATGACAAAGTTTGAAGCCACTAATAAGTTTACTCAAGGACTAGGAGTATTTTTATTTATTCCATAAAACAGTAAGATCAAGAAACTCATGTATAACCCGCAATGTGATTAGAACTTTTATCTTTAATAAGCGAAATTCAAATAAAACCCCAGGTATAATAAAGCCACGCATTTCTACATAATTCACTACCCCCTTTGTTGTTAATGCATACCCCTCTTACTGTGAAGACCTGTCAATTAAGCTTAATAGGCTTTTGAATTCTTGAAGACTCAATTTAAAATCTACTGTGTCGTTGACGTTCGTGATGTGTTTTTTAATTATTTTTATATCTCCTCTTCTAAGTGTAATTAATAATTAAATGGGTAATTTTGTCCAATCAGTAATGATTTTATGTATCGAATACTATATTTTCGTTATATTCAGCAAGCACTTGGACAGACTGATTAATTGCAATCGTGAAATTGTCATGAAAATATTGGAGGGTATTTCCTTGCATGACAATGATCAGGTGAATAACTTCAAAAAAAAAAAACATTTTAATTCTATATAAATCTGAAATATTTTACGTTCTAAATTAAAAACAAATAAGTACTTTTTAGATTGAGCTTACTTTTTTTTGATAACTCTACATCAAATAAATAATTGCTTTTTATTTGTGGTTATATACCTACAAGCTACAAAAAATCGCTGCTAAATGCATAATATAATTAAAAGAGATAGAAAAGACGATTCTAAGAAGAATTTTAGATTAACTCAGTTTCTAGCTTGGTTTAACCCTAGACAAAAGTAGAGTGCCCTTGCATATTTTAACATGAACGTAATGGGAGTTTCCCACTAAATACATGTTCAAACATGCATGTAGCCTTTGCAACAGATCTAGTTCTGGTCAAATATAATGTAGGGGAAGTCTTTAATAACGTCGACGAAAGCAGCCAGTAAAACTATATATCCTAATGCACTATTTATTTTTTTAAAGTCGTTTTTGTATTTTACAAGTATGGTGAAATCTTCCAGTAAAAAAGAATCCAAATTAATACATTCCCATAAAATGAACGGTGATATTTACGTAGATAGAACTAAAGCTGAGAAAGTCCTCTTCGAATCCGGGCCCAGTCATCTAAATTGGTGTCACATGCAAACACAAGTTGTTCAACAAATCTGTAATTAGTGCTGTCAGTTGAGTCTGTGTGTGAGAGGGGTGTGAAGGATGAGGGGGGAATTATTCCTTAAATGCCACGTTCATAAACTCCCCACATCCGTCTCTCTGGAGCAGATCTTCCATTTTTGAGCTTCCCTACACATCTGTTGATTGTTCTACGTTAATTTATTTGTAAGTTCGTTCAGCTTATGATTCTTTATTAATTGGAGGGGGTAGAAAGAGAAGACCATATAAGTCAGCTCTAAAAAGAACAGATTACAGTTAATCTATAATATAACGAGATAAGACAGTCTCACTTGCATAGTAACCAGGGGTGTAACTCTGTGTATCCAAAGCCACATGGTTGGATGATTTACACATGCACAGATTGTTAAAATGAATGTGGAATCACAAAATCTAATGAATAACGAGAGTGATGAAAATTTATGGTGAGGAACTGGCAGAGATCACTGTACAGTGTGAAACATGGCAAACGCATGACTCTACCCCTCCACTCTCAACTACGCAGCTCCAACAGTGCCATAAACGCAACTGTTTAGAATTTACGCTCACTTTACTGACCAAAAATTGTAGAAAAAACTATATTCTTTCTTTTTACCATTCATGATAGTGAAAAAGTAAGAAACGATCTGAAAAGGTTTATATTTGGTATTATGTAAACTTAAGTCAATATCACTGTACGTGTATGGGTGGGTCGATACCACTGTGCGTGTATAGATGGGTGGGTGGGTCAATATCACTGTGTGTATGGGTGGGTGGGTGGGTAAACACCATTGTACGTGTATGGGTGGGCGGGTTGGTCAACACCATTGTACATTTATATGGGTGGGCGGATGGGACATTACCACTGTACGTGTATGGGTAGGCGGGTGGGTCATTACCACTGTAGGTGTATGGGTGGGTGGGTTACAATTACGTATAGATTGTTTCTGAATTAAATAGAGCAGTTCAGTGTTGTACTACTTTCAGGTGTATGGGTTACCTTTGTACCTTTGTAGGTGTATGGGTAGGCAGGTGGGTTATTACCTCTGTAGGTGTATGGGTGGGCAGGTGGGTCATTACCACTGTACGTGTATGGGTGGGCAGGTGGGTCATTACCACTGTACGTGTATTGGGTGGGCGGGTGGTTCATTACAACTGTACGTGTATGGGTGGGAAAGTGGGCAGGTGGATGTATGGGACTGTAGGTTAAGGTAAACTTAAGTTTACATAATATCACCGTGCATGTAGGGGGAGGTGGGTGGGCCAATACGGATGTGGTTATGTGACTGTTAGATTCTACGTACATTTTATATGTGGTTGGATCAATGCCACTCTACGTGTATTGGTGGGTGGGCGAGACAGTACCACTGTACGTATATTGTCAGGTGATTGGGTTATCACCACTGTACGTGTATTAGTGGGTGGATGGTTCAATATAGATAGGTGAGTGGGTCATAATTACCGTAAGTGTAATGATGGGACGATAGCACTAGTAGAAACACCGTGAGTACAAGGGTGGGCAGGATGGTCAATACCACTGTATTTGTAAGTGTAAGTTGTCTAAATAGTTGCAGACAATGTACATTTTATGAGTAGCTTCGAAGTTTCTTCATAAGTCTAGGTTGTGTAACTGTGAAGCAGAAAAAAACACAATCCCCCTTTAAACATGTCCTTGCCGGAATGGAAGTTCCACTGTCACATTTCCAGCTGTGTCCTTGTCCTCTCTCACCCAGTCAAGTTGGCACTCGGTAAGCACTGCTCTCAACTTGTCAGAGATATTAATGTTCCTCCCTGTCAGGGAGAAATTAGTAAAGGATCACCGTACCGAGGGGCTTACGAACTACAGCGTCAAGTTCAACATCACAGAGAAACAAATCAATGTTCCTATTGCAATGTGTGTCATAAAACATTAAAACGTACGGGTTCAAAGGTTGATTAAGATGTGAAGGAATAAAAGTAATAAAACATCATAATACGAGTAGCTCGTTGATAATGTATCAAGACACGTTAAATTCACCTATAATTTAAAATAAGGGTAATTTTTTCCAAGTAGGTTGGGTTTTATAATCAAATTAATAATTTTTATTTACAGCAAAGTGACTCGATAAAAGCACTATTTGAAACGCTAGTATTTCTAAAAACTTTTGATCGTGATTATATTCCCCTGGGTTCGACCAGTTAAGACGTGTTTATAGTTTGTCAACATGTTGTAATTGACATGTTGCTATGACGCATCCCTTGTTTTCGGACTCAGCTATTTGTTAGCTAAACTAGGGCATGCTTCAAAGACGCTGTAGTAAAAACAAGCTCGTTATTGATGGCCGAAGATTACATTGTTTACTCCGTGCTATCTTTAACGATATATTTTGTCGGAGAAAATATAATAACGCCTTTTTAATAATTGTAATGTAAAAATACATCTTTATAAGCCAATTTAACTATAAACTATCTGGTTATGTAATTAACATTGGTTTCTTGTTAAAGCCTGGTTAAAATGGTTACTATTATAACAGGCAATAAGAACATCAACACTATAACTATCCATTATAACTGACAACTTAATAAATGACAAACACTCAAAAATCGATAAATGTTGGTAAATTATAGCAAGAATAATTTTAAATACGCATTGTGAATTAGTACAACATAAATATAACAACAATACGTTTATTTATGCATTGTTGTAATTGTACAACAATATCGTTACAGATGGGCGAGCCGGTGGCCGAGTGGTCTAAGGCATCAGGATTTTGCGCCTGGGTTAGAGATCGCTCTGGTTCGAATCCGGCCTAGACTGATATATTTATCAGTAATATTCATCTTGTACTGTACTGGTTTTCCCTCTTACTCTGTCTGAATAAGTTCCTCGCACAGATCGATAGTCTATGGGGAATGGACAAAGTAAGGTTAAGGAGGAGATCGGCCTATACTTCTATATAAAATATATATATATATATATATATATATATATATATATATATATATATATATATAAATGAGTGAATGTCTTTTAATAAATAAGTAATAGATACACTATAATAAAACCGTGATTGGTTCAATTAAATTTACAAATTTTATAAATGATAGGGATTAGTTTGAGAGCAAACATAATGAAACATTGGAATACTATTTCTCTGATCCCACTTTGATTAGTACATTTCACTTCGTTTATGTATCATACAAATTTCATGAAGAATAAAAGCAAGTATAAAAACTCAAATACTTTTAAAACACCATTAGGTTGAGAACATTGTCCTTTTTAAATAACTTTTATCAAGATAATATATTATTTTTTACTAGTAATCAAAATACTTTTCTTTTATAATTCTAAAGAATAAAGAAACGGTAATTTATAATTCTATATTCAAAAGTAACCAAATAAGTTTTCAAGCAAAATGAGGTTGGGTTTATTGAATGGGCAAAGTCCATTAAAATACCTCCATATATAAGAAATGGATACTTATATGAAGCCAAAATACAACTTTTAATAACATGCTGCGTACTAAAGTACAAAATAGAAAGATACATAACTGAAGGGGTTCTTTCATATCAGTAAGATATTGAGTAACTTTGTATTTAAGTTTACAAGTTACTTTAGAGTGCCATTAGCATAACTTACTTCAATGTTGTCTTTTGGCAGTTTCAGAAGAGATGATTGTATAATTTCATTTATTCACAAATATTACTTTTGAAATACGACTAAATAAAACATGAGCTTTTCGTTTGCAAACTTTTAAACACGTTTTTAGGCACTAAGTAACTTTGAAGTGTTTTAAAATAACATGTTCAACCATAAGTAAAGGACGCAACTTAATTCAAGAAAGAAAAATAACTGTTTTAAATAGTTTTTAAAACTTTAATTTTTATAAAAATATACCAAATTACTAAAGACTAGTATACTAATTTAAGATAATTCAAGGTTTTGTAAATATCATTCAGTTAAAATATATAATAGTTATAAAATATAAATAAACATTATATGCTAATTATAAGAAAACATGTTAATGTTCTTTGTGTAGTATTTTAGTTTTAAAATACCTTGTAAAGAATCAAATGGTATAAATTATTCAATATAAACTGCTTTGATTTTTGTAACAATAACAGTATTTGTTTTACTCTACTAATGGAGTAAATAAAAATATGTATTCAAGAAACAGTAACGCAATATTTTGAATAATAATATTACATTTAAAATATTTTATAATTTTCTAAATTAATTTAATACCATGACATTTTAATATGTTATTTTAAAATGAACGAACCAACATTTAAGCTTATTTCACATAAATTCAGAATTTTCTAATATTTATGCATTACTTGCAATATATGAATATATAGGTTAATCATACCATTAGTTTAAAGCCAATAATGGCAGTAATTTAGAAATAATTATACATATTGTATTTTAATAGTTCTTTTAGTACAATTACTAAAGCCGTTTTGTATATTAGGCTAATTTAAGCGATATAAAGTAAATCAGTAAGGAATATATAATGTCACAATAATTAGTGTGTTGCTGGAATCTGACACAAGCAGTTAATATCTGCTGTGTACATGGAGTAGACAAGTTGAGAACAGTGCTTAGAGCTGGACGGCCCACTGTCATTTCTGGAGACAAGGGCACTATGGGTAGAATGGAACAGCTTACTGCTGACACTTCTCTGAAGGGCGTAAGTGACACATCAGCACGTGTCATAGTAATTATACTGTTCTTGGAATATGTCACAAGCGGTTAATATCTTATGTGTACATAGAGTAGACAAGTTGAGAACAGTGCTTAGAGCTGGTCGGCCGGCTGTCATTTCTGGAGACAAGAGCACTAGGGGTAGAATGGAACAGCTTACTGCCTACACCTCGCTGAAGGACTTAGTAACTAACTCATCAGCACGTGACATAGTAATTATACTGTTCTTGGAATATGTCACAAGCAATTAATATATGATGTGTACATAGAGTAGACAAGTTGAGAACAGTGCTTAGAGCTGGCCGGCCAGCTGTCATTTCTAGAGACAAGGGTATTTTCTGCTTCCACTAGGGGTAGAATGGAACAGCTTACTGCCTACACCTCGCTGAAGGACTTAGTGGCACATCTGCATGCTTTTTAATGATCAAAACTATTAACTGTTTTTATAGCCTAACTGTAATATGGACAGTTGTTTACCTGTAACTGAACATTTAGACTCAAAAAAGCGAAAATATTATTTTAAAAAATGAATTTATTTCACTAAGTTTAGGTGAACATATTTTTGAGAATATTTTATGTAAATGTGTGGAAAAGTGAATACATCTGTTGCTATAGAAATTGCCTTAATTAGGAAGAGTTAATGATATAGTTAGAAGTTTAAGCATAAATGATCAGAACATCCTGTGCAATTATTTTTATTATTAATTTTATTTAACTGAGATTTTACACTTTTTATCTCTTAATGTGATAAAGCTACGTTGTTTCTGACCAAATTTACAACTATTCTGAATACAAAATTCGATTTTACAATGCAAAATATTATTCCCTGTATAATTAAATCTTTTCATGTCAAACTCTTCTATTCCTGGATCCTAGGAAAGGCCACATGCATGTTTAAGCATGTGTTTAGTGGGGAATTCCCATTACATTATGTTTAAAGATGCAAGTGTACACTACTTCTATCTAGGGTTTAACCAACCTTCACTATAAGCTTTAATATTAAACTGTATGTAGAATATATAGGATGTCTGTTCCATCACAATATTATTATATTAAATATCAGCTACAAAATATGTTTTAATGCCGATTATATAATCACAAAAGTATGTATTTTTAAGCTGAGTTAAGAGTTTAATAGTAGCAGCAGTTTTTTATTTAGACCTATAAATTTAATCAAAGTTTTATGTATGTTTTCTTCTTTGTTTATCACCAATATCTTAAGTCGAATACTATTTACAGCTCTTGGAACGAGTCGGACAGAGACCTTTTAAGACCACCGTCTCATCGAACGCTCAACAAAGTATTTACGAAGATACTCATGTATCTAGTAACTCCACCACAGACACCAAAGTATCATCACAGTAGACCTCATACAAACTTATCCCAATAGGAATATCACATTTATGTGACGTCACACACCAACATTTTTGGTGCTACTCAAAACTAATTTAAAAAGGTTTTACTCCGTCTTAGATTTCGTAAGATAATTATTGCATATTTAATTAAAATGGAAATATATTACCTTTTGAGTAATTTTTGTTATTATTGTTATTCACTTGATCATGTTTATAAATCCAACATATTTGGGACGGTTCCGAGATTACCATATAATCAGTCTTTTTCACTTGAATTGATAATTTGAACGTAGTAACAAAAATAGGCTAATAGAGTTTGAAATTAGGTCCGTTCATTTTGGTTATTAGTGTCATCTGTGGTATAACAAGTCACTTTTAGGTGAGGAGAGCAAAGTGTCTGTAGTATAATAACAAACAGAAAAAGGAAAAAATACTCGAAAAAGGTAGCCAATGCGGTTTTGTTTTTCATTCTAGAATAGATCGATAATGTTTTATCAAATACAATCTGCTAGTAATTAAGTAATAATATCTAGACGATTTCACAATATTCCAAAAGAAAATCAATTCTGATTTGTCAAAACCAGTCATTTAATTGGTAATTACACTTGTAATCGTAAAATATAAAGAGATGATAGAAATGATAAAAACATTTCTGTACTTCAACACAATGGATTTCAGATTAGGTCGTCAGGAATTCAAAAGCCTATTAAGCTTAATTGACAGGTCTTCACAGTAAGAGGGGTAATCAAAGAGTATGCATTAACAACAAAGGGGGTAGTGAATTATGTAGAAATGCGTGGCTTTATTATACCTGGGGTTTTAATTGAATTTCAGTAACTAAAGAATAAAAGTTCTAATCACATTGCGGATTATACGTGAGTTTCTTGATCTTACTGTTTTATGGAATAAATAATTCCTTGTGCTTGCGTAGATCTTGATTGTGGATTCAAACATCAATACCTTCTCTTTATTATCATATATTTTAAAAGTTTATGTTTTGCTTATGTATCCGTTTTTAAAAAGGAAATCGTCAAAATGGGGGTATATATATTGTGTAAACAAGTATGTAATGAGTGACGTCTAAGGTACAATGGACTTTATTTTATTTAATTAAACAATAACTTAACGAAATTGAGTGAAATTGTTCCATTTTAGTCTTATTAACATTTGTTTGAATCCAACTGGAAACAAATGAATAGTAATAACATTTTGGCTTTGTCCATTATAAAGCAATAAATAGTTTTTTTAATTAGCATAATACGTGTTGGTATATATACAGTACAAGTAAACGCCACACAACACAAATTTATTACAATATAATCACAAAATACACAAATATATTGTACAATACAAGTACAAAATGCACAAATATTATGGTGACCGTGGTTCACCGAAATCGATCACCATAATATTTGTGCATTTTTTACTTGTATTGTATTATATTTGTGCATTTTGTGCTTACATTGTAATAAATTTGTGTTGTGTGACGTTTAATTGTACTGTAAAGTAATAAAAATGAGTAATACTTAGCATTAAGGGTTGTACTAAAAGAGGTTATTTACTTAATATAAATAAGATTATTAAATATTTGTAAATAATAGAAGAATAATTGACACCCCAAAATCACGACAAGCTCAATTGAAAACACACTGTCAATAATCATTCTCAAAGCTAATGTTGTTTTCAATACTTCTGTGTCACTTTAGTGGCCAACACCACACCCTCCCCTCATAATATACAATAAATCCACTTCTTCTCTCCCTCATAGATCAAGACGAACAGGTCGGTTTACAGTTTGATGTGAAGTGGAAGTTGTCGAGGAATGGCGCTCCTGGAAGGTTCCTGGAAGGACAGTCAGATGGTATTTATTTCTTCTCAGATAGTTTCCCTCTTCGTAATATCTAGGTCTTGAATACATCTGTATCACTTAAGTGGCTAACACCACAAGGAGATTCGAAAATAGTTTAACAAAATGAAATTATGAATAGTAAAGACAATTATGCTTCACATTCAAACAGCACATAACTCAGGTTCAGACTACAAACTGAAAAGTAACAGAATTAAAGACGTTTTAGTTTGAGATATGGTCTGTTAACAATGGGATTGGGAACACAAACATATGCAAATCATTTCATATATTACAGTGGTAATAGTGTAAAACCGTCTGAAGTAGCTTAGAGTCTCAGATGTAGGAACATTGGTCTTTCAAAGAAGCGGACTACTTGTACAAAGAGTGTGTACCCATGTCTCCGAGAAACTACTTCGGTCCTTGGATCTTTATGGGATGTTTACTTTCTAAGATACTGATAGTAATGAAACTGGTCCATAAGTTACAAGAAATGACTAGTGTGAGTATGTTAACTTGGTTTTTATTACGTGTTATTATTAATAATTAACTGATAACCCAGCCAATTGGTATAAGCCTTATGGTGGCCGAGTGGTATAAGGCGTCTGGACTTTGAAATAGCACTTGGCACTTGGGTTAGAGATAGTGCTACTTCGAATCCGGCCTAGACTGGAAGATTTATCAGTAATACCTTATAACATCTTCTACTGTACTGGTTCAATAGATACAAAATATAATGAAAAGCAAATGGTAAAAACCACTAATGAATAATACTACTAATTTCTGTCACATAAGTTTGCTAATTACAGGATTAAGATGTTTTTATAATTTTATTTACCAACCACGCCAATCTCTAAGTCTACCTAACGAAAAAAATTGGCAGTCAAATAGAATATTATAGTATATCTATTTGAGTGAACTGTTAGTTTTTCAATGCCTTCCTCAAATAAAATAAAAATAATATCATAGAATATACAAAATATGAAAAACCAAGAGGCTGAATGAGAACGTTAAAATAAACTAAGATTTAAACTTATAATTAGTTATTGGAAAATTAGTAAAATAACGTTGAACATAATTTTCCGGGCTTATTTATAAATTGTTTATTGAATAATTAAGGTATATTTATCATGTTACAAAGATAAGAGTTGAACTTTTCAAAAATATTGATTCGCTATAATGACTCAAGCTCGATCGAAAATTTGTTTAATAGTCATATTATTAGGGATTCCTATGGTTGAGATCTATTTCCTATATGTTTAGTTGACTACGAATTGTTTTCAAATGTTATTTATTTACATGTTGTTGTGAGTTAGATTGAAGAGGTAATGTTAATTAGTACGTTTGAACAATAAATAGGAATTTTTAAATATATTATATTTCTTATGTGTACTAGCTAATTAAATGGTCACAAAACCAATAATTGAACATATCTATTAAGTATCAACTGTGTCTTACTACTGCAGGGAAAGCTGCAAGGTTTAACGCAGCTGTACAGATACCTGGCTACAGATGTTTGCCAAAATGAAGCTCTAAATACATTAGTTCGGGGCTTACTCCTAGCCCTTCCTCACTTAGCTTGACAGAACTCGGCTATTAATTGTTCTAATACAACTTAAGGCTCGTGTACTTACATTGGGGATAGAACTTGGTCCTTCAGAACTGTTCAAGAGCACTAGATATTATGTAGATTAAAACATTACGTTGGTAGATGTTACTATAAGGAACAAATACAGTACAACTTGAAGAGTTAAACTACTAAATAATAAATCATTAATGTTTACGTAATTATACTATTATTTCAGAGTGTATTTTTGTGTAGTAGCTGCTACAGCTGGGAGATCACAAATTTGTGACGGTCCAGCTACCAGGTTTGTTGCTCGTTTAGAACTACCTACAGAACACGTACAGCTTAAAAGATTTACTGTGGACGCGTTATCTACTGGAAATACAAATGAGGATTGGCAGTAGATCAGTCATGTGATTGTGGGAAGTCCATCCAAACAATGGATCTCATAGTTTTAGAGTACCCCTTGCCCTGTTTTACGGAGTGATTAGCTAGCATAAATAGAATCAGTGAGGCAGGTCTCAAATGGATTGATGGATTGGATTTAGCTTTGTGACAGGAGATCATTTGTTTTGTTTTTATTTGTTTTTTATAATTTAATGACTTTTGGACTTTTGTCCAATTATAAAACTCAGCTTTTACATAATTTTAAATTTAAAAAAATAATAATAATAATGCTACTTGACAAAAAAATGATGTAACAGGTCCACCAAATTGACGAGTGAATTCATTAAATTAAATAAATAATAAGTTATTTTAATAAAGAAATAGATACATTTAATTAAAATAATCACCGAACATTCAAATAATATTCGGAAATCATTGTAAATTAATAACCAGCAAGTATAGAGAAGTGGGCAGGCATATTTGTCCCATGGCAGTCGTCAAAGACGTAAACAACATTCCGTTCATTGTTATCAAGACAGACATGTGCAGTCGCGTCGTCATAGGACGAGTCTATCTGGCGACCCAGAGGGGTATCAGTGTAACAATATAATGGACGAGTCCAAAGTAGATGAGAGACGCTATTGGTTGAAGGTAGGTAGCCTCTAACCATGAGAGACGCTATTGGTTGACGGTAAGTAGCCTCTAAACATGAGAGACGCTATTGGTTGACGGTAGGTACTTTCGAACCCAATGCTCTCGATGGTAACGGACTGGAGACCCACGCCAGCATCGTTCACTTGGCATCAGGACTACCATGGGGCAAGACACAAAGCCATATTGATGCACCCGGCAGACAGTATTTGCTACCTTGGGTGGCCGTGTGATTTTAAAATCAATTAATGTAGGGAAAGTAATTAGACAAACAAGGAATTAAAATTATTTAGTAAAAGTTTGCAATAACGGTTTTGACAGGTGTGTGATTACCAGATTGGAACGGGACTTGTAGTTTAAATTCACTCAAGACCACGTGGAGTTTCAACAAGACAAAGAAGAGACATAAAGATAAGTTTTAGTTATAAAATAATTTAATCTTGTTTTTTAGAAATCAGTTTTAAATAGATAACTTTCAATTTTGTAAGATTTAACTTCATATATCTATTCAAAGAAAGTAAAAGAATGTAATAAATTAGCTTTTTCAAACAAAAGTCTTTATTCATTGTAATTTACAGCCTCACCGATTTACCCATAAATTTAATCCTGAGATAAGACAAATAAATTTAATTTGCATAATTTTTTATCAAATTAACCAAAACTTAATAAAATGTAACTCATAACAGAGAGAGAGGTTACAAAGACGATATATATATATATTTATTTCAGTAAATATAATAAATGGAAACAATGAAATAAATAGCTTTTTAGACTCTGTAATATATAACTTAAACCAAGAATACATATTTTGAGTGTATACATCCACTCAGATTGGCCAAATCGTACTGTATCATCTTTTTTTTTTAGAATCTTAATTTTCAACAGCAGACAAACAATTGTCCACTTATTACAGTTCAACTCCGTAAACAATTGTTGATTTTAATCATTCAGAAGCGTGCCGATGCGCCACCAAGCCCTACAGAGAAGTGTCAGCAGTCAGCTGTTCCATTTTACCCCTGGTGCCCTTGTCTCCAGAAATGACAGCCGGCCGGTCTGCTCTAAGCAGTGTTCTCAACTTGTCTCCTCTATGAACACAGCAGATATTAACTGCTTGTGACATATTCCAACAACAGTATAATTACTATGACACGTGCTGATGTGTCACTAAGCCCTTCAGCGAGGCATCAGCAGTAAGCTGTTCCATTCTACCCCTAGTCCTCTTCTCTCCAGAAATGACAGCCGACTGGCCTGCTCTAAGCACTGTTATCAACTTGTCTACTCCATGTACACAGCAGATATTAACTGCTTGTGACATATACCAACAACAGTATAATTACTATGACACGTGCTGATGTGTCACTAAGCCCTTCAGCGAGGTGTAGGCAGTAAGCTGTTCCATTCTACCCCTAGTGGAAGCAGAGAATACCCTTGTCTCTAGAAATGACAGCCGGCCGGCCTGCTCTAAGCAATGTTCTCAACTTGTCTACTTCATGTGCACAGCATATATTAACTGCTTGTGACATGTTCCAACAACAATATAATTACTAGAACATCTGTTGTGCATTTTTTAGGTAAGTTTTGTCGTATAAAAATTTATTTTAATACTTAAAATGTAAATACTTAATTTCGGATAATTTAATTAAAGGACTTTATAAATAACTGTACATAAAGTGATATACTAGTATGAATAAATTACCTTATTAAAAATATTCACTGTTGGTATTTAATGTACAATACAGTATATAATATAGTGAAATTATTAACTGTACATAATATAGTACAATGATGTAGTAATTAACCGTACATTTTGAACCATACAGATTAATTTATTATTTAATAAAATTATTCAGATTAGTTCCTACAAATTATATATATTGTTAATTCAACACTATAGGAGAACAATAATAATACGATATTTTATTTATTATAATTATTTTTATCTTGATGACTTCAATTAAGATTACATGTACATAGTATAAATAAATATTATAAAAGTGATAACTTGTAATATCTTAATAATATTTGTATTTTAAAATACAATTTCTGGAGGCCACAATTTAAAAATAATATAATATAAAAACTTTGGCCACTATTAGTGTCAAACTTTTGTAATAATAAATCTTGTCTGGTTATGTATTGTAAATAATAAATATTAGAACATTCTTAGTTAAATAAATGTTAAATAAACGTTATATATTGAATATTAAGACACATATTTATATTTCTTAGCATTATTATTTGGAAAGTAAAAATTAATCATACTATTAGTATTAAAAAGTATTTAGTCACTGTTTCTTGTATAAGAATTCTAATTCGTTAATAGTGAATAAAAATCAAGTATTTTTGCATTTTACAGCACTGAAGACAGGTTTAATTGTATCACTGGTATTTTAAAACTAAATTTTTAGACGAATAATGTTAACATTTTTATTTGTTATTAATGCAAAGTGTTTAGGAGATTGTAGGCGATAGGTTCCATGCTCGGACCTCTTATTACCGACACGGCGTCCGCTAAATGGTTGCAATCAACGTTGACACTACTAGAGAAGTCTGGGGTGACCGTGTTGAATGGTAGTTAGGGTTCGGATGTAGGGAAGAGAACTGTGTGTCGGACTTTTCAGTTGTAAATCAGACCAACACTACGTGGTTCGGATTCCACGTAAAGCTGTAGGGCCCATAGTTGCCACTGGCTATTGGGCTATTAATAAATAGTCCTTTCTGAGCTAAGTCAAACTCAGATAGTAACAATGACTACACGCGTTCAAATACACTATCACACTCATTCACTCCTAATATTCGCCCTTATCTCTACGATCGGCGTCTTAGAGATGAATAATGAATAATAATGTAATTCAATATGAATCACCTTTAATCCTAACATCAACAATGTTTAGAGTTGTATTTCATAATTATGGTGTAGTTTAATTCAACGTAGTAATTAATTCAATGATTAGATGCTCTGAACTTCACCATTCTTCGTTTCATAGCCATTTATTCATACAATTACAGGTTTCAACAATCTTTAAATCCAATCTTGAGTCTGTTATTTTTCTGCACATTAACTAGTCCTACATTCATAGTTTCAAAGATCTTATTTCAATTTTTATTACAATTAATAAAGTTCTGAAGTTACTTAGTGCCTAAAATTGTGTTTAAAAGTTTATATTTATTTATTTATTCGTAAGACGCCGATCGTCAAGATATGGGCGAATATGGATTTCGAATGAGTGTGATGAGTGTAGATGAGCGAATGTAGTCATTGTTACAAACTAAGGCCGACTATTCCTTAGAAAGTGTCATTAATTAATAGCCCAATGACAAATGAACAGCCGGTGATTATCAGCTGATCCTTTTCAAAATGTATTGACTCTGATTGGGATCGAACTGACAACCTTTAGCATATAAACGAAAAGCTCATGTTTTATTTAGTCGTATTTCAAAAGTAATATTTGTGAATAAATGAAATTATACAATCATCTCTTCTGAAACTGTCAAAAGACAACATTGAAGTAAGTTATGCTAATGGCACTCCAAAGTAACTTGTAAACTTAAATACAAAGTTGCTCAATAACTTACTGATATGAAAGAACCCCTTCAGTTATGTCTCTTTCTATTTTGTACTTTAGTACGCAGCATGTTATTAAAAGATGTATTTTGGCTTCATATAAGTATCCATTCCTTATATATGGAGGTGTTTTAATGGACTTTGACCATTCAATAAACCAAATCTCCACTAACTTGAGAACTTATTTGGTAACTTTTGAATATTAGAATTATAATTTACGGTTACTTACTGTATACGTATTTCGGTCAGGAGAAATATGGAAATATAATAACTTGGTACATTTATAAAAATCTAGTTTCTCATCTTAACAGTGGTTTTATATTTGCTTACGTAGTTTATGTATTTCATGTATGTTTATTTATAGTTAAAAAAACATACTTTCTTTTTCTATCATATAATGAATAGTAATAAAATGTTTTTCATCACTATCTTAAATATAACATGTGATAACCCTAATTACTTAAATAGCAAATATTTAAATAAACTTTAATAAAGAACCAATTTCAATTCTCAGGTAGAATATGAGACGTCGACACAACTGCGTGCGTATTTTAAAGCGAAGTGAGTAGTTCGTTTACTGACTGCGTTCAGCTTATGCTCAGGAAGGGTGATTTATTAACAGCCCAACAAGCTTGTCTGTTAGTTAAAAATCAGACCAACGCTACGTCACTACGTGGTTCGGATTCCATGTTAAGCTGTAGGCCCTTTAGTTGCACTGGCTATTGGCTATTAATAAATAGCTCTTTCTGAGGAACAGTCAACTTTAGTTAGTAACAATGACTATACTCGTTAATCTACACACGTCACACTCGTTCGCCCTTCATAGTCACCCGTATCTTGACGATCGATGTCTTATGAATGTATAATGAACAACAACCAAGGCAAATAAGATTCCTAAAAATTTACGTAGAATGAATACTTTTAGTTTGATTTTTAGCTAATTGACAAGCCTGACACTCAATTGACTCTCCTACACAACTTCCGGACATTGACTACCACCCAACATGAAACCATGTACTTTTGAAGTACATGTACTTCACTAGTAGTGTCCACGTTGATGGCAACCATTGAACAGATGTCATATCGATATTAAAAGTATCGAGCGTAGAACCTATCACCTTCAACCTCCACAATACTTTCCCAAGTAGTTGGATTACAGCACTACACCACTAGTACTAACAATAATGTACTCAGCATATTTAATAAACAAATTAGTTATTATATATTACATATATTGACAGGGCGTTATTATATTTTCTCCGCAAAATATATCGTTAAAGATAGCACGGAGTAAACAATGCAATCTTCGGCCATCAATAACGAGCTTGTTTTTACTACAGCGTCTTTGAAGCATGCCCTAGTTTGGCTAACAACTAGCTGAGTCCGAAAACAAGGGATGCGTCATAGCTTCAATGGAACCATATTTTAATTAAAAATCACAACATGTTGACAAACTCATAAACACGTCTTAACTGATCGAACTCAAAGGGACAATAATCATTATTAAAAAATGTTTGAAAATATAACATAGTAAATGTTGTAAATTACGTTTTTATTTCCTCTTGAGATGACCATAAGGGAGACATATTAAGAAATAATGATATATTATTTTTTATTAAAAGTATTAACAATTATTTGTTAATTTAACTAAACTTGTAAAAAGAACCGTAAAATGATGGTAGTAGAGGCTTGTAGGCAAATATACTAGAAACGCCTGAGCGCGTTTTGAAACACCGTGTGTAAGGGATATATTATCTGTCTATGATTAATATTAATATATATTATATGCATTTACATAGTTAACACATTTACAGAACACCATTAACATCTATGAACTTTAGGATTGAGCATAGTTTTCAAATCTTTATTTGCTTTTTATTTTTGGAGCTAAGTTCGATAGAATTATTTATTTAAAAAACTCCTCATCATTAGCAATGATGATAAGGATTAATTTACATTGTAAATTTAACGCGTCATTTTACATTATAATCAATGAGCCTTTGCATTCTTTCCGTAACATTTTACGTTTAATTAATTACTACCTAAAACAAAGTATGACCCAATAAATATAAATAAATTCAACTCTTCTTCAGTTCTAATGTTTTATGACGCATAATTCAATAGGAACATTGATTTTTTAAAATTGTGATGTTGAACTTGACGCTGTAGTTCGTAAGCCCCTCGGTACGGTCATCCTTTACTAATTTCTCCCTGACAGGGAGGAACATTAATATCTCTGACAAGTTGAGAGCAGTGCTTACCGAGTGCCAACTTGACTGGGTGAGAGAGGACAGGGACACAGCTGGAAATGTGACAGTGGAACTTCCATTCCGGCAAAGACACTTTTAAAGGGGACAAAAGTTTGAAAGTAAGAAGGATTAATTTTGGATTATAACAACATTTTCAGAATGTTTGCCACTGAATGTACTGCTGCATGTAATCGTTCCCTTGCACTTCTTATTCTTTCGCATCTTGAATGGATAATGAGAAAAAATACGTTTTTCTACAATTTGTAGTACAGAAAATTGTAATTCATTGGAAATATAGATTTTGTTGTAAGTGTGTACCTGTGTGCAGTGATTTCAAGTCGTAATTGACTCTGATTACAAACAAACAGTGCGGCTGGCTATGGTATCGTATACTTTTATGTTACTATTGAGAAAAGATATTGATTAATGGGATAGTTACATAGTTTATCAATTAATGCCTCTCAACTTTGGCTAAGTGGTTCTTGAGAAGAGAAATAGTCTAAATATACTCGTTAATCCAATTAGGACAAATTTCATTTGTATCAGTATTCAACTTCATCGTGAATTATAAAAATCTCATAATTTTCAAAGCTTGCCAATTATTGAATTTGGAGGAGTTTCGTTGGTCGGAAATGGTCAAATTTGATAATCAAAGCCCTGTATAATGTTACAAGCAACATAAACCATTACTAACTTCATTCGTTTATTTTAATTGTATATGCTCTATAAACAATGTTTAACGGCTTTGTATAGTTTTTCTGAATTATGAAATATTGTATGCAGGGTCTCGTATAATTTATTATTTTTTCAAAAAGGGTTTCTTTATTTGAACTAATCTAGGACCAATTATTGAGGTATTGATTGTTCTTTAAATTAATGTTTTATAGTCATGCTTCGGAACAGTAAACGTTCACATTTCACAGAGTTTCATATAAATTGTGTATGTGTAAAAATACATTTTGAATGGATTGAATGGGTACATCAAAGTCCATGAAGACAGTCTTAAAGTCCACGAAGACGGTATTAAAGCCACGTAAGCCAATCACTAACTCAGAATATTTACTAGCGCATACTGAAAGGGTTACTATATCTCTTTTCTGTATTTAATTAATGGTAATCCAAAATATGCCTGTGGGAAGAACATATATTAATACCAGTCTTTGAAATTACAATTTACAAATGAGTAATGGAGGGGCAGGGAGAAATGGAGTATTTGTATTTATACAGTACTATTTACAGATTTGTAGCCAATATTAGTTTTGTCATCAACTAAACCCAGGTTGCAATGCCAGTAATAGTAGAGGAGCAAATTTCACAATTGTTTTGTAACAATCACAATATACACATGATGTGCCTATAGCCCCACTTTGTATCATGTATGTCTCTCAAGACAAATCGTCAATCTTATTTCACCAGTATTGGAGTAAAATGTGTGAGAGAAAAAAATGTAATTGTAATTGAGAAAAAACAAGTACTCAAATGTTCAGATATTATAAACAGATTAAATTACAGGCAGTAACGACATAAAAATTAATTCATATAATCCAGTCAGTCAAGTGATAGTTTTTTGTTACCACAGCTGTGTTTATGGCACTGATGGAGCGAGAGTAGAGGAGTTAATCATGTGCTTACCATGCTTTATACTGTACAGTCAGTCAAGTGGTCATCATTTGTAAACACATCTGTGTTTATGCAATGATGGAGCTGCGAAGTTGAGAGTGGATGGGGTACAGTCATGCGCTAGCCATGCTTCAAACTGTACAATCAGTCGAGTGAGCGTCATTTGTAAACACAGCTGTGTTTATTGCACTGATGGAGCTGCGAAGTTGAAATGGAGGGCTTAGAGTCATGCGCCTGCCATGCTTTACACTATACAGTTAGTCAAGTGGGTGTCATTTGTAAACATGGTTGTGTTTATGGCACAGATGGAGCTGCGAAGTTTAGAGTGGAGGGGGTCGAGTCGTGCACTTATCATGACTCAAACTGTACAGTCAGTCAAGTGGGCGTCATTTGTAAAAATGGCTGTATTTATGGTACAGATGGAGCTGCGAAGTTGAGAGTGGAGGAGGTCGAGGCGTGCACTTACCATGATTCAAACTGTACAGTCGGTCAAGTGAGCGTCATTTGTAAACACAGCTGTTTTCATGGCACTGATGGAGCTGCGTAGTTGAGAGTGGAAGGAGTTGAGTCATGCGCCTGCCATGCTTCACACTGTACAGTGATCTCTGCCAGTTCCTGTCTATAAATTCTCATCACTCCCGTTATTGATAAGACAGTGCTTCCACAATTATTTTAACAATCTGTGCATGTGTAAACCATCCAACAATGTGGTTTTGAACACCCAGGATTACCTCACTGATTATCTCGTTATATCAATTATCTGTAATTTATTCTTTAATGAGCTAACGTAATGTGGTCTTATATTCCTAATATCTCTAATTATTCAATAATTATAAGCTGAACATCCTTGCAAATAAATTAACCTAGAACAACTAACAGAAAGATCTATGTTGAGCACAATAGAAAGGTCCTGCTCCAGAGAGACGTATGTGGGGAGTTTATGAGCGTGACATTTAAGGAATATTGCCCCCAGCCCTTCATCCTTCCCACCCCTCTCACACTCACACACAGACTCAACTGACAGCACTAATTACAGATTTGTTGAACAACTTGTGTTTGCATGTGACACCAATTTGGATGACTGGGTCCGGATTCGAAGAGGGCTTTCTCGGCTTAAGTTCGTTCAACGTAAATATAATCATTAATTTTGTGGGATGCATTCATTTGGATTCTTTTTTTTATTTATTTATTTATTCATAAGACGCCGATCGTCAAGATATGGATTTCGAATGAGTGTGATGAGTGTAGATGAACGAATGTAGTCATTGTTACAAACTAAGGCCGACTATTCCTTAGAAAGTGTCATTAATTAATATAGCCCAATGACAAATGAACAGCCGGTGATTATCAGCTGATCCTTCTCAAAATGTATTGACTCTGATTGGGATCGAACTGACAACCTTTAGCACATAAAGCTGGAATTGAACCAACTACGCTACCGACCAATTTTCATTAGTAGAGTTCACCATACATATAAAATACTAACGAAGTTAAAAAATAGATAGTGCATATGAAAATAATTTTAGCGGCTGCTTTCGTGACCACAAACAACTGCTAGGATAGGCTGCAACAAACTCTTTTTTTTTGAAAAATTTCAATTATTAACAAACACTATTAATACATTAGTGTGTATATAGTGTAATACACTACAATTAACAGTATATAGCCATTTTAATTTTCCTGTTTATTGGCATAGACATTTATAAATATTTAACAGTGTGTTAATAAAAATACTGACTTTATTTTTTTAGTCAAATGGATAGGTGTTGTCCTTTACATATATGTTAAAAATATTTTTAAATTACATCTTATATTGAGCTGATAAGGTTGTTTTGGTAGTTGTGGTGCTTCCACATGAACCTGTCCTATTGATAAAATACTGGGACTCTATAATTATATATTTCTTTAAGCTAGTTTTTCCTTAATACGCAATTTTCTTTTCAATAACTAAAATCGTTATATTCAAAACAGTTAAGTTTATTTTCAATCTGATTTTAATAAACGGTTTTCATATTCTGTGTACATTTTTATTTTCAAAAAGCTCTTTGGCAGAGATGTGCTACGAGAGTCAAAAGCACGTCAACACATGGGGACGCTAAATATAAATGATTAAAGGTAACGAGAGCCCAGAACTGCTGCCAACATACGTCGGAAGTCTCTCAATTGATGACGATTGTGACAATGTTTGTTACTAACAACTATTTTTATTTTCAGACAAATATATGGAGTCTACTTTTTAAATTCCAATAATTAATTAACGTTTGCTTTCGGAGAGTTTTGGGCAATATTTCGATTTCCAAGCGAAATGTAGATGTGATATTAAATATCAATAGGATCGTTTTTGTTACAAGATGAGCCACCGTAAGTGTGGCCGTAATTACAGCGTGTTGACGGCCATTTTACGCCAATTTATACTCTCGTACTTTTAAATTTCACAACGTCAAAGCGTTAAATTGTAACTTAACGTCCAGACGTGGTCGGTAATTTTCTCACCTAAAATGGAAACTCCCGTTCATTTCCTAAACTCAGAATGCCAATTAATTAATAACACAACAACACGTAATCTTGAGGAAAATTTAATTCCAACAGCAAAATCCGACTGATGAATTGAAATGAAAAGACTATTATACGAAGTGGGTTTAGGAATTCCTATATAGTAATTTTAATTAAAAATTTAATTGATTAATCGATCTGGAGTTTGTCCAAAAATCATTTGGAATCACCATTGGTATAATAAGGGATGAATTGGTCCAATTGAATGGATGGATAAATACAATATGTATATATTTATTTTTATTTATTTATTTTAGAGACTAAATAGCTATTTACATAAATTGATTGAACTTATAATATATTAATACAATGTAATAATTTTTAGTATTTTAAGGTGAACATGAATGATTACATGACTTTAATGATAAGTAAATAACGTTAACTGTACCAACATAATATTTTATCTACATAATATCTAGTGCCCTTGAACAGTTTTGAAGGACCAAGTTCTATCCCCAATGTAAGTATAAGAGCCTTAATGGGCTTAAGTTGTGTTAGAACAATTAATAGCCGAGTTCTGTCAAGCTAAGTGAGGAAGGGCTAGGTGTAAGCCCCGAACTAATGTATTTAGAGCTTCATTTGGGCAAACATCTGTAACCAGGTATCTGTACAGCTGGGTTAAACCTTGCAGCTTTCCCTGCAGTAGTAAGACACAGTTGATACTTAATAGAGATGTTCAATTGGTGGTTTTGTGACCTTTTAATTAGATAGTACACATAAGAAATATAATATATTTAAAAATTCCTATTTATTGTTCACGTATAAATTAACATTACATCTTCAATCTAACTCACAACAACATGCAAAAAATAACATCTGAAAACAATTAACTCTTCAATTACCAGCGTAATATTTTAATCTACATAATATCTAGTGCCCTTGAACAGTTCTGAAGGAACAAGTGCTATCCCCATTGTAAGTACACGAGCCTTAATGGGCTTAAGTTGTCTTAGAACAATTAATAGCCGAGTTCTGTCAAGCTAAGTGAGGAAGAGCTAGGAGTAAGCCCCGAACTAATGTATTTAGAGCTTCATTTGGGCAAACATCTGTAGCCAGGTATCTGTACAGCTGGGTTAAACCTTGCAGCTTTCCCTGCAGTAGTTAAACACAGTTGGTGTTGAATATATGGGAAGACTCAAATATTCATATGTCCTTTAAACAAATGTTCCATTCTGTTTATTAGAATTGGTTTGTTTTAGAAGTACTGTTAAATATATTGCTTTATTCTAATTGTTGCAAACTGCAACATTTTAATAATTTTTTAGGTAGTACTAGTTTTTTATTTTCACGCGAAACAACAATAAGAGAAGTCGCGTGTTTTTCATACATACCACCCGCCCATCCATACACATACAGTGGTATTGACCCCCCCCCACCCATACACGTACAGTAGTATTGACCTACCTGCCCACCCATACATGTACGGTGGTATTGACGCCCACCCGTACACGTACAGTGGTATTGACCCACCCGACACCCTTACACTTACATTAGTAATGACCCACCCGCCCACCCTTACACGTACATTGGTAATGACCTGTGTGGTAACCTGTGAGTCTCGGTTCTGATTCTCTGTTCTACGAAACATCACTATTTGAAACATTTATTATCATATAAATATCTGAATAATTTTTTTGCAAATCACTATTTTCTTTGCCCATGTCGTGTGAGACAAATATCATACATACAAATTTTAGTAACCGGAACGGTTTTTCGATTGTGAAAAATCTAAAATGTAGATGTTACTATGATTTAGTGATGTGCTTCATTATTTACCAGTACATTTAAGGATGTGTAGAAACTAGTCTAACTGACAAATAATGTGTGAGAAGAGATGGCAATCTCTAAAGAAGTCGTGTTCAGAGGTCGTTACGCTTCAATACCCATAAAGCTGTAGTTTATCGCTCAATGAATTAAATTCAAACATCGTTTTACTTGTTTACTATAACGTAGAACGCTACAAGTTCATATATCCGGTGCTCTAAATAATTGTTTACACGCAAAAACTCTTTCTAGAACACTATCTAATATCAGTAATTAATTACGAAAAGTAAAATGAAATTGATTAAAGCCCCGTTTCTTTCGCATTGTCTTATGTTCCCCCACTGACAAAATGAAATTGGATTTAATTTATGGATAGAGATTGTGGTGTTTATGACAGTTATTGATGCTCAAAACTTATAACGACCTCTAACTATTGGCTATCAGCTCTAAATTATTACCAACATTGGGAGATGGGAAACAGTATTACCTATTTTTCAACAATTAAACCCGGTCCAGTTGAGGCGGACCGATAATTATATATAATAAAACATAAGATAGCTTAGACACATATTGATTACATTGCTCATAAATATTTATATCAATATTAACAACATTATTAGCTTCTTATCAACAATAGCAAAAAAAAAAAAAAGTTAAATCACTCCAAAACTGAAATAAAATGCATTTTATAAACTTTCATTTGATTACTAAAACTAAATTTTTTTTAGCTTCCTGATATTTGTGAGGCTGAAAATATGTACGATTAGAACTCACAAATATATAGATTACTATCTGGAAGAAAATGGACTATACATTTTAGTCGAAATCAAAATGTATATTTGAGTAAGAGCAATATAATGTCATTCTCCGTAATGGGTGCCTTAGCTGCTCTAATTGTGAGACTATTATCAGTTGGGGTACTTAAAAAACCGACCACTTTTTAAGTACCCCAACAGAAAGGGTAGCAAAGGTACCTATCGTGAAGTCCTAACTTCATAGTCTCGTTTTGGGCTAACTGACTCTGATCCATATTTCGGACAATAACTGAACCGTTACCACCATCCAACATGGGCACCGTATATTTCTCAAGCAGTGTCCACTTTAAATAGTGGCTCAGAGTGAAGGCCTTTTTATCGCCTCAAAGAACAGATGAAAAAACTTATCACTACAATCTCAAAAACACTTATCCCTTAGTAACTAGGTTAAATCCTTACGCTGGTCTATGAATCAAAATTACATCAGGATGGTGTTTGCTTGGACATTGCTGGACACGGCCACTTTACGAAACAATTGGTAAAATTGGTATCTACAGCTAAGACATCAGCCGGCTTTGTGGTGAGGCTTCTGAGCCTACTCAGGAGAAGAAGAATATTCGGGGTTGAACATTCAAAGGATAAAATAGTCTGGCTGGGGGAAAAAAATGTTTAGTGCTGGTTAAACCAGTCAAAACTGGTACCCCATTCTAGTAACAGGGGAGCACAGTAAATCCAAGTTGACGTGCTATTAGGAATTGACAAAGAGCTCTCATTTCCCTGCAACAAACAAAAACAAAAATTAGGTTAAAGCACAACACCACAGTTCCTATATTGATTCTATACATTATTTTTAGTTTGAAAATTGAATTTGATGTTTATTTTGCCTGGTGTGTATACCGAATAAAGACAAAACCATTATTTTAAAAGTACAAACAATTAATAATAGCAATATAATCATTTAAAAGCGATATATAATAAATCAGTTTCTACAACACAAATGTGAATTGAATAGTTGAAAACGAGAGCTTAACTACAGTTAGCCCCATTAATTAAGGATCAGACTGTGTGGTTCACATGTATCCTAGGGATAAGGGACAAATGTACTCTACAAGCTACTCAGGATCACTAAGGACACGTCTAAGCAGGATCACTGTGGGGAGCAGTCGTCTAAACCTCACTAGTCCTGCAATGGCTTACTGTATAATCATCCCTGACCGCAACTGTGATTTGTTCTTCTTGAAGGGATTTTCTTGTAAACCTCTCATACTCCTAAGTCTTTAGATAGGATCACGCTTTGTCATCACTACCTGATCAAATTAATTATGTATACGGGCTTTGAGTGGAATGAATGTATGAATCATTCGAGATACTAAATTCCTTACCAATGAACATAAAAATATATATTCTTCTTGAATGTAAATCAACAGCTATTTAAGTGAATGTCTTATGATAAAGGTTTTATATGAGTAAAACTTACATGTAATTTATTTCGGTAAACGTGTCCTCAGATCAGATTGATTCACAAAGGAATGTTTACAGGTATTAACGTTGGTTTATTTTGTGTAATTTTAATAATTAAATATCCATTTTCTTAGGTTCAAATTAAATAGATAGTGTTAACAAAGGCAGAGGATTGTAGTTTATCTAAACAATATTTTGATGTCAAATTCTTTTATCCCCTTCCATTATTCATCAGTAATATGCATATCGTAGAGATAAGGGCTAATATGAGGGGCGAATGAGTGAAGTCGTTGTTACTTACTAAGGTCGACTGTTCCTTTTAAAGAGCCATTTATTAATAACTTAATAGCTAGAGCAACTAAGGGACCTACAATAGCTTTACATGGAATCCGAACCACGAAGTATTCGTATAATTGTCAGCTAACTGACAAGCCTAATACTCAATTATCTTCTCTACACAACATCTGAACCTCAAATACCACCCAACATGTACACCCTCGACATATCGTTTAGTGTTCACGGCGATGGCATTCATTGAGCGGACGCCATGTCAGTATTAGGAGATCCAAGCAAAGAACTACCGCCTAATCTCCACATCACTTTGCCCCCAAGTACTCAGATTTCAACATTCCGCCACTAGTGCTGACAATGTGTACAAAAGTTGTACGCATTACCTGTACAACTTTTATGCCACTTAGGAAAAAAGGCCTTTCTATCCCCAAGCGACATTTCACTTTTTAACATTTCTCCGTGTTAAAACTTAATATATCATATAAAAAACTTCACTCATTTAAATTCGCTTTTATCTTCCATATGAGTTTACTTAAATTTTTACATATTAAAGTATTTCTGGAAAAATGTCATAACAATGATTATTATATTGTGTATATACTCGTCATAAAACGTAATAAAAAAGCCACCAGTAAAATAATCTGGCAACTATTAACATTTTTACGTTCGCAGCAATTATTTAAATGGCCTTAAAATATGACAAAGGAAGTATAATTTAAAGAGATAAAAAACTTGACAGGAAGACAAATAATTATGTACGAAATCATTGTCCTGAAATCCCCATTTCACTTGTTACGTAATACATTATATGGTCACAGATGTTTATCACTGTCTGACAGCCTTCCGAGTAAATTAATGTTATACTACTTACAAATGGATATTGTCTAAATTGTTTTATAGCTCGAAATATTGAAAGAATAATGAACTGTTTTATTAATGGTACAATATGAAAAGTACAGAAATATTTTTACACGTAAGAGTTATGTTTCTCTTAAACACTTTTTATACAAAAAATGTCTAATATTACGAAGTAAAAAGGTGGGATTTATTTTAATCAGTTGAATTGCTTACTTCTCAAGATTTCAGACTTATTTATTTTTTAGTACTTTCTCAAACAAAAATTCTTACATGTTCAAAATTATTTTACCTTAAATAAACTAACACAAAACTAAAGCACGACATGTTTAAAGGTTAAAATTAAAGTAGAGTAGTTCAAAATATGATCTTTAACTTTTCAAGAAATATATTCTTTAGTTTAAATCACTCGTGCGATCTACGACTGCTTACTAGTTAACAACGACAATTATTTTGTAATAATTACACTTTTCTCATGGACATAGAAGGTATGATGTGGACATGAACTATGATTTACAATACTAGCGAGTTTTTTTAGTAAACTACTAAATTATATTACCATATAAGTAGTTAGAAGTTGACGTAATTTAAAAAAAAAATCAGTCTGTGGATTGTATGTTGGCAACAGTGGCTTGAGCTCCACACTTACATTGATGTACAAAATTACAAAACGCGTCACACAATTACAAAACGCGTCACACAATTACAAAACGCATACAATTACAACGCAGTTACATTTACTGCACCAATAAACGAATTAATGATTGATGAATATGAGAATTACAAAATCATGTAGTTTTTGTATAAAACAGAAACCGTAGGATCAAATAAGCTATTTTTAGGTACAGTAGAACCTCGCTAATTCGAAGTTTAAGGGAAAGGCAATTTATTTCGAATTATAGGATGTTTGAATTATCGAGAGTTCGAATTATAGAGGTAGTGTGAACAAAATTCTAACTATAGAGGTGATTACTTTGCTGTAAAAACATATCCTAACAAATAAAAAAAAAACATTAATTTTACAGTATACGCACTAGATCATGTTTCAACAGGCTTGTTTTTTGTCCTCATTTCGAATTTCAGAGGCTTTCATCATCTCAGTTTAAACTGTAGAGGTTAACTTTGAATTTTAGAGGTAAGGCTTCGAATTGCAGCAACAAAATTCGAATTCTAGAGGCCCGACTGTACATAAATTCGAATTGTAGAGGCTAAATTGTGCGGTAAATCTCTTTGACTTATCGAAATATTTTTTTTTCGAATATTAGAGGTTTTCTCAAGGGAAAAGACAAAATACGAATTGTAGAGGTTTTTGAATTACCGAGGTGTGAATTAGCGAGGTTCTACTGTATTATGATTGTAAATGCAGTACAACCTTAGACACTTTACAAGCTAGAGAGTGTGGGCTATGCGGAATGGGCCTATGAAAAACATCTGCTATTAAAAAAAATAGGCAATATTTTACATTATATTTATTTACTTCATTTATTCAAGGACAATTAACTTTTAGAATTGCTAAACAGTCGGAAAACAAGCCGAACATTTATCATATTACATCTAGATAATTTATAGCAACAAATCTACCAAAATATCCAAGAAATATTTAATCGTAACTTAAACCTGGTAACAAATATGACTATGGCTATGAGCAACAATAAATAACATTACTAAAGATAAAAGTAATAAATATATAGTATTAACTAATAAATTTGTAATACTACATACTAACTTAACTGTGACTTAAGGTACGCGTGCACCACTAGTATTTCGTAACAAAATGTACGAAATAACAATAAATAAACAAGAATAGAGATTAATAAATGATTTTAAGTTGCAAAATAACCTAAACGTCTTCTTTAGGAACTGACGACCTCAGAATCCAATCTCCTTGTCAGGCGGTGGGAGATTTCACCCCCCGAAATGGATAACCCGGCTACCAGTCAACTCCTTCATCAGCAGCAGAACGGATGTCAATTAGCTGCCAAACTTCTTGGGTAGAGAAGAAATCAGAAAATGGTGCCACTGTTTCGCAGGCGTTGGATGCGTTCCATAGTTGAGTTGGCTTCGTGGTTGGTACGCAAGTATCTTCGTCCAAACTGTCTGTGGATCTCGTTCTTACAGAGCAGAGGAAGGGCACTTTTCATAGCAGGTATGAGCATCAATGAATTCATTCGAGTTTTTTTTTTATATAAATAAGACGGCCTGAATATCCCTTCGAACGAAGATGCTTAAACTCATCGGTAACAAGTTCTTTATGTACTGCATGGTATTCAAAACAAATCTTGGCATCAACAGGTCTCAAGAACTGTTCCTGAATATGTAAAAGGCTGACTAACAGAATTGAACCCCGCAAACCGAACTTAAGGAAATGTAGTCTACTACATAACAATTGGAAATTAAAAATTAGTCTAGGTAAAAGACATTGAAGGATTGGACTTTATAAGGAGAAGCTTTTAGATGTATCATACCTTAATTTAAGCCCTTCAAAACAATTTTATTTTCTCTCTTCCTTAACCGCAATTTTTATAAAGCGTTTCTTAGCCATGCTAATTATTTAGATTCTTATGTCTATCTTAATTTCCAATTAACTTAAAAAAATCCTTACATGGGCGTAGGATATTTTAGTCCAAATGTCGTCCAATTTACTCGTTTTTACCATACGTAAGTTCTATCATGCATCTGGCCACGGTTAAGAAGCAATTCACATTTATATTTACAAAAGTGAGTCATGCTACACCACGAGCCCTTCTCCCCAAGTGCATCCGAACACTCTGCGGCCCACTATTTACAATATTTATTACGTAAGCATTTTTTCCGAAGTGTATCAAAAAGGGCGCCTGTGGTTGAAGGGCCATGATAAATGATTTTCTGACATGTTCAACAGACGTAGATGGATGGCTATGGATCCGACGCCCACACGCAAATGTTTTCTATTCATTAATTATTTACAGCCAAAAGCTCGTTATGTTTATTTTCCTGTTCAAATTTTAAAGTTTGTTTTAATAAAACTACTTATTTACATGTGAAGAACTTAGTCTTGATGATGGCGTCATCAAGTTATTTACTTATATATATATTTACATGGCGTCCGCTTGGTGGTTGCTATCGGCGTGGACACTACTAGAGAAGTCTGGGGTGTCCATGTTGGGTGGTAATCATTGTGCGGATGTTGTGTGGGGGAGATAACTGAGTATTAGGCTTGTCAATTAGCTGAAAATCAGACCAGCACTACGTGGTTCGGATTCCACGTAAAGCTGTAGGTCCCTTAGTTGCCCTGGCTGTTGGGCTATTAATAAATTGCCCTTTCTGAGGAACAGTTGAACTCAGTTAGTAACCAGACTACACTCATCCACAATCATCCTATACTCATAAAACCATTCATATTCGCCTTAAAATACGCACAACGTTGTGTCGGCGTCTTATATGTAAGAATGTAAGAATGTAATGTAAGATGCGATGATTCTATGGTGGTGTCGCTTCGGTTTGATATATAGCATTTAATGACAGTTTTAATATTATAATACCTATTTACGAAAAAGTCAATTATTAACATTATTAATAATTATTACGACGCCGATCGTCAAGATATGGGTGAATATGAGGGACAAATGAGTATAGATGAATGAGTGTAGTCATAGTTACTAAGGTTGACTGTTCCTCAGAAAGAGCTATTCATAAATATCCCAATAGCGAGGGCAACTAAGGGACCTACAGCTTTACGTGGAATGCGAACCACGTAGTATTAGTCTGATTTTCAGCTAACTGACAAGCCTGACACTCAGTTCTCTGCCTTTACAACATCTGAACCTTGACTACCTACCATCCAACTAGTGTCGACTATTATATTACCGTACATAACTTTTCCATGTATGTTAAAAAGACATTAAGTATCGAGAATTAAAGTTGTATTGGTACGCAAAATATTATAAATATACGGCAATTTTTTTCATGACTTACCTGAGAACAAAAATTGTAACTAAATGTACTTGTAGTTTAATAGTATTAAGCAAGATTACTTTCAAGTGCAAGATCTATCGATTAATTAAGCACGTTATTATTAAAGCACATACATAATCACAGTACTAATTGTACTAAAGACTTTTGCTAAGTTTTAGATTTAATTTTCACCTGAAAAAGGTACGAATTACAGATCAGAAACGTCATAAATTATTGCAAATATCTGCAATATTTTAACAATCATTATGAATATTCCACAGATAAAAAAATTAAATAAAGGTCCATTGTGTATCTTATGATAAAAAACTTCCTCATTTTGGACTGAAAACTCCTGCGTTATAACCAATAATCGATTATATTAATAATTTTTCAACAATTAGCAATGTTCTCTAAATTGAAACACTTTTAATATTTTCTCTAATTTCCCTTCAACACGGTGTCTTAGAGACAATTAGAACTTCCAACTTCATTTAATATTAAGTCAATCAAGCGTGTAATTTGTCTTAAGGGGGTGGGAAACAAACTTAGCATTCAAAGTAAAACTTGCACTCTAAAAGTAATTACAACCTTATCGCAGTGTAGCTTGAAGCACAACCTTGCAACTTGTCTCAACTGTACTTACACTTATATCAATATTAACTTATTCCCTTTACAAGAACATAAACATAGTTCAAGTTGCACTAAGTTGGTTTCACAACTTTTGGCCTGTTCTGTTCCACCACTAAATATTCTAACTCAAGTTTACCAACACTCTTCAACCGTCACTTATTTACTTAAGTGATTGTTTGCTAAGTTTTAACACTAGCTCTTTTCACTTTTAGAACGAATTTCAATATTTTATGACAATGAAAGGCTTTTTTATTTAATAATAACTAATTTATGTTTTATTTATTTTAAATGTTTGTATATTCCTGATAAGAGGATTAATTTTCTAAGACAGTAAACACTATTATATATTAGCAGGCTGATGCTCTTCTGATAAGGATAAGACAGATCAAATTTTGGCCGTAGCAGTATAACTTGTCTTAAGCTAAATATTAAATGGTACTTGCTAGTGGAACTTTTAGACCAGTTCATTCTGAGCGTTATATTAAAGGCATTTTAATTTGTTTTTCATAATTTTACACTTTTCTACTCCAGGTATTTATTATACACTATCTAATCGCTATTTATTGAAATGTCAATACAATTGTAAATATTCAGGATGTTCAAAAAACCCTTCAAGACTTCTGGATATGATTACATACTTGAAAACTAAGAAAAAAATCCTAATTGGATAAAATTACCACAAAATTAGCATGTACTGTGTCCTAAAAATCTAAAAGTTACAAAGTTGTATAAGTTATTATCTGATATTAGCAATCTTTGTACCATGTTTTAGTAGATTAAATTTAGAAATTAATTGTTGTATATTTCGTAGTTTTGTTTAAAATGTATACTTTTTAACATACAAAGCTTTTTGTAATTTTGAAATAGTACAACGTAGGAACTTGATACTCTATACTGAATTAGGTCTTATTATTCCTTGGTAATGGTTTAAAGATAATATCTTGAGGGAATAAAAAAAAAACACATTCAGGCAGACGGAAACTAAAAGCTTTAGGACGTATGTTTATAGGAGTTTTTTCTCATTTTTCATGTACATAACCATATCCCGAAGTCTTGAAGGGGTTTTTATAAACACCTGGTATAAATGTTTTTTTTTTTTTTCACAGTTATAGTTAACGAAATATCTTGTGGGTCACCATTATTATTAAAGTGTCTAATGGTCCTTATGTATAACAGGTTGGAAACCACTGCCATTGGCTACATGTTAGGGAACGTTTGCACGAGAATTTCAGATTGTAACATTTGAAGAAATGTTGTCTTACACCATGTAGGAGATGCACTTTTAGCACAGATAAGAAAGAAGCAGAGGCTGCATCCAATGGTGCGCTGAATTGAGTAGTTATTTCTCCATTTTGCCATGCAAATGACAGGTCCAGCAGTTCCTCACCCCCCCCCCCATACCCCCCAATCATCAACGATAAACGTAGTAATTATTACTACACATTTATAAAGATGCACACTAGTCTTAATTTATTTGTTACTGCCATTAAGGGTTCGCTGCGGCCTTAAAAAGGTTACTTCTGTTTCTTTTTCTCTGTGACTGTAATATTTTATTTTTACGGGTTACTGTTGGTAACCAGTCTTAGTAAACTCCATTCATATTACAATGTGCTTGAATATTCATGTTCAAAATTACATATCAGGAACAAACCTTACACTTGGAAATCCCCTACGACTATCAAGAATTTAATTTTTACAATATTCCACTGTATTTTAAATCACAAAGGAAAATGTTGTATGAAATGAAAAGCCCACTTAAAAATAGTATATATTTATCTGATTTTATTCCACCTTGAATAAACAAAATATGAACATAAGCTTGGAGTTTGTAATTTGTATTAGTCCTCTACAAGTAATGATGACTAGCTCAACTTTACAAACATAAAGTTCTTTCTTTGCAGTCATTATAATATTATAATGAAAAGTAGCGGTTTTCTGCAGCACTACGATCATTAAAAATACTAACATTAATACAGTGTTAAAGAAATAATGTATTAATAATAAAAGATGGCAAACAAATAATTTTATTGAGAATAGTACAATTCAAAACACTATGAGAAGAAATCACAATGTTCCATAAACGCACAAGATCAACAATCATTATATCCATGAGATAAAACGTTAAGAGCACTTACCAAACCAAAACTTCAATGCAAATATACAGTTTTAAATTGTGAAATGCTGATTGTATATGACTAACAATATTTAAATTGACATAGAAAAGTAATAAGTAGAGTTTTATTGTTTTTCGGCTTATGAAAGAATAGTATTTGTTGATCCATTAGGCCACGAATTCCAAACTAAGATTTTTAAATATTTTTTGTGTGTGGATTTTAAATCTATCTCCTGTATAAAAGCAAAGCATTTCTTTACCTTACTCTCAGAGACGCCACTGATGATGCCACGTCACAGCATGGGCGAGACGTTCGGCGATGTAAGTATAGTAAAATAACTTCTTGTCCCTGTCGTTACCGGAAGATTAAATTTACTTTCTCCCATAGATAAAGTATTGTGATCGTCTAATACAATTTTTTTACAAGTGGTCTAAAAATCCATTTAGAGTCTCCCGAACCCAAAAAAGTGTTGTTTTTTTCGAAAAACATTTTTGATGTATGTCCGTATGTGTGTATGTGCACTTTGCTGCAGACCAAACGGATGGATCTATTTCTATGAAATTTGGTATGTAGATGTATTTATCCAATATCTCCAGAATATTTTTTCACTATTTGAATTTTTTTTTTTTTTATTTTTTATCAGAATGAAACATAAAAATGGAATTTTCTCAAAAACGGCTCTAAAATGTTTGATTAAATTTTCAGGAGTGATGTAAACTGCAATTTAAAATATTTTAGTCAAAACTGCATGTCTCTTACTGGACTAGTTTTTCAGTTATGGCAAAAAACATATTTGGGAATAAAACTGGTAATTTTCAAAGTTTTGATTGTTTTAGTGTTTAATATGGCGGATAGTTTGTGCCAGTTCTTTTAAACCATTTATTTTAGTAATTTCTTTACATTTATTTGGAGTACCTAACCAAGACAAAATAAGAAGCAAAATACATGCAATGCAGCATCGACATAACCCTTACCGAGAAATTTTTACGCCCAGAATTATATACTAATCTTTTTTTATGACTCCCACATTACCTGCAGAAATCGTGAGCGTTGTTAATGATTTTAAAAATGGAAGATCTCTAGGATTTGATAATATAACTGCTTTTATAATTAAAGGTATTTTGCCTACTATTGTAAACGTCTTAACATAACTCTTCAATCTTAGTATTCAGCTAGGAGAATTTTCACAATGTCTTAAAACAGCTATTGTCATACCAATATTGAAGAAAGGAGATGCTGAGTGTGTAACAAACTATAGACCAATATCTTTACCTTCCATATTCTCAAAAATATTTGAAAAAATTTTTAAGAAACGTTTATTGGAGTTTTTGAAAATAAAATTTTTTTAGTCAAAATCAGTTTGGATTTATGGAATCGATGTCTACAGAATATGCTCTGCTTACCTTTCTTGAACATATTTGTATTGGGATCAATTCTGGTATGTTCTGTGGTGCAGTATTTGATATCTGACTAGAATAGATGTATGATGCGAGGGTTAGGGGTTTACCTTACAAATGGTTTTCTTCCTACTTAAAAGGTAGAAAACAAAGAGTCAAAGTCGGGGATTGTTTGAGCGAGCCGGGTCTTATTAGGTATGGTGTGCCACAAGGTTCTGTATTAGGGCCTATTCTCTTTTTAATATACGTTAATGAACTGTGCAGTGCAAAATTTAATGGACGTAAACTGCCTTTACTGATGATACGGCGTTGAGTTACTCTTCTACGAGTGTAAATCGCCACCAAGAAATTATGCAAGAAGATCTTAATTGTTTAAAATATTGCTTTTCAAAAAACTTCCTGTTTAGTATTTAACAGGAAAAATATAGTATTTAGGGCTCATAATACAATCAAAACTATCTTGGAAGATTCGCAGTAATAAAATTAGAAATTAATTACATCTAATAGTCCGTAAATTTTATTTCTTGCGGGATATGTGCCCTCAAAATATATTTGAAATACTATATCATACACAAGTTGAGTCTAGAATAGGCTATGCATTATTATCTTGGGGAGTTACATACTTATCGATAATCTATCCAATAATAATCGTACAGAAACATATTATTATAATCGTAACTAAAACGCCTAGAATAGAACATTCTCAACCTTTATTTATTAAATTGAATATCCTACGATTTAGAAGTTTATACATTTATAAAGTATTAAATAAATTTACTATCAAGCGAAATGGGCACGATAATAATATCATAAAGCTCTATAGGTTGAGAAATAAACTTTTCGTACTTGTTTCGAGACCCTTTCGGGTGACTTTCAAACATTTCTATAGCTATAATGCCACTAGACTATTTAACCTAACTAACAATTTATGGATACAGAATAATATTGGCCATGACTTTTTGAGGGGGTTAAAAATGTGGATATTGAACATCGATGATATTGAACCCTTGCTAAAGTCATAAATATAATTGTATAGACCTCTGTGCGTATCATACAGGTTATATTGTTGGTTTTTGTAAAAATGTTCCATTAAATATAGATATCAAGTCGTTTGTTTAATTGTATTTGAAAAATATATTTATGTTCAATGACTGTGTGTGTACAATATGTGTATATAGGTAATAGATAAAAACGTAGTACAGTAGAACCTCGCTAATTCACACCTCGGTAATTCGAAAACCTCTGCAATTCGTATTTTGTCTTTTCCCTTGAGAAAACATCTAATATTCGAAAAAAAAATATTCCGATAAATCAAAGAGATTTACCGCACAATTTAGCCTCTACAATTCGAATTTATGTACAGTCGGGCCTCTAGAATTAGAATTTTGTTGCTGCAATTCGAAGCCTTACCTCTAAAATTCAAAGTTAACCTCTACAGTTCAAACTGAGATGCTGAAAGCCTCTGAAATTCGAAATGAGGACAAAAACAAGCCTGTTGAAACATGATCTAGTGCGTATACTGTAAACTTAATGTTTTTTTTATTTGTTAGGATATGTTTTTACAGCAAAGTAATCACCTCTATAGTTAGAATTTTGTTCACACTACCTCTATAATTCGAACTCTCGATAATTCAAACATCCTATAATTCGAAATAAATTGCCTTTCCCTTAAACTTCGAATTAGCGAGGTTCTACTGTATATTATTTTATGAATATTCGCCCATAATATTTTACAATAGGCTACAGTAGCATCTCAATTTATTTGATTTATTACTAATTTATTACCAAGTTTGTATGTTTTTTATTTGACAGTTGGCTTTTCTTCATTATTCCTAATGGATAAGTTAATGATGATAACTATGATCGGGCTGTACCTAGGGGCACCGATTATTTGCCAAATTGTATTGTACTTTTATATTTTAATTTTGTTTTTTCTGAATATTTATATGTTAGCGTTAAGCAATAATAATTGTCGTCTGTTAATATATTTTGTTAATCTTAATATACATATTAATAATTATATACCTCTGCTTGTGTATTGTATGATTTGGTAAATAAAGATTTATTTATAGTTTAATTCATAATTAATATGTTTCCATCACTTATTTTTTAGCAAAAAAAAAAAAAAAAAAAAAAAAACATTGTTTGACTAAATATTGTACGAAGTGTTCAACATAATTTCGCAGTTTAGTTTGTTAACTTGTTATTGTTGAACGGAATGTCGACGTTTCTTTTAAAATGTAACAAAGTATGGTCATAAATATAAATGGCCAAGGCATATTTCAGCTCTTCCTTTGACCAAGAGGAGAAGATTTACAGAGGAATTGCTGCCAAGAAATGCCGGAAGGCATGACCGGTGGTTCGTATTGACGTGTATTTCTTGGCCGTAGCTTTCCAGCTGGTTGTTTTCTTTAAAAATACAACCGTGGTTGCTGTAAGAGATACATTAACTGAATCTTGTTAGGGAAACATAACAGAATAAATAAGCTGAGAATTTATACGTTCGCAGATTTTTAAAGGTCCGATTTCACAGTTAGCTTCTACTTGTTTGGAATTGCTGTATGTGAGTTAATTTATAAACACGTTAAACTTGACATAGGTAAGAAGACGGATTTAAATTGCGCTAATTTTATTACTTTCATTAAACAAGTAGTTTTTATGCGAATTACTGAAAAAAAATAACATTGACATATAAGTAAATACAAACAAGGGAGGTAAAAATAAACAGAATATCAAAGGGTAGTTCCACGAAACATCCTTGACACATTGGGTGTGTTATCATATATTTATATGAATCACCTTAAACCCTGAAGCTAAAGTAAATTCAGAATCAGACATGGGGAGTTATACCAAACGTCCATGACATATTGAGTGGGCTGCAACATATTTATTTGCAATACCAACATTTGAAGCTAAAATAAGTCTCCTATGTTAAGGTTTAACATTTGTATTTATTACTTTTGTATGCAGGTAGTTGGTCCATTTAGACTTGTTTGTGACACTATTTATAAGACCTTTTTATGTTATTAACAGGACACTAGCATTTTTATTAATTTATATTTTAGAGATAGATTAAGAATATTTTACAAGAAACCTGTTTGTCGTTGGACTATTAATTAATTATTCATAGAATTATCGATCTTTGTAACGAAGACTAAATTGTTCATACTGACTTACCAATAGTTTGCAATTTGCGTTTATGAACGAACAAAATAAACAAATTAAATTTAAAAAATACAACCTTCTCGTGACCTTTCACGCCAGAGAAGAACATAAAACATTCTTCTAATGGCCATGATTAAATGGCTAATTAACTCTTGTGTATGACGGATACATTAACATAGACATGAGCTGACATAATGCACGTACACATTTGAGGTACTGAGAGCAAAGAACGTATGAATCCACTCAAATGAAAAGAGGAATTCACAACCCAGTTAAACAGGCCTTAGTTGAATGCTGATTAATGCTGATATCATGCAGTAAATTAATTAATTACGGCCACAACGTTTTATATAGATTTAATTAAGTTCAGACAGAAACTACTATTTGCAGGCTCACGCGAATGTGCAATGTCGCAATCTAACCGCAAATCGCCCATGTGGCGTCTAGGCATGGCCCATATTATGTTTCATTATTTTAGTCACTTTCATATTAGTTACAGAAAAATATTAGTTGAAAATATCTAGTATTAAATAATAATAGTATTTTTTTTCTATACCACTTTGATTTATAAAAAGTCGTGTTACCAATAAAAAAAAAGTGTTTGGATAATAACTAATATTTCTGTAAAAATGAAATCTTGTTTGTGTTCACACTAATATTAATACTGCATATCAGGAATAGCAATGGATAACATTACTTGAGCCAAGATTGCGCTAGAAGACCAGCCAGCAGTCAGTACCAGTATATCATATCAGGAGGAATAAAAAAATATTAGTATTAGTCTGGATCACATATTAGTTACTCTGAGTATTAGTTACTTTTCCGCATCTAATACGAAAAAGCTAATACTAATATACTCAGCCATCCCTAGTGGCGTGCATGGACTTATTTACGCTACAATGCGCCAGCGCGGCTCGGTTGGCAGATTTATGAAAATATTGTGCCCTCTTTGTGAGTGAGAAATGACTACAATTCTATAATATAATAGTTAGTAGTGGAGCGTTCTATAATTACAATAGCTTGTTAAAAATATTAAAAGTGTTAAGAAAAAAGTGCATTTTTTGTGAAATGTTGATTTGATAATTGATTGTGTTTTAAGTACACTATTTGCCTGATTCCACTTGAGATTTTTTTAAATTTTCAAACTAAAGGTTATTTGTACTTCATTGAGTCCTGATAAAAAATAACTGAACATGAATCCTTAAAATGTCGTAAGTGTTTTATAAATGTTTAAGCAACTGTGTGTGTGTTCTTTGTTCTGTTACTACCCGAAGTTCCGTTATTCAAATTCTTTTACATATCATTAAATAAATACTTTTAGAAGCATTTTTTAAATTTATTATATTTATACGCTGATACTTATCTGTTAGTTTTAAAAGCATAAAACAACCATTCGTTTTGCGGATAAAAGGGTAGGAAGTAAGATAGTTTGAGTTCTAAATATTGTTTATATTCCCTGTAAGGGATGTATATGTGGTCTCTTATCTCAGTGTAAAGTTACGTTCTTTATTACCTTCTTTAACATCCTTCTTGTTTCATTACTTGAACTGACCTGTTTACTTTTCTATGTGTTGTGAAAACATATACTAACTAAAATACTTTTTAAAATTGTGTTTACTAGTTTAAAGAAAAATATTTATTTTAAATTCGAAATTGTTTACTATAAATCTGCCAACAGCTCTCGATAGTATTTAAATATATCATAGTTTCATCCAACTAGATCTACAAAACTGTACGTGTGCAAGCCAGCTAAATAAGAAATTCTAGTTTACAATTTAGTTAATTTAGTTTCATGTTGGAATTATTTATTGGTAAAAGTTATCTTAATATATATAATGAAAAACCGATGTACTCACTTATCTCGAATTCTTCAGAACAACTGAACAGGTTTTGATGACATTTGGAGGTACGTTAGCTTTTGTATCATAACGACTCATTCAGAAAGGATTTCTCGAATTTCCATTTCTAAGAGGTAGAAACAGCCCCTAAAACTTCTCTTTTATCCTATAAGAGTAGCATTGGCAATTCATCTGATAGTTTAGTTAAAATACATGATACAAACCCCATAAACATGACGCAATTGCTTGACTAGCTTGTTTTTCACTGTTAAATATTTAAGGACATTTCTACAAACTCTGACATGATTTTGCATCCTCCGATAAGGTTTTCTATACTATAAATATAAAACTTTGTTATCCAGGAGAACGGCAGCCGACTGATCATTTATGATGGAATGATTTAGAGAGATCCACGGAGAGTAAGGCAAGCAAGCTTAGAGAACCACCCCGTGGCGAAACAACGTTTATCAACTATTAATGTGCGTAACTTATCAGACAGAGTAAGTGCAAGAACCATGACAGTGCAAGGTGAACTTTACTGATAAAATAACAGCTAAGTCATGGCCAGGATTTGAACTTGCGATATCTCTAAGTCTAGTCCAAAGTCCTGACGCTTAGATGGCTCGGCTATTTGCTCTCCAATAATAATAAATCCTATAAACATTCCAAAAAATTCTTAGAACTGATCAAATAGTTCACGAGAAATTTGTGTGCGTGCGTGCGTGCGCGTATGTGTGTGCAGTTCGCTGGATACTAAACGGATGGATCAATTTTTATGAAATTAGGAATTTAAGTGTGTTTAGCCAGTATACCTAGACAATTTTTTCACTTTTTTTATTTTTTTTATTTTTATGAGAAAAACATACACATGAGTTAAAACGTAACTGTATGTTTAACGTTCATCTAATTTTTAAATAAACGTAGCCTAAGTGATATTGTTCATTTTTTTTTTTTCTTCTTAGATAATCTTTATATTATTACGTTATTTCCTCAAGTTAAACTATGTCTCAGTCACAAAGAATGTAACATATTTAGCAAATATAATAACATTTGAAACGTTTATTTAGGAAGGTTATAATTATTTGTATGTTTTCCTGAATGGAAAATTTCATACAAATTAAATAGTTTGTGGTTTTCGTCAAGTAAATGGTGCTGATGGGAACTGGGATGACAGCAGTTTTGGAGTTAGGATACTTCCTTCTGTAGGGCTAGCGGTTTATACATTTTTCTCCTGTAATGACTATGGCGTAATGGGAAACCTGTCGACAAAGTTCCCAAGAAGTCTTTGTCCGACCTAGGAAAGAATGTACTTCAGCAGGTCAATGTTATTGTAGGACCGTTGTTGAAGTCGTTGTCCCCTGAAATTATTGGACAGTAATTTTTTTATGCTTAGATTTAACATGCTCTTTTAATATAATTTTCATAATTATTGGTTTCCAAAATATCTCAATTTTAGAGTAATTAATGTTTTTTTTTTTTATTCGTATTCTTTTATATAATACATGAAGCAGTTTTTGCTTTTAAAACTCCTCCCTTAATTTCTTGTTGAATTTTAACAATCGAGATGTTAAAAAATGTTTCTCTTTTCGTAGTTGTACATTAAGGTCTTCATCGTTAAATATTTTCTCCTTGAAGGGCACGGGGAGCCCTCAAAGTGCGTTTTTCGGCCGTAAGACTAACATGGAGAGAGTTAAGCCTCCATGGAGGAGAGGAGGCTAACATGGAGGAGACTAACAGCTGTTAAAATGTGATAATGTTTGCAATATTGAGACGGTTAGGGATATTTCTTAGTTAGTTAGAGAGAGTACGTTTGATTGTTTCAGTGGAAGTTTTGTTTTTACTAAATTTAAAAAAGTGAATGCATGTCTATCCGTATGTCCTATACACATTAGGCTACTATACCATTCATCCGATTATCATGATAGTTTGGTTGTTTTACTTTCTCCCATATGCGTTAGCATAGAGAAAGGGTCGTGATCGTCAACAAAAAATGTTGTACAGGTTGGTCTAAAAATCCATTTTAGGGTCCCCTGAATCCAAAAAGTGTTTTTTTCGACAAAATATTTTTTATGTCTGTCCGTATGTGTGTATGTGCACTTAGCTGGAGACCAGACGGATGGATCGTTTTTAACGACATTTGGTATGTAGGTGGAGCCAATATCTCCGGACAATTTTTCCATTTTTAAGAAATTTTGGTTTTTTTATTTTTATGTTTGAAAAACGTATAAAAATGAGATTTTCTCAAAAACTGCTCTAACGATTATGATTAAATTTCTAGAAAATGTGTTTCTTACAATTTGACTTATTTTAGGAAAAACCATTAATCTCTAACTTGACTAGTTTTTTAGTTATGGCAAACAACATAGTTGAGAATCAAACTGGTAGTTTTCAAAGTGTTTAATATGGAGCAAGGTTTTTGCCAATTCTTTGAAACCATTTATTTGTTGTTGTTGTTTTTTTTTTTTTTTTAATTTAAAAATACTTGTATGTTTTTTAAAGCATACGGCCTTTAAAGATTTAATGGTAATCCCCCCTCCCCCTGAACAACATATTACTCGATAATGAAGTTTTAAATATAACTAATAACCAGTAACTAAATAGATTTGTTCCAGCGACGAGTGTTCCAGGGTCGAGGTTAGCCTGCGTGCCAACAAGCATGACAGGAGCCCCAGGAGCTTCCTGCCAGGTGCCAATACCCATCGAAGGTTGCCTTTCAATTACAGCCAGAGCCATCTCAAGGCTAGGAGGAAGGCGAGTCTGCCTCGTAATTAACCTCTAACACCATATATACAGAGAGTAAACATGATGCAAGTAAGGTAAACACATTGATGGACATTCCTAAATATACAGCATTCATTAGGAACACTTTAGCAATATTTAGACACAAATTTAAGTAATTTAGATGATGAGGAAAACATGAGCTCATTAAATTTCGGATATAAACATGTGATAGTGAATTAACAACACAAATGTAATTTGTGTTTTAAGGAGGATAAGAGGTAAACTACAATCACAGACTTTCCTGGTAGCCTTATTATCAACTGATATAAACTTAAGTTAAACACATATCCTATATCTACAATACACGATTGCTTGTTCACATAGGTCAGACTGTATTACTACAAGCCACGAATAGCCATACTTTCTTTACAGCTCAGGCTTTACTACAAGCCACGATTGTCCACACTGCCTTTACAGCTCAGGCTTTACTACAAGCCACGAATACCCACACTGCCTTTACAGCTCAGGCTTTACTACAAGCGACGAATGTCCACATTGCCTTTACAGCTCAGGCTTTACTACAAGCCACGAATGTCCACATTGCCTTTACAGCTCAGGCTTTACAACAAGCCACGAATGTCCAAATTGCCTTTACAGCTCAGGCTTTACTACAAGGCACGAATGTCCACACTGCCTTTACAGCTCAGGCTTTAATACAAGCCATGAATGTCCACACTGTCTTTACACCTCAGGCTTTAATACAAGCCACGAATGCCCACACTGCCTTTACATCTCAGGCTTTACTACAAGCCACGAATGTCCACACTGCCTTTACAGCTCAGGCTTTAATACAAGCCACGAATGCCCACACTGCCTTTACAGCTCAGGCTTTAATACAAGCCACGAATGTCCACACTGCCTTTACAGCTCAGGCTTTAATACAAGCCACGAATGGCCACACTGCCTTTACACCTCAGGCTTTAATACAAGCCACGAATGGTCACACTATCTTAACAGCTTAGACTGAATATGCAGACCACGAATACCCGCACTGTCTTTACAGCACCGACTGTATCTACAAACAACTAATGGCCACACTGTCTTTACTGCTGAGACTGAATATGCAGACCACGAATACCTGAAATGTCTTTACAGCTCAGACTGAATTTGCATACCACGAATACCTGCACTGTCTTTACAGCTGAGACTGAATATGCAGACCACGTATACCCACACTGTCTTTACAGCTCAGACTGTATCTACAAACGACGAATGGTCACACTGTCTTTAGAGCTGAGACTGAATATGCAGACCACGAATACCTGCGCTGTCTTTACAGCTCAGATTGAATATACAGACCACGAATACCTGCACTGTCTTTACAGCTCAGACTGAATATACAGACCACGAATACCCGCACTGTCTTTACAGCTCAGACTGAATATACAGACCACGAATATCCGCACTGTCTTTACAGCTCAGACTGAATATGCAGACCACGACTACCTGCACTGTCTTTACAGTTGAGACTGAATATGCAGACCACGAATACCCGCACTATCTTTACAGCTGAGACTGAATATGCAGACCACGAATACCTGCACTGTCTTTACAGCTCAGACTGTATCTACAAACAACGAATGTAAACAATCTTTACAACTGAGACTATACGTACAATTCACTAAAATACCCAAACTGTCCTTACCGCTAGGAAGGTGATGGGTAGTTGATTAGACTATGGCCTCTTCTATCGTAATCACGTTTGTGACTACCTTTTTTGAGAGAACATTTGTTCCTGCAGTTCTAGACTACAGTTCGAGCAGACCCTATCTATGTTGAGTCACTATGTAGGTGTTTCCTGCTCTCGTACCATAATCACGTATGTGACTACCTTGTGTGAGAGCACATTTGTTCCGGCAGTTGTATACTGCTGAGTCAATCGACCCATCCATGTTGAGTCACTAGGTAGGTGCTCCTTGCTCTCGTACCATAATCACGTATGCGACTACCTTGTGTGAGAGCACATTTGTTCCGGCAGTTGTACACTGCTGAGTCAACCGACCCATCCATGTTGAGTCACTAGGTAGGTGCTCCTTGCTCTCGTATAGTAATCACGTATGTGACTACCTTGTGTGAGAGTACATTTGTTCCGGCAGTTGTACACTGCTGAGTCAACCGACCCATCCATGTTGAGTCACTAGGTAGGTGCTCCTTGCTCTCGTATAGTAATCACGTATGTGACTACCTTGTGTGAGAGTACATTTGTTCCGGCAGTTGTATACTGCTGAGTCAACCGACCCATCCATGTTGAGTCACTAGGTAGGTGCTCCTTGCTCTCGTATCGTAATCACGTATGTGACTACCTTGTGTGAGAGCACATTTGTTCCGGCAGTTGTACACTGCTGAGTCAACCGACCCATCCATGTTGAGTCACTAGGTAGGTGCTCCTTGCTCTCGTATCGTAATCACGTATGTGACTACCTTGTGTGAGAGTACATTTGTTCCGGCAGTTGTATACTGCTGAGTCAACCGACCCATCCATGTTGAGTCACTAGGTAGGTGCTCTTTGCTCTCGTATCGTAATCACGTATGTGACTACCTTGTGTGAGAGTACATTTGTTCCGGCAGTTGTATACTGCTGAGTCAACCGACCCATCCATGTTGAGTCACTAGGTAGGTGCTCTTTCCTCTCGTATCGTAATCACGTATGTGACTACCTTGTGTGAGAGCACATTTGTTCCGGCAGTTGTACACTGCTGAGTCAACCGACCCATCCATGTTGAGTCACTAGGTAGGTGCTCTTTCCTCTCGTATCGTAATCACGTATGTGACTACCTTGTGTGAGATCACATTTGTTCCGGCAGTTGTATACTGCTGAGTCAACCGACCCATCCATGTTGAGTCACTAGGTAGGTGCTCCTTGCTCTCGTATCGTAATCACGTATGTGACTACCTTGTGTGAGAGCACATTTGTTCCGGCAGTTGTACACTGCTGAGTCAACCGACCCATCCATGTTGAGTCACTAGGTAGGTGCTCTTTCCTCTCGTATCGTAATTACGTATGTGACTACCTTGTGTGAGAGCACATTTGTTCCGGCAGTTGTATACTGCTGAGTCAACCGACCCATCCATGTTGAGTCACTAGGTAGGTGCTCCTTGCTCTCGTATCGTAATCACGTATGTGACTACCTTGTGTGAGAGCACATTTGTTCCGGCAGTTGTATACTGCTGAGTCAACCGACCCATCCATGTTGAGTCACTAGGTAGGTGCTCCTTGCTCTCGTATCGTAATCACGTATGTGACTACCTTGTGTGAGAGCACATTTGTTCCGGCAGTTGTATACTGCTGAGTCAACTGACCCATCCATGTTGAGTCACTAGGTAGGTGCTCTTTGCTCTTGTATCGTAATCACGTATGTGACTACCTTGTGTGAGAGCACATTTGTTCCGGCAGTTGTATACTGCTGAGTCAACCGACCCATCCATGTTGAGTCACTAGGTAGGTGCTCTTTGATCTTGTATCGTAATCACGTATGTGACTACCTTATGTGAGAGCACATTTGTTCCGGCAGTTGTACACTGATGAGTCATCCGACCCAAGCCTCTGAGGTTTGTCTGTATGACTTGCGGGACTTCATATTTCTATGATTCATACTGCTCTATAGCACATCCATATTTACCAAACACTTAGAGAATAGTATAAAAAATTAGAACTCATGTTGAACATCTTGAAATCCTGTATATAAGTTGATAATAATTAAGACCAAAATATTGAATATTTAACTCTAAAATATACAAGTTTGTTTATTTTTGCGTATTGATAACTCTGATGTAAAGTTTGTAATGAATATGTTCTTTTGAGTAAAAAATGTATCGTTATGTTTTTGGTAAGTTTATCAAGGGCCATATCATATAAACACAGGACTGGATTTCTCAAATGGAAGAGAATTTAATTTGTATACGAATAAGTTTTCGCCCAACTAACTTTTTTTAATTTTTTTTAATTTGAACTTATATTTGTCTGCACACGGTGATATATACAGTAAGAAAGTTGCACATTCGCCTAAAACCATGATTGAATTCCATTACATCATCATTGCATAGAATCTCTAGTGTGTCTGAATTGATAAAAATAAACAAAATTTGGATCATTTTGATGGAACATTAAGATTCAACTTCCCTAAAAGCTAATAAAACTAAAAAAACTATATGGACTTTATAATAGGCGTTCTTCTCCTCGATTGTTTCACCACAAGGTCATACATAATTTATGATGAATTTATTTTAGTAACGGAACCAGACATTAAACTAAAGTTTACGTGAACTTGTCTTAAATACTATACCATATAGTATAGTATTTGGTACAGTATTTTACATTTTACATGATATGTTATTTATTGCATACATGATAAGTGCTGTTTACCATTCTATTATTTACTCAAGTAGTGTTGAGAGAGCAAACAATAATTCGTACATATCCGAATATAACAAAATTAATTCATAGAAATGTTTTCTTTACAAAATAGATGCTTAGCTAAATAACTATTAGTCTCATTTTAAAGTTCATATTATACAAATTATTCTGGTCGGTTTTCACAAAGGAAAAAAGTCAAGCATAGTTCTTAAACTTAGATCAAAATAACAACCCGTAAGGAAGTAGACGGAAGGTTTTACAATTATTTTGTCAGGAGTTTCAAATAAATTGCCCTTAGCTCACAGCAGCATGTGTTCTCTTTCAAAGTAAAATCAATCATCGGTTGTCACCACCATCCCTCTCCCTGTGGCCCTTCTAGCCGTCTACGTAATACAGCTAATAAAGTAGCTTTTCAACGTTAAAGGGTAAAAAAAAGAAAATATAAGCGACCTCTTTTCGCGTTTAGGTTACATTTGACGTAATACCACTGTAGTGTATGGGTGTGTTGGTGGATCAATACACTGTACGTGTATGGGTGTGGGTGAGAGGGTCGACACCACTGTATGTGTTTGGGTAGGTTGGTGGATCAATACACTGTACGTGTATGGGTGAGTGGGTGGATCACAATACACTGTGCGTGTATGGGTGGGTGGGTGGGTCAATATCACTGTACGTGTATAGGTGGGTGGGTGGATCAATACCACTGTATGTGTATGGGTGGGTGGGTCAATACCACTGTATGTGTATTGGTGTGTGAGAGGGTCGACACCACTTTATTATGTATAGGGGGGTCAATACCACTTTACTTGTATGGGTAGGTGGGCTGGTTAATATCACTGTATGTGTATAGGTGGGTGGGTGGATAAATACCACTGTATGTGTATGGGTTGGTGGGTGGGTCAATACCACTGTACGTGTATGGGTAGGTGGGTGGGTCAATACACTGTACGTGCATGGGTGGGTGGGTGGATCAAACCACTGTATGTGTATGGGTATGTGGGTGGGTCAATACCATTGTACGTGTATGGGAGGGTGGGAGGGTAAATACAACTGTAGTGTATGGGTGTGTGGGAGGGTCAATACCACTGTACATGTATGGGTGGGTGGGTGGATCAATACCACTCTATGTGTATGGGAGGGTGAGAGGGTCGACACCAGTGTATATGTATGGGGGGTCAATATCACTTTACTTGTATGGGTAGGTGGGCTAGTTAATATCACTGTATGTGTATGGGTGGGTGGGTGGATAAACACCACTGTATGTGTATTGGTGGGTGAGAGGATCGGCACCACTTTATTATGTATAGGGGGGTCAATACCACTTTACTTGTATGGGTAGGTGGGCTGGTTAATATCACTGTATGTATATGGGTGTGTGGGTGGGTTAATATCACTGTATATGTATGGGTATGTGGGTGGGTCAATACCACTGAATGTGTATGGAATGGTGGGAAGGTAAATACCATAGTCCTCGTATGGGTGGTCGTATGGATCATTTTATATTTAAAATGTAAACAAAATTAGAAATTCTTACAAAATTACAAAAACATTATGACGCTAAAACGTCTATGCGTGCCCAACAATTAAGAAAAAGTTCCTCATTTTCATTTTACATAGTAGAAAATTGAAATAATATAAGAGTGAACTAATTGTCATTACGACCAAGGCAATTTTCAGAGTTGTTTGATTGCAGTGTACAGTACCACATCACAAGAATTTATGGTGAACAATTGAATAAATATAATAGATGAGTACAAATCTCCTGTCATATTAACATTTAGTAACATAATTGAAGTTACAACTGATTTTGTGGCAGAAAACTGATGTTGTTTTATAGAGTAAATTTTCTTATTTAACTTTAAATATTGTGTTTATCTCTACTAGCATATTTCACACTTCCCTATCATATGTAATATAGGTAAACACTTGATATTTGGAAATTTCCTTTCATAGAATCTCCAAATGGTTTCACTAACGGTAGTTTTGACTAAACAAAACTGATAAGACCATTTTGAAGACATTCGTTCGGGTGACATTTTTACTGAAGAAGGAAAATCAACCATTAATTCCAGTTTAATGCATGTAAAAAAACTAATCCAGTAATAAATTCTGAAGCATATTGAGTGCAGCAAGTAGTGTCAACGGTAATGTATGCGGTTTGCCATGAGACCCGCCATATATTAGCATGACAAGAGCCCCCGCGTCTAGTCTACGACCTTTGCCCCTTTCTCGCTCTCTATATTTGCTTCAACGTCTGTGCCGACTTAGTACATCCTCGTGCGTCATTACAAGAGGTAGAATAATGCATGCAACTTGCCATGATACACACTATATATTAGCATGATACACACCATGCAAAAGCCCCGGCATCTAGTCTGCGACCTTTGCCCCTCTCTCGTTCTCTATATTTGCTTCACCGTTGTGCCAACTTTGTACATCATCGTGTGTCATCATAATAGGTAGTGTAAAGCATGCAGTTTGTCATGAAACCCACCATATATTAGCATGACACGAACCCCTACGTCTAGTCTGCGACCTTTGCCTCTCTCTCGTTCTATATTTGCTTCACCGTTGTGCCAACTTTGTACATCATCGTGTGTCATCATAATAGGTAGTGTAAAGCAAGCAGTTTGTCATGAGACCCGCCATATATTAGCATGACACGAGCCCCTTCGTCTAGTATGCAACCTTTGCCGCTCTCTCGTTCTCTATATTTGCTTCACCGTTGTGCCAACTTTGTACATCATCGTGTGTCATCATAAGAGGTAGTGTAAAGCATGCAGTTTGCCATGAGACCCGTCATATATTAGCATGACACGAACCCCTACGTCTAGTCAGCGACCTTTGCCCCTCTCTCACAGTTCATATTTGCCCCTTCGTCTTTGCCGACCGTCTACATCACCTTTGTCTACTAAATAATTCCCTGAGACATATTTTTTAATCACTCTTTTTGTTTATTTTTTTAAATAACATATGAAATTATATCATTAGATAATTGAATATAACAAATTAATCAAGGTATAAACTTAAAATATTAAGGGATTATAGACAATTGTGTTATCTTTTTAAAAGTTTCAAATTGTACATTCATAAATAAATCTGTATTCCTTTTTTGAATTCAACGTTGGCCTTATGGAGGGCAAAACCAATATGGTGGCAAGTGAAGCAGGCTCTTCAAGACTTGAACTGGTTTGTTGAACATGAATGACCCTAATGTTATAATTTATAGTAAAATTTATGAAATAGTTCCAGCTACGTAAGTAGTAGTATGTTTTACACATCTTAAATATTTACTTATTATTTAGGGGTAGTATCGGTTACGTTTATGTGAAACAAAATTCAGTTTTCATGGCTTATAATATTTAATTAAGATGAACAGTTGCTTAAACTTGCATAATTGAGTTAAAACGGGCTCGATAGGATCGAAGTTTGATGGAATTTTAGTGGTTGAAGCTTTAAGATAAACACTATCTCTCAACTTAACTCAGTAAGCACGAGGAAGTAGTCAACATTATTGAAGCACTCTACTGTAAAGGTAATGATGCGTGCTTTCCCAAACTGCTTGCACCAGGTTGGCCCCAACGAGCAAAGCTACCGTCGAATACTGCCATAACATTACCTTTAGAGGAATTTCCAAAACGTGGCTGGATGTAATAGCTCAATCCCCCCCCCCCTCTTCCCCCATATAGGGGCTATGTGACTAGCACTACCCTTCTCCACCACTCTATTACATAAAGAGTACATATCTGAGCTGGGTTAATGTATCTTGATACATAAAGGGTGGAAAAAATATGGAAACGCTTTTACAAAAACGTTATTTTTTCCATAGATAGTTTAGTTTTGTTGAGTAATTGTGTTCCGTAAAGTATAATTTTCGATCAGAATAATTAACTTGAAACCGTTAAATAGAGGAGAAGTAATATTGTTCAAATTAGTTACTTTGAAATTCAAATGACCGCTACTCTGGAAAGTATAAACCTTTCGAAGTCCGGTTTGCGGCAATTAATTTCTATTAAATATACCTTTTGTTTTATACCAAACTCGACCTAGGCTTAAATTGAAGATTTTCGTTCAACCACTCGTTGGCCGTTCCCCTGAAAGAATGAAATGTCACCAATGGTATCAAAAATTGTGTCCTTTGTAACCATCATCATGTATAGCATTTCACTTTTACAAATGAAGTTATACAACAGTTAGTTGTGAAAGTGTTTCCATATTTTTCCACCCTGTATAAAATCCAAAAACAAAAAACTCACTCACGAAGTCTACGGGACCACTCAACATATTTTAATGAAATATGGAGGGAAGTTAGCTTGTTATCTTTTGTACCATAGAAACCTACTATTAAAAGAGGACTTTTTGAAATTAAATTCCTAAAGAGTAGAAACAGCCCACCAACGTGTCCTTTTTCCAAAACAGCTTATAAAAAAATATAAATATGACACAAAAACTTGACTAATTTGGTTTTCATTGTGAAATGTTTAAGGTTTTTATAACTGACAAAATTACATTACTTAGCATCCTCTAAAGTAGACTCGTAGGATTTTCTAGACTATAAAACTTTGATATATAGGAAAGCTGCTGTAGACTGAGCTTTTATATTGATGTGATTATTTACAGAGAACCACGGAGAAAAGGGCAAGCAAGTTAAGAGAACCTCCCATTACCGAAGCAGGGGCTGTTGGCTGTTATAAGTCTCGAGGATGAAATCACAGAATAACAAAAAGCACATTATAATGACCGTGATGAAACAGTTGTGGTATACTACGGACACAAGTAATGGTGATTGAAAAGACCGAATGACCGATGGAGTCCCATTATATGATGGTTATTGTAAGGTGATTCGTTGAGGCCCTAAGCTCGTTTTATAAGGCACTAAACACGAAACCAATCCGTTTGGGGCCTGAAGGTCACAGACGCCGTACTTGCCCACTCAGGCCCTTCGGCCTTCACCTTCTTCGTCCACTTCATCCACTTCTTCATTTTTGTTGTTTTCATGTTCTATTCTTGACAGTAATAATGAACTATTATTTTCTTCATAATTGTATTATATGAATGCAACTTTATATATTGTTATGCTTATATTACATGTTTACAGAATTTTATTTCTTCGGTGCAGATCTTAACTAACACAACACCCATAAAAAATAGTCAATCTACCTATAAACTATTTTCCTACGTTTATTCATTAATTTTCATAAATATATATATATATATATATATTTTTTTTACAAAGGCTGTTTTACAATAATTTGTTAAATAAGAGTTACACATGAACTATATTTTTGTATTTCATGTAGAATTTAAAAAAAGTAAAAAGTCATCATATTTACTTCATTACTGGTTGAAACCTTGTGTAAGCTTATTCCTGAGTTTACCTAAACCTAATTTGAGAATGTAGAGAAGCACTTTACCGAGAACGGTGTTCGTATTTTCTTTAGTCACAAGAAATTGTGTTGGTAACTTTTTATACGTATTCAAAACTATGTCAACTTTACCACTTATCTGTCAAAAAGTTAATGAAAAACTAGATGTAGAGTAAAATAAAAAAATCACTTATATTTTTAACTAAACAGACCCATATTCACCTCTGATATTAATATTCGTATTAAAAATATTCTAAATAAAAGCTTTGATATTTTCTATACTACTGTTAACTAGATGTTTGTAAATAGTATAACAACAACTGTATGACAAAACTGTTAACGACAGTTATATTATTTTATAATGTAAAAATGGCTGTTAACAATAATTATTGTTTCCATAAAGTTTAATTACGAAGCATTTACGTGCTAAAAGTGTTAAGATTATGAAGAATAGCTAGATGTTGATTTATAATTATATCTTTAAATGTTATTTTACCCGCCTTTATTTCTTAAAAGTGGAAAACTATGGACCAATTTAGTCGTCTCATTTACTGATAACCTTTTCAATTCATATATAAAAACTGGTGTTTTCTATTATCTAATAAAATGGGTAGTTTAAAACAAATTTAAAGAGGTACATTATGGTTCGATAAATAAACCATAAGGCTCTGTATTTTAAAATGCATTGTCAATAGTAACACGAAATTAAAAGGTTAATTTTTAAACATTGGTTATTTTATTAAAGGTTTATTAAATATCTATACGATTACCTCATCAAAACCAATGAATTTGGTCAAAAAAAAATCATTCGCTACTAAAAAAAAATAAATGTTCATTCTTATTTGTTGAAATGGTTGGTCCGAGGTAGTTGGCTTATTATGACCTTATTAAAGAAGTTTTTCTACACCAATGAATTTTTTACTTTTATATTTAGATGTAGTTATGGGGTATCAGTCCATCAAATTTAAGTTGCTAAATTTAGTTTACCAATTTAAATTTGAATGTATATGTTATGAATTTAAATACAAACTAATCCAAAGTAATTAATTACTTTAGTGTACAATAGGAATTGCCATTATATTATTATAATAAACAATAAGAATAAGTATAGTGTATTATTTGGTTTGAATTGCCAGAAAGCTTCAGTAGTCTATTTGTAAATGTAAACATGTAACTGAACTTTAATATCCAATCCTTCACGACACGAGTTAACTGCGTCGTGTTTCAAAACCTAGGCGAGGAAAAGGACTGCTGTATTACGCAGCCGCCATACGACGGCGCAGCATGGTGCGAATCGAATGTCACCATATTGTTGTATAACAGTGACAGCTGTGTAACTGTTATGTAAAATGATCATGTGACTGTGTGTCACGACATTTAGATGGGTAATGGTGGCTCGACTGAATGCAAACTGTCAGATACACCATCTCGGTCTGTCGAGCAGAAGAAGATGAAGGTCGACCGTATTGTAAGGTGGGAGAGAAAGGCGACACAAAAGGATCACAGTGCGAATTGAAGGAACTTTTACCTCTCCACAAATGTCAGCATTGTACATCAAGCCTGGCGATACTATTTGTTAGACTCAGGCTGGGTAATATTGGTAAAAGTATAAGTGTTCTTTAATGTTTGTGAGTAACGTGTTATTTCATTTTAATCTTGTCGTATCTAACGTACCTGTAACAAGCATACCTTTCTTCGAGCAATATTACTGAAGAAAATGATTACCTCTGTATATGGTTAAAACATCTGCGACTATACGATGTTCAAGAAGCAAAACATAGATTCATGATTTGTAAACTTATTAAAAAAAACAACGTACGAAAAAAGATAAATTTATTGCAAATTTATTTGTAGGAAGTTGTGATTTAGCAATACGTTTTATAGAAATAATACTGGTTTAGATTACCTTTTTCTTTCGTAAACAGTTCTTCAATTACATTACTGCTATGTACATTTCAAAGTATGTACATTCATGTTCACTTCATCATCAGGCTTCCAAATACACCACTGTTTAAAACATTAAACACTAAACGTTTTAAACAGTGACTTTTTTGGAAGCCTGATGATGAAGCTTTATATGCTTTGAAATGTACATAGCAGTAATGTAATTGAAGAATTGTTTCGACCAGAAATAATACTGGTTTAGAAATAATAATCTAAACCAGTATTGTTTCTATAATAGAACAGTTCTGGAGGCTAATAAAACAAAATGAATAAATACGTTTTAACGTCATCCACTTTAATTATGTTTTCGAAGTGGATTTTCAAATTTCAAACACGAAATTTCTTCTTTGTACAATCAAGTATTTTTCAAATAATTATCTAACATTTTGTTATAAGATCATTGTGATTCATCTTTTAAATTATTATTTCAGATTGTTAAATTTCTTTATGTCATATATTTGGATTTTTTCTTCTGTGTTCCACATTTCAGATATTTATTTTCTTTTATAATTCTCATTTAATGTCATTTTACTGGTAAGAAGAATATTGTCTATGAGTAATTCTTTCCTGGGTGTAATTTAGCTTTCTTGACACTGATTTAAAAAAAATCTAATGTATGTACTGATCTCCTTCTATCTCCAAGAATTGTCCATGTATAGGCCTACACATTCTCTTTTCTTTAACTTTTTTCCCCACCCAAAGTCGAACTTGTTCAAACATTTGTACCTTTTTCATTACTTTTCCCAAATCCGATTTTCCTAAAAATATTAATCTCCAACCGCATCTCCCGAAAACCATTAATATTGTGTTAATCTATCATCTTTCATTTTTCTACAGCACTTCTTGTTTTTGTTTTTGAACTTTATCCACCAACTTGTTCACCAGACATAAGTAAACAGGTATATATTAGAATTATTAACAAATAACTTGTTATTGTAAGAGCTTTAACTCAACCAATTATTGTATTATATTATCCTTATTAATATGCCATGATTTGTTGTTTGAAAGTTATTTGTTAGCATTGGGTTGTTCGTGATTGGTAGCTAATATTTGGATATTTCCATTGAGTCAAGTGTTTAAAGAAACAATCATAATGTGTCGATTCCTCCGTCTTCAGATGTTAGTTACTACTTTAGCCTACATTTAAAACTAGCTTTTTTTCTTCAAGAAAACACTAAAAAACCTACATGCTTCAAAACTACGGATGCCTGACTGTTCTTAAAAACTATCACACATATAACACAGAATATAAACCACAATAAAAATACAAAGAAGAACAATATACAAAATGTTCAACAAAAAACAAAGCAGGTTATAAAATAGAAAAAATATTCAACTTATCCAACCAGGACGGGGAAACGGGTTCCTCGCACCACTACTCCCACGAGATGAACTCATCACGAACGTCAAAGACAAACTGAAACCACTTCATCCCTTATGAACTGAAGTATTTTACTCTTTTTATATTGTAGAGACAACTCTCATTTATCATAATTCTGAATTTGAATTAACTTATTTTCAGAAACCATGATTTTTTCTTTTCATTTTCTCCTAGAAACCCTGCTCTAAGAAAAAAGCTCTCTTGAAACACTGACATGGAGATCAAACCTTGGACATATGTACTATGTCCAAGGTTTGACCTATCGTACCTATCGTACCTTGTAAGATAGGTACTATATCGAAGTACATTATCTTAACAAAGGTCAGCCCTAGTTCTGTAAAATGTATTTTCCCATGCTTATATTGTTGTGCATTTTCATGTTTTGTATTGTACATTATTGTAAATAAATAAATATTATTATTATATTTTTTACCTCTAGAATATATTACTAAATAAACATACCTTGAAAGACACATTTCACAAATTTCTAATCTGTGGGGTAACATTCCAGACTTAAATTGTATTCTAATTATTAAAAATATATATATATATACTGAGAATAAATTCTAAAGATAAACAAGACAGCACTATAGGCCTATTGTTATAAAATTTAAAACTATGAGTGTTGTTAATGTTTTGTTAACTATTTTTAAGAATCTTAGATCACAATTTCATAGGTTGGCTTTAATACTTTTAACAACAATATCGAACCAGCATTGATATATCTTATGTCAGACTTGACAAAAATAAATCTAGCTATAGGATAGTAGGCATAAAACTTATAAAAAGTTAACTTAAGACTTACAAACGAAAATATATGTATATCCATGTTGATCCTGAATTAATTTTTATGTCCAATGCCTCACACATCCACTACGGCCTATTGAGGGTTCATCCGCCTTGCAGTGATTTCTCCCCTTTAGGGCAAGAGGGTCCCTGAACAGCGTTCTCAATGGCCCTCATAAGAGTACGTTTGAACACAAAGGTTATCGGTGATCGGTCGGTTATCACAATAGAACAATGATATCACTGTTCTAGATGTAATTGTGATACGACCTTAGTCGTGGTTTACGACAGGCTAGGTTGGACTCCTGCAACGAAACACGTGATGGAGTAAAACACTTACAAAACCATAGTGGATGGAAGGTATGAAACCCTAGAAAACGATGGAAACGTTATAGATTTACGACTAAATTTACAAGAGGAAACTGGGAAAATGATAGTTAGCGATATGGAAAGACTAAATAATGAAAATTAATTAATTCATATCGACTTCTCCGTTTTAGTCCTGTTCTATAAGAAAGAACTTATAAATATATATATTTTTATCTGATTTGAGCTAATATTTTGTATTTTAAATGTTATTTATATGAACGTATATTATTTGTTTTAACTCTAAGTCAGACCAACCCACTTAATTTGGTTTAATTAAGATATAAATTTAGGTTAATTAGTTGAAAATGTTTATTTTACCCGTTCAGTATGTCGATATTTTGTTACCCTGTCCAATACCTCATAATTTAAACGTTTATTAAAATCAAAAGCTTGTTAAGAGTATACTGTATTTCCGTTTGTGATAGAAAAAATAGGGGTATGAAATCTGCGGCGAGAAGGGTAGAATTGGTAGGTTTTAGAATTGTAAATAAATACAATAATGCATATCATTCGTCAATGCCTATTGTTCCAACTATCACAATCTGAAATAGGGTTTAAATACTACAAAATAACTTTCCATATCACATTTCACACATACCATAACCACTTATGCATGGATAAAAGCATCGTTTTCACCGCCATAAAGACTCGCACTCGTCCGATGTTAAACCAAATATAGTATTTTATGTAAGACTGTTGGCTTAAAGAGTCTTATTACACAAACTCCAGGCGAGATGATGTTACTAGATATCCTTGAGTACTCCAGAGTGGAGATAAAGTAGTGGAGTCTAGTCTCCAGTCTGTTGTAAAAGTAATGAGACCCTGGCAACCCACATCAGTGGTAAATACCCAACAACTTTTATGTTGCAAAAACACCTTTGGCCGGTGACTTAATTAAGATGTATATTACTGAGGATATCAAATATTATATTATTAACTATTCATAAATTGTATATATAGTACATAAATATAAATAGGATTGAGATTGACATCAAATTGTTCTGACAAATTGGAAGAAGTTATTTTTTTTACTACAAATAAATTAGTAATTAGTGTAATGCTAATAAATTAATTCTTAATTTAAACAAAATACTTGACATAAATGTTACTTACTCAAATAAATTTGAACTGGGCCTTAAACATCAACACAACATCATTTTTAGGAATTATCTTTGATCATAATCTATCTTGGAATAATTATGTACATTATATGATAAAAATCTGAATAAAGGTATGTATTGTTTAAGAAGATTAAAATACAATGTTTGTGAAGATGTACACATTTACTATCCAGATATCCATAGCACATTGAGTTGTAGGATAATATGCTACTATGGGGCCAGTTGTCAAATGAAATTAAATTATTTTAAAATTAAAAAAATAGCAATCGAGTAATTTGTGGAGTACCTTTGTAAACTCCATGCAGACATATATTCAAAAAACTAAATATAATGACTACACAAATTCCCTAAAAAAAAAACATAAGCATTAAACAAGCAATTCGAATCGACTGAAAATTAAACAACGTAAATAATCATCAACACAATAAAATAATGAATTTATGGCTATTGAATTATATAATAAAGTGCCTTATAAATTAAAAAAATCTAGAAGGGAAACAATTAAAAAAATTATATGAGACTATTTATTAGAAGAGAGTTTATACAAAATTGAAAACTTCTTTAAAATGCAACTGTACTTTATCTGTACATTTAAATCAACTTTTATTATATTAAACATTCTAATACCTTATTTGAGGTTTGCTACAGTAAAGATTATTATTATTATATGCATTTTTAAAGGGTTATCTCCAACTTATAATTGAAATAAGATTATTAAAAACATAAAAATTAAGCTATTTGTGTTTTGAGAAAAACTAAAATTGTTGGACATTTGCCTACATTACGTGAAAAATACGTGTTTGTAAAGTTAACTATTTGTTCACTTTCAAAAATTAAATTAAAAAAGTACGAGAGTTAAATTAAAAAAAGTTACTACAGTGAGTTACAAACAATCTACAGATAGACCACTTAGAAAGTGACCTACTGAAAGCACCTGTGCGAGAGAGTTGGATTGAGTGGTGGAAGTAAGATAGAGAAATACTCTTCCCCAATGTGTCAGCCATTTTGGAACCAGTGGTTGTCGGATGTTTTGATTAACACTAACGAATCAAGCTTTAGTAAACTATAAATAATAATGTAAAAAATAAAAATCGATAAAGTTCATTATTATAATTTATTTTTATTTACTTATTACTATTATTTTTTAACTAAACACTGTTGTAGTAGTTGCACACTTGAAGGTGGAAGTTAGTCACGCCCGTGATGTACGGCAGCTCAACGGTGGAACAATTGCTCTCCGCTGCTGAAACCCTACGTGTTAAATATAGATAGCACGCAGGTAGCTTTCAGACAGTCCAGTTAATTAGTATCTTAAGGAACTGTTGAATTTGAAAATGTTTGCATAGTAGCCATATTATAATATTTTTGTTTGATGTGTACAACTAATAATCAATAGTCAATACAACAGATCAATAGTCTATGAGGAATGGCAGAGTAAGGTAAAGAAGGAGGTTGGCCTCTCCTTAAAAAAAAAAAAAGAGAGAGAGAGTTGTGTGTTGCGAAAAATGAAATAGAAGAAAAGGTAAATGAGATATGTGATTAGAATTTTCAAACTATGTCATTACAATACCACCGTACGTGTATCAGTGGGTGGGTTAGTCAGAACCTTATCAGCCCATCCCTTATTTCCCAAAATAATGTACGGTAAACAGAGTAACTATACATCTGCATGAAGATATAAATTTGTTCTAATATATTTATAACTGTCTCTGAGGCGTTGACTGTAGCCGTAAGAAAACTATTTTTCAATTATCTCTGTGGTAGTGTACATATTTGTGGATACTGCTGGAAGCTATTGATTGGGCCGGTACGTGAGGCGGTTGGGTATCAGCCAAACAGCCAGCCCCAAGTAGCCCTTGTCCTGTAATCTTGGCACCCGCCCTAGATACACCACACTTTTTATACTCTCATTTACACCAAAACTCCAATTCCATTTATTTTATTTTCGTGGTTTTATTGAGAGTGATACAGCTTATTTTCGTGGTTTTATTGAGAGTAATACAGCTTATATTTCGATTGGATGGTATATTTTATTGGGAATATGTATTTACATTGACTGTATAAACAAGAAGACTATCCATCCACCCGGAGCGATTTGAGGACTCCTATGAAAATAGTTCTTGTATTGCCTTCACAGGTAGCGCCAGTGGTCTCCCTCTTCCTGGGACTTTTAAACACACGCTAAAGTGACTTACGAGTATAGCTGCTTTAATATAAAAAGTTATTCAAATGCTTATAAGAAACCTTTCACCGTTAAATAGTAGCACAAGCAAACGCATTGCTTTGGAAAGTGCCTAGTGAATGGTATTTATGTAAAACCACCATGTATGTGTGTCCATTATATAATTTATATTTGTGCAGTAACAATAAATCCCATATTAATCAGTAAAATTAATATGTAATATTTCAAACCATCGTCAGTTAATTTAACAGCAGAGTTAATCAAACAATGGCTAGAGTTGATGGTCTAGACAAGAAAAGTGACATTAACGATCACGTGATCAGATATCGTAGTATTTTACCTCTGAATAAGAAGTTCCTAAATATTTGTGGTCTTTGCATGATATAATGTGAATTTAATGTAAATTTATATTAAAATTATGTTTAATCGGCCGACCTTGATAGACGCGTGTATTTAACATAAGCGTCTGCTACATCAGCCACCATGTTGGATTTTATTCTACATAAGGCTAGAGTTAAATTGAAATGAGATTACAGCTTTGCGCAGTTTTAAACTTGTCCTTTTTTAAAAGAGGAGAGAGAGTCATCAGGTTTTAATTTTATCTCTTTATTTATTTTTTATGTACCATTAACTATTGTTCTAGTTTCATATACAAAAGAAAAAATCTGTCTCATGGGGCACAATTGTCCTTAAAAGCATGTTAAATTCTCAATTACATGTGTTAAAGAATGTAATTGTAAAGAGTTTTCAAGTGAAGTAGTGTAAAACTGCTAAAAGCGGGCGTCAGTGATTGACAACTTGTTCTGTCTAGTAGACAAGCGGGGGAGGAGAGTCAACTGCCACGACTGTTCAAATCACACATTGGTTTGGGGACGATCGGACTTCTGATACCCGAAGAAGTTGAAAATAAGTTCGAAATTCAACACCAGGCAGAGGTCGGAGGCTCGAGTGCAATAAAATAATTCGCTTCATACGACTGTTAAGAGTCTGCAGATGCTGTCGGCCATGTTGGTTTTAATCCAAAAGACCAATGATATTTTCTAACCGGACATACAATCACGCATACTCAAATTAAAGTTATTTTTAAACGGATTTTTTCAAAAAGATTTCATTTCATCAAGAATGGAATTGCACGTTGGCATTGCTTTGCAAATTCCGAATTTGTTTATAGAAAAGAACTTAAAAAATATTTCTTTTGAAGTTTTTAATTTCACATATTTCTCAAAACTAGGCATATATATTCAAACGCAAGCCCAACGCGCAATATGATAATGATTAAAATGACACCTCATACACAATTTTTGGTCAATAAATAACGACAAAATATAGATTCCCAAATAACATTGTTCTTATGGGATTAAAACCAACATGGCTGACAGCCTCTGCAGACTCTTAACACTTATATTACAATGGAAATGCTTAACAGTTCTTCCAAGAACGGGAAATGTTTCCTCCGTCAGGCAACAGTGCTAAAATGTATTTTATGAAATAACAAGCAGCATACATAATACACAAGGAAACTCACGGTTCGTCTGTGTGGGGTTCCCTCTCCAGTGAGACCTTCAACGATACATGAACTTGTTTATTTTATGATATACTCCACTAAACATGTTATATGAAATATTTTATAGGGACGGTATTTTATATGTAGTGTGATAGTTTGTAAAATAATTGAGGGCAAAGTTATGGCTTGAATGAACCTGTGGTACATGAAATGGTTTTTACGGTAACATAATTTCTTATTGCTCTAATAAATGTTTATGTTATTATTATTAGGTAATAAATATGTAAGCACATTAACGAACAATAAAGTTACTATAGATATTAATCAAATAAAGTTAAAATTAACTAACGAAACGCTTTTGACGAATAGTTGGTTTTTCTAATCAGACCATTCTAATAAAAAAAACTTCAAAAATAAAAAACCTTTTAAATAGGGGGTTTTCAGGCTAATTAAGGAAAAACTAATACTTGCCCGATATATATTCTAATAGCTGTACATAATTTGAACCAGTCTTCGTGTTGGTAATAAATTATATGTTAGACTAAAACTGTTTTAAACTAGGGACTATGTAGTTAAATCTAGACAAAAATTGTTTAAATATAAAATAAAAATTAAAAATTGTACATTCTGTAGTTATTGAGTACAGGATGATAAAAGTACTAACCTAACGACAAACATGAATCGTGGCAAGAAATACGCATTGTTAATGCAAATTCAGAATTGTACAATTATATATTTTGGATACTCGAGTTTGAAAATAAACTACAATATATCCACCGGACGTAGAATACAAAAGTTAAAATAGCATCAATAATGTCCTTATTCATTTATGATTTACTCTAAGCATGATTAAAGCTCTTGTTACATTCTATCTGTGTTTGATTTTAAAAAGTATCACTATTTCGACATTTATGTTTACAATTATATGACAAAATTTGTCACCAAACAGTTAATGATTAGTGTTACATGAAAATTTTACATAATGTAGACGCAGCCAAATTAAAAAAAAAAATAGATATTTTTGTTTCACAAAACACCTTTTTTAATTTAGTTAAGAAGCGTTTTCTTGGCACTGTGTAGGGTTAAAAACATCATTCATGTACTTGTATTAAGCCGTTGATGTCAATAATTTTGATTTTTATTATTTTTTTACTATACACAAGCTTATTGTTTAATGGTGACAACAATAGATAGAAACAAAATATGACGGGCAGACACGAATTCGGGAAGTACAATTAGCAAAAGAATTAGTTGTAAAAAGGGTCAGTTAATCCCATGCACTAACTCAACAACTTCTCTCCGCAGATAGCGTTGAGGGGGGGGGGCCAGTTAAACAGAGGAGAGAGAGTCGCTATCCCTATACAACTAACATTACGGCATGGATTTAATTGAAATTGCGATTTGATACGCTTAAAACTGAGTGAAAATTATGACATTTTATAGAATGATAGAAAATCTTGTTTTGTTGAATCATTACCAAAGAAGATTTTCTATCTTTTATTCTTAGATATTATTTGCCTCTGTGTGCGTACGTGCGCGTGCGCGCGCGCGCGCGCGCGCGCGTGTGTGTGTTTTTTTGTTTACTCAATCACGCAAAAACTACTGAACTCATTCAACTTAAATTTTGCATGGAAAAAATTATGGTCTGTGATTAACACAGGCTTATCTTTATTTTGAAATTCCATCAGGAAACCACCCCAGGGGTTCTAAGAAGTATCAATGTAAGTCCTATGGCAATACCAATTTGATACTTTGTTTATAATAGTTTCATTAGTCAGAATAAACAAACAAACAAGCATAATTCTGAAGTAAATTCCATACCAAACCTAACCACAAAGAACTTTTGCGCCCGTGTGTTTTAAGCGGAAGGAACTTGCACAATTTGACAAAGGGAAGCGAAGCTGTAAATATTGTTGTATTTAACAATTGTTTAAACAACCTAGAGTTAACTTATTTCATCCAAGTTCTGTATTACTGAATGCAATAAGCACAATACAAATCAACGTAAACCCCGCATAAAATACGAGAAATCTGCTAACAGTTAAAAAAAATTATAAGTCAACTGGTTTAGTCGCAATCGTAGGTATGAGAAGGGAGAAAAGTTGCTGCACCTGTAGTGGTCCCGCGGCCGGCTGTACAACGGACGATATTCGGGTAGTGACAGAAAGGATTTAAACAGCTCACACAAATATGTAAATAATCGTTATGCATTGAATAACCAATTATATTTATAAAACAATATAAACTATACATTTAGTATAACATGTTATATGTTTATTGGAAATAACTCTTTACATGTGGAACAGTTTTAGTTGTATTCTAAGAAAAATAGTTTCAATTTCAAATACTGTAACAAAATTAATAATATATAAATAAAACTATTTTATCAAACATTATAATGTTAAGTGTTTTTCTTATGAAATTTTCATAACACATTAATGTTATGTCGATATAAAATCACTGTATTTACTAACACATATGAAAGTGATATATCGTAAATATATATGTAATAAGGATTACAACAAGACCAAATAATTAATTTTTTTTTCTTTAATCTTTTTTTTCTTGAAAATCTATAATTTCCAACAGGAAACATTCCTATCGACCAAGTAACTATACAAAATATAAATGTGCTACATGAACGGGTTTTTTAGTAATAACGGTGTAAATTTGATGTACAGTATTATTCATTCATTCACTTCTCTCTTCCTGTCACTCTCCTTTCCCCACAATTGCTGAACTCGTGCCTTTCTGTTGGGGTCGGTTTTATAAAAGTTGTCGAGATCTCGCTCCCCCTTCCACTAGAGAAGGTAAAAGTTGCCGAACTCGTGCGAGCCCAATATGACTTGGTATATGCCTACTTACCATAGTATTAAGTGTATGAATTTCATCATTATTTAATTCAACCATAAAAAATATAACAATTCCGTTAAAAATCGAGTTGCGGTACACTTTAGAACATTCATTATTATTAATTAGTAAGACGCCAGTCTTCAAGATATCGGCGAATATGAGAGGAAAATGAGTCTAGATAAACGAGTGTAGTCATTGTTTACTAACTGTCATAGCCCAATACCCAGAGCAACTAAGGGACCTGTAGCTTTACGTGGAATACGAACTACGTAGTGTTGGTCTGATTTTAAGCTAAATGACATGCCTGATACTCTTCCACACACAACATCTGAACCTTGACTATAATCCAACATGCGATTGTAACATTAGTCTGAATTTAAATGAATAATTTCTAACAACCACATAATTTTGAAAGATGATAATAAATATTTGTTGTAAATTAAATAAATATTTAGCTCAATGAGCACAAGAATGCAGTCAATGTTATTGGACCACTCTACTGTAAAGGTAATGATGCGTGCTTTCCCAAACTGCTTGCATCAGGTTGGCCCCAACGAGCAAAGCTCCCGTCGAATACTACCATAACATTACCTTTAGAGGAATTTCCAAAACGTGTCTGGATATAACAGCTCAATCCCAACAGGCTGTTCGTCTACATGGCCCCTTCTCCACTTATCTGATAAATATTGATGCTATTTTAATGTGAGTATGAACAATTTCACTTCTACTTTAGTATGTAATAAATGCTGAAAGTCACTATAGATAGACTTGAAAGTCACTATAGTCACGACCAGACGACTTGAATATTCGGAGAACTATTTTAAGTATTTAGTAACAAAATGGCGTCCTGTAAAAACTATATTGGTTTTAACTAGAATCTACATTTTCCGGTGACAACCGCGTCAAGGTACTATCTACAATATTTACAAGATGACCAGACGTTTCGCCAGAGTCTCAGAGAAACCACTGAGGATGCTACATCACAGTATCACAGTAAGTTCTAAGATTATATTGGTTTTCTCTGCCATCTGTAGAAAATAAATTGTGTAAATAGTAAAATACATTTATAGAGGAGCCTTCAATTATTGATGTTTTTATGTAGCGTAAACGGAATGGAAACATTTATATGGTCATCCATATACCGTTTTGTCGAGAGAGTCATTAGGTATTCTACTACTAGAAGGTGTCCAGTACTAGTAAGTATAGAGGGAGCGAGAAGGTCTTCTGAAGTCATGTCTGTATATGGATTAAATGAGTTTTCCATATGTTTTATCGGTTTATAGAGTGAGTAAGAGGTTCATTATGAGCAATTGCATTATGGCGAGTGGTCGACAGTATGATCGTATTGGTTACCGTATGTAATGTGAGAGAGCAAATGAGAGAGAGAAAAAAGAGAGATAGACGTCATCGTCGTTTATATTTGTATGTAGAATAAATGATTTTTTCATATGTGTTAGCAGTTTATAAAACTAACACTCTCCGTATGTAATACGAGAGAGAAAGTGATAGATAAAAAGGGGGGATGGAGAGATAAAGGAATAGAGAGAGAGAGAGAGAGAGAGAGAGAGAGAGAGAGAGAGAGAGATAGAGAGAGAGAGAGAGAGAGAGAGAGAGAGAGAGAGAGAGAGAGAGAGAGAGAGAGAGAGAGAGAGAGAGAGAGAGAGAGAGAGAGAGAGAGAGAGAGAGAGAGAGAGAGAGAGAGAGAGAGAGAGAGACAGTGGAGGAGAGGGAGGAGGAGAAATAGAGGGACAGAGATAGAGAGAAGCGCCAGTTGTTTCCATATGTAATATGAGAGCGAAAGTGAGAGATAGGGGTGAGGAGACGGAGAATAAAGGAAGAGAAGTAGAGAGAGGAGAGATAGAGAGACGTCAGTTATATCCATATGTAATGTGAGAGATAAAGTGGGGAGAGAGAGAGAGATAGGGAAAGAGTCGTCAGTCGTGTCCATATGTAATGTGAGAGATGTATTGGGGGGGGGAGAGAAAGAGAGGGAGGGATGGGGGGAGAGAGCCGTCAGTTGTGTTTGTACGCATAATAAATACTTCAATAATACTTCAATAAGCATGTTCATGTATGAAAGAGGTGGGAGAGAAGTCAGTATTATATGTCCGTTTGTGCTGTTTAAATTTGAAATAAAAATAAACCAATGTCAGACTCATAGGGACAAGTAAGTTAATGTTCTTCACCAGTAATATTATTATCATAAATATTAACACCTAAATTAATTGTAACTCATTGATATATATTTTTTATTAATATATTTTGTCTTTAATTAATTTTGTAGCTAGAAAAATAATATATATATACTATTTTTCTGCATATTAACTATTTCGTTTGCGTCATCAAAAGACGTTTAATTAAAGCTATGATATTTTTCAAATTAGTAAGTGTGCAGAAATTAAATAGTTTACAATAAATTGCGAAAGGACTTTTTACACGTACACATCTCAACATGCTAACTTTGTATTCCTAAAAGGATGATATTTGGTTACTTATAGCCACATATCCCTCCACCTACACTAACGGTATGGAGATCCACCCACGCCCCATACACTTACGGTGTTGACGACCTACACATCCACTTTATACGCGTGCAGAATTAAAGACGCGCATATTCTGCCACACTCCTAAGACAATCCCCCCCCCCCCCACTTAAAACTACGGTGTTTATGAAGTACATTTAGAGGGAATTAATAATCAAATGTGTGTATTTTTTGGTTATAATTTTTTTAAATATATTTAAAAATAAAATAATACAAATACTAAATTGAGTATAAATTACACTAAGTTAAACATTTTCCCGCTATTTCTCTAAGGATAAATGCTGCATATCCAAAGTGCAATGTCTGGAAGGGAGCCATGAAGGTTCAGAAGGTTGGCTGAAGCACAACTTCTATTTAGACTAAGAACAAAACCGTGACAGCAATTCTTTTCTCTAAGTGTCAAAATGGTTGTAGTCCGGGTCCATTAAACTTTATCACAGTCTGAATGAAAATGTCGCACCTTTCTCTACACTTATTTATTGAAATGAATTGTTTTTGCTGTAATGGTAAAAATCATTTTATTTTTAATTCATATAGCAATTGTTAACAACTGTTAATACTGTTAATAACAACTGTAATAACATTTATTCAATCTTACACTTTGACAGAATACAGTACATAATTTAGATATATGTACTTCTAAACAGCATAACAAATCGAAAATAAAATAATATTGTGCTGATTCCAAAAGTAAATTAAAAATCACTATCAATTGAAACAAAAACAAATTGCGCACATTTAAGTAAATAATTCAAAACCAAAATATACCGGAATGGTTTTGTAATTGCAATTTTATCTCTGTTATTTAATAATAAGTTATCATTTGGCTTGTTAAAATATTATATAGCCAATTCGGCTATAGTAAAAGTCCTTATGTTGTTTATATACCTTACAAATAAACTATTAGCAGTAGTACTATTTGTGTACTAAAGATGTAATTAAAATAATAAATACGCGCAGTTTTATTATTGTATTTATACATCCATACGTGTATGGGTGGGTGGGTAAGTCATTACAACCGTGCGTGTATGGATGGGTGGGTGATTCATTATACCAGACGTGTATGGGTAGGTGGGTGATTCATTACACCGTACGTGTATAGGTTGGTGGTGAGTCATTACAACCGTACGTGTGTGGGTGGGTGGGTGAGTCATTACAACCGTGCGTGTGCGTGTACGGGTGGGTGTGTGATTCATTTCACCGTACGTGTATGGGTGGTCAAGTGAGTCATTAATAGCATACGTGTACGATTGGGTGGGTGAATCATTGTCAATGTACATGTGTTGATGAGTAGGTGAGTCAACTAGGGTGGTATGAGTTGTTTTTATAAACGTTAATTTCAATGTCAGTCAGAATTACAGTTGCATATTTCATAGTAATTAATTGATAATCTTTAATTTGAATGTAAATTACATTGAACAATCGTTTAGCAACATTATATAAGTGTAAATAAAAAAGTTTTTCTATTTAATTTTCTATTACTGTTTTTAACAAATATTAATAACTGTACTAATATAATCAATGACACATTACTAATACTCATAAATACCAATAGGGGGTTTCCGGTGCTTTAAAATTTAAATAATTAATTAATGGAACAAAATTTGTATAAACCAAAAGTACAAAAAAGTATAAAAAAAAGTAAAATGTATTGTAATCAACAGACGTATTTTTATATGTTGGTACTTGTGTGTGTGTCTGCAGTACATAGCCAGTAGGCGTATCTCAGTGGCACTCACAACTCTGCCGGTGGTTTATGAATCTTCCCTTCTCATCAGTGACGCCTCATTTAGTCCAATGATTGCTCCACTCTTGCCTTAATAACATCATTACTAATATTTATGGTCATACGATACTTGTAGACTTGTAAAGCTCAATTCTCTTGTTCTATTTTTGATACACATAGAGCGTGTGTCTGCCGTACATAGCCAGTAGGCGTATCTCAGTGGCACTCACAACTCTGCCGGTGGTTTATGAATCTTCCCTTCACATCAGTGACGCCTCATTTAGTCCAATGATTGCTCCACTCTTGCCTTAATAACATCATTACTAATATTTATGGTCATACGAGCCTTGTTGACTTGTAAGGTTCAACTCCCTTACTCGAGTTTTGAAGTAGTATGGACCAAACTTCCTAGTACTTGATAGATAAATTTATTTACAGCCAAATATTGTAGTAAGATATGAAAATATATTTTAATTACGTTTAATTATTACTATATATTTACTAATCCTTAAGACTTCAATTTATTCATCATTATGCTACATTAATAATAATCTATTTTTTTAATAAAGTAAGAACAATTAAAGAAAATAGTGTTAGACGTTCAGATTACACTACCCCGAGCACTTACATTAAAAAAAAACACACACACACACACACACACACACACACACACACACACAACTATAAAAACATGGGAACTAATTATTTTTTTATATGATTAAAAAGTATCTAAAACAGCTTTTGAACAGTTTCGGATTTTATTAAATAATTTTCAGTAAATAATTTTTTTAAAAGAAAACAATTTAATTTTTATTTGCTGGTATTTTGTTTGTTTATTGTTTATTGTTTATTCATAAGACGCCGATCGTCAAAATATGGGCGAATATGGATTTCGAATGAGTGTGATGAGTGTAGATGAGTGAATGTAGTCATTGTTACAAACTAAGGCCGACTATTCCTTAGAAAGTGTCATTAATTAATAGCCCAATGACAAATGAACAGCCGGTGGTTATCAGCTGATCCTTCTCAAAATGTATTGACTCTGATTGGGATCGAACTGAGAACCTTTAGCACATGAAGCTGGGATTGAACCAACTACGCTACCGACCAATTTGTCAAACAATTTGTCTAACATGCAACATATTATTTGTTCCAAAAGTATCAAGAAAAATTAAAAATTCACATAATCGTGCTTGAATTGAATCGAGTGTTCATAATTAGTTCGTCTACCTGCACATTTCTTCGCCAATTAATAAACCCAAATTAACTAGGCACTGAATTTTGTAAGGTACGATTTAATTTAAAGACAGCTTGATTGTATTTGTGTGACTTAGTTATATCTTTTATAGCACTAAATATTTTTAGTTGTAATTGTCGTGTCATATATGTACAAGTATCAAAAAAATTGTTGCTATACATTTACGACTTAAAATTTAAATCAAACCAAATCAAACAAACTTCTAAATACGTTTAATAATTGACCAAATCGTGAAAATACATACACACATAACAAACATGTAGATACACATTTACACAACTGATCATTAAGGTGATATATTTTCTGATTTTTTTACAATTACGAGTTCTGTACGAGTAAAGTCGGAAGATTATACTACGAACTCAACTACCAGTTAGTAGAGTCTAATTTACTACTACAATTACTAGTTTACAATTACTAGTTTCACTACTTTTACAACAGACTGGAGACCTGACTGTTTTACTCCACTCCAGCTTACTCCAGGATATCCAGTGAGATATTTCACATGGAATTTCCTTCACTCTAAACATTTACTTTTATATGAAAACTATTAAAAGTGTTAATAATATGCCATGATGAGGATGTTACAAACTAACTTTATACCTTCATGAATACACCTTTGTAGTTAATGTGAGGTTCTTCAAAGCTTTTATAATGGGGTAAGAATGTGAACGATACTTTCAACCCTTTCTATAGCAAAAGATTTGTTTTTACCACACAAGAAATACTAAATTTTTCCAAAGGATTGCCATGTGGGGGTTTTTATGAGGTTTTCCGACGAAATTAGTAGCTGATTTGGGAAAACTTTTTTTATGTTAAGTAGTATTATTTTGCTTGATACATCACTTTTAAGTCATTGTACATTTTCTACTCTATAATGAAATATTCCCAAAAAATCAATAAACATAATTAATATGACTAAAGTTACTTTATTCTAATTTTCTATCCCATTATACAAATATAATGACTTACAAGTAACAATTTGTCCATATATTGCATAGTGAAAATACATTCGTTATCATTTAAAAATATGATAAGATCACTTATAAATACAATTGCATTGTTTCAATTAACAATGCAATTGTATTCAATACATTGATTTTTTGAAGCAAAATTCATAAACGAGATAAATATTTTCAGATAAGCAAGACAATCTGCTTTTATTTAAATAACCCATTGACCTATTAGTTTATTTTCTCTGCGCAGTTAGTGCGAATAAATAGTTTAATAGCTATTAAAACAAGTAAAATATAAGGATTTGGGGAAAAAATCATAAAAATGCAATTTTCAAAGTAGAGCGAAACTGTTATGACTTTATTTTTACAATAAAATAGTCTTCAAAAATATATACTTTATGTGTACCTAAAAACTAGTTATAGTAATGAAATATTTTTTTATTTTTATAAAATTTGAAAGTAATTGTATATATATTTTGTAAGCAATTAAAAGGCATTACTGAGTTGCTGTAGTTTGGTTGACAGTTTGATTCTCTACAAGAAAATATTATAGTTTATAAATAATATTTTTAAATCATCACACGACAAAAGGTTCTTTTCTAAACCGATGTAAAATTCGTCATTTTTACTTTACCCAAATGTACTAAACAATGTTTACCTAGAACTACAGAAAGATAAAACTTGAGTGAGAGTTGAAAAATATAAGATAAACTTTATAATACACAAATATAATAAAAATAGAAACTCACACTAATGATAGGTCTAATCCTTTAGTCATAGACCCACCATGACTAATAACAAAGCAATTCCACTCGTCTGCTTATTTTTACAATCAAAAACTGAAAGCTAAATTTGATTTTGAAACAAACCAGCTGATTGTTACAAAGCTGACAAGGAAATGAAAGCAGCATTTGAAGCACATAGAGTAATTATTGTCATACACATCGTAGTTTGGCGCAAGATATTGCCAATTTGCGATGTATATTTAGGTTTTAAAACGATCAAGTGGTAGCTCATATATTTTTTTAACAATATTTAGGTCTTCACTGATAGTTTTTATTAATATTTTTTAACCATTTTATGCAATAGTTTTTTTTTTTTTACGCATTGTTACCATGCCGTAACAGTTCCGTGATAGCAATGTTGAGCTCAGATCGTCCATCACGGAACGGTTCCGTGAAAATGGGCCAATAGTAATCTTTATTAATATAAAGGACAACACTGTACTACCAAAGTAAACTAAGTCTACCATTAGACTGACGACTTGACATTAGACATTGACATAAGAGTTCTTTGTTGTAAGAAGTTATTATTACAAAAGTAGATATAGTAATTTAAACATATGCTAAGTTAATATACGTCAAACCGCGTAATGAAAATGGTATTGGAATTTTGGTGTAAATGAGATTATAAAAAGTGTGGTGTATCTAGGGCGGGTGCCAAGATTACAGGACAAGGGCTACTTGGGGCTGGCTGTTTGGCTGATACCCAACCGCCTCACGTACCGGCCCAATCAATAGCTTCCAGCAGTATACGTAAATATGTAAAAGAATCAGAGCAAAGTTCTGACGAAAATCGAACTCACCAATGGGTTCTATATAGGCATTATTATATATCTGTATTAAAATGTGATAAAATGTTAAACGAAGCATTTTAATTTTATAATTGCTAAGTAATGAATCAAAATTAATTAGGATTAAAGCTGAGAAGAATTGTGTCCAATTAAAAAAGTGTATATGCAATAATGATGTAGTTGCTTGATATATACTTTCACTCAGTTATACATAGACGTCTGACTGTGAGGAGATATATTTAATTTTTAGATTCGGTATATGTTTTGAACAAATTATTTGAAAATCAAATAAAATAGACGAATTTCTAGTTTTTCTTGCAGTTAAAAAAGTAGATGTACCTTGTTAAAAGTTATACAAAACTGCACATACCACTAAAAACTAAATAAATACAATACCGTTATGTTTGCTTATCATATCTGTTCGCTTTTAACGTACTCGAGTTGGTGTGTAGTCCTGTTGCATCACTTATTTTATTTAATCGGTGATTTCATTTGTGTTATAATCTCATTTTCTATATTTAATGTCAGTTCTGATGCAACCACTAATTATTTGCCATATATAAATTGAGATTTTCTCATTTTCAGTAAATAGCAGCAATAAGTTCCATAAGCTTCAATATATTTGGTCGTTTTTCATCTGAAGGTAGACCAAATAACTTTGGCCTTAAGGATTCACTCAAAGCAAAACGACAATTTTTAAATATCTCATATCGTAATAATAGAATTACTATACAAATACTTTATCAGTCAGATGGGTCAATATGGAGATAATCTAAGTTGACTGAGTTTTAGTTTTCTTTTATATTATGAAGTGAATCCGCACATCTATTGCGTATTTCTACTAATTAATCAACTTTATAAGCTTTATAAAGTCATATTGACAAACACAACAAAAAACAGACCTTTTTAAGGCAACAGTCTGCCATTTCGTGTATGTATTTGTTTGTTTGTGCAACGATTAGCCTACAGCCAACGCGTTGGTCATTTTCGTTACATTTGACAATTGGATACTTTTTTCATTTCTTTATTACAAAGTCATTATTTATTAATTTGCTAATTATTAATTACAAAATTTAAATGAAAAACATTGCCTCGTTCAAACGCCCAATTATTTATGCCTCATTCAACATTTTAAATGTTCCCTCTCCAGTGTTACGCATATAATTGTGCCATCTGCCAATTTTATGCCAACAACTGGTTAGCATTGTAAAATACTTGTAACGCCAAAAAGCGTTATAAACGAATCTTTAACGCCTATCGTTGGGTTACTTATGGTTGAATTAGTTAACTTATTGATGTGACGAACTTATTAATGTGAAGGTATGATGGTGCAATATGTCAAGATATTCCATGTGATGAATGACGTGTACGGGTATCCATCTGTGATATTTACCCACCCGCCACCTTTACACGCACAGTGGTATTGATCCACCCACCTACCGAAACACGTATAGTGGTATTGACCCACCCATCCACCCATACATGTACAATGGTATTGACCCACCCATGCACCAACATTGTTATCTTGAACGGTACTAACCTAACCTACCCTAAGCTAACCCAAACCAACCTAACCTAACCTAAATCTTCGGTAGTTATCTCTGCTTCTGGTATCATACACATATATGTCTCGAATACTAGTTATGACACATTTTCTATACAAAAAAAGACTTCCGGATCACCTTTTTGCCATTTGAACGTTCTCAACAGCTCCACAGCTCTACGCTATTGGCGATACAAATCAACCCCTAATATGCTATCATCAGTACCAGCTTAAAGATGTTCTTGGCTATTGGATCAAGACATATATGCATAAGAACAATTTAGTTACATCACACTAACGATGAGTTACCTAATTTTTTTCTAATTGCTTACAATAAAAATTGTAAATTTTCTCAAATATATTTTTTGTTATTACCAATAGAAAAAAAATTGCAGAAGAGTTAATTCCCAAGCATGACATTTTAATTGAAATAGAGATTGAAATGTATTTAAGTTAAGTCTTAACTCCTGGTCTGTTCACTTTGGTGTTCATACGATAGCCAATTTTTAATAAAACTATTTGAAATTCAGAAAAAAAATTAAGAGGCTAAAGTTGTATTTTTTACAAAAATTATTTTTTGACTATGAGTCTTTCATAAAATTTGAAATGTCGTCAATCGTGTTACAATAAAGCTCAAAAACGTAATCATGCATGGTCAAGTCTTAATTTTTTCAATAACTTTTCGTTATAAGGCCATTTTTAGTAAATTTCAAAACAAAAATCTTAATATTAAATAAAAGGCAAAGTCTGATTGTTCAAAAGAAAGAAAAAACTATAACATACAGTCATAAAGGTCTGTCTATGGCCTTAAGGTTGTGCTCGAAGTCTTTTAATTTATAAAAATACCCAGAGAGTAAACCTAGATACGAATACACCTAAGTAATAAAAATATTCAGTTGTATTTAAGCAGATATTCGATTTCCACATTGTACTGTTTTATAGTAAAGCCAATCTTCAAGCTAAATAAGTCTGAGCAGTTATTAAAGTCAATATTGACGGATTTATAATTCCAAATCAAGAGAATAATCGAGGGAGATTAACCTAGCTTTACGATCACTTTACTAAATTATTATTGATGTATACAACTGAAGAAAAAATAGATTCGAAATAATATAAGTCTCAGACATGTGCCGGGGGGGGGGCACTAATTTGATTATAAATAAAATTGAGTTTGAATACAACATACTAATTCATAATGATGGTGAATGGGTAATAGGATATTGCTTTTAATTTTAAAAATCTACCACAAGAGTGTTTCATATATTAATTCGCAACTGGATAAGCATGCAGTCAGTTGGATTAGATTTTCAGTTAAATTTTTAAAAATTGCAAAATAATTAATTCCCAATAATTGTGAAATCTTTTAATTTTTTTATCAAGCTCTTTTGGTTTAGTTGCTTTGTTCAACTTTTTCTGCGAAGTAAGCTGCACAACAAGATTTTAACGGCAAGATTATTTTTGTTTCGTTCAGTTTATAGCCTCCTTACAATACAAATATATTTAATAGTGTACAGTATGTTTAATGCGTACAACCTAAGGGAGGTGGTTCTTCTATACCTCAACGTTGCACAACGAAGCACACTGAAGCGAAGTTTAATCAGCAGTGTTTTGTTGTGCTGATGGAGCTGATTTTCCTCGTTATGAAGTAGATTGATTTAATTTTCGTCTGAAGTAAAACAACGTAAGTTATTTAACCTGATTCATTCTGTACCGACCGCTCAAAGCAACTCAATTCTAGGGCAGGAGAACCAAGAATTTAAGGACTATTTTCTCTCTACGAGTAATGTTTAGTTTTCATTTAACAATACTAGATAAGAAAATACAAATTATTATCTTAAAGTTGATAGGTGACATGAAACCACATATAATATATTAAGAAGAATATTGCAATAAAATTAAAAATAACTAAAACCGAACTCATGAAATATTCCACTTTAGTACGTAAATATAATTTATTTTTGGTTTATGATTTATTTATGAAATTTTAATATTCTACATGAGCTTTAAAATATATTTTTAATTATTTTTATTTATTTATTTAGTCACTATTAACGGATTCTTGATGTCTAAGCCCCATTTCGGTTCAATTTCTGTACTATAATGTCTAAGATTTGTTTTGGATAGTATTTTTTTGAGTTTTAGAGAGTGATTTTCTACTATAAATAATAGTTAACTTAAAGACAGTTGCAAATGTTTAACAACGAGCTTAATTTTTACATGTTTCAAGGATTGATCGTTGTATAATTTCATCGAGCTATTTGATGTAAAATATTATGTTTACCATTCCATAGTTCACATTCCAGGCTTTAGGAACTGTATTGAAACATGGCATACTACAGTATGTTTTATTTTTTATTAATTTATTTATGTTTTTATGATATTTGTAAATTTTATTTTCAACTATTTCCCTAAGGATTTAAATATGCATATGGGTAGTTAAATTGTCTCGGAGTCATCGTTAAATAGTAGATAACTGACTATTATAGTATCGACGCAGTGTTGAGTTGATCCATGTTATTTAATCCATTCATTTTCACCAATCCTAGATTACTTTTAATCAGATACATTTAAATTGGAGAGCCAGTGGCGGGGGAGTCTAAGGCGTCAGGACTCCGCCTAAGAAATATTGGAGGTTCCAATCCGGGCTTTGATTGTTAGATTTATTTTTAATGTTAACCTTGTACTTTCCCCCTTACTCTATCTTATGTTCCCGTACAGATCTACCCATAATAAGCTAGAAAAGGAGATCGGTATATCCTTAAAAAAAATAATAATAATAAAATAGTGATGGACCCATTACCCCTTGTCTTGCACCAATTTCGTTTAAAATAATTAAAAAATTTCCTTTTACGTTTTCGTTTTTATATAGAGTCAATTAGTGTTTCGTATAAAAAGTAAAGTTTTGAGGTCCAAGCTTTCTTCTATTAAAGTTTGGAAGATAACGTCTTGGTCAAAAGGACCATTTGCCATATAAAAGTAAAATTCGTAACATCGATTTAACGTCTAAAATAACATCTATTTTAGATCTTTTGATGTGTTAGGATATTCTAATTTGTTCTGAACAAGAACTCTTTTATCTGATTTTTTATACCTATGAATTGTTTATATATTATATTTGAAGATAGATCATACTAAAGATATTACCGTTTTTACATCCAATCTAAAAATGATAAACCAAAAACTCTTCGCGTTCCAGTTTTCAATATTCAAATACTGAATTAAGACTATGCATTAGTAAAAATCGTCTGTTATAAGTATCATTTTGGGGGCACTACTATTTATTTGATAATCATATTCAGTACAAGTGAACGTCACACAACACAAATCTATTACAATATAAGCACAAAATGCAAAAATATATTACAATATAAGCACAAAATGCACAAATATATTACAATACAAGTACAAAATGCAAAAATATTATGGTGATCGATTTCGGTGAAGCACGCTCACCTTCCTCAGACCAGAGGGATTCCTAACAAAACAATGGAAAATGGTGTTCAAAAACTCAATTTATAGGCCTATGATCACGTGACCTCGTTGGCTTGAATCGTCAAAATGGTGGCTGCTGTGATATTATTGGCTAATCGTTATTGGCAGTTACTTCTGTTCTTTTAATCGCTTAAAATACAATATTAAAACCTATTTCGGAATTAAAATTAACATGTTTATTTATTAGTTTATCACGATCCTTACATTTTTCTTTAAAGATAAATAACTCTTCCCATGCATTCATAATCCTACCCTTATTAAAAACTTTTAGAATACTGTACCTACATTTTCATCTATTTTTTTCAAACTGTGAGTATAATTCAGAAGAAGTTTTGTTACATTAGATCTTTCAGGTTTCTTATTTTTTAAAGCACAAACGTGGTTTTTATATCTTTTGTTAAAAGTTACATTCTGACCTATGTAAAACATATTACAAGCATTACAGTTAATCCTATATATTTCTAAATTATTCAATTTATCTTCACTTTCAATATTCGGGTGTAAAATATTGGACATAGTATCACGAGTCTTATAAGCTATTGATAAATTTAATTTCTTAAATCTATCAGCAACTCTTTGCGTAAATAGTCCATTATACTGGAGGGATACATACTTATTTTATTCTTTATAGGATTTTTCTCTTTTAAGTGTTGTTCGTTTATCGTCTCGAATTTTATTTTTTATTTTCTTTTTTATTCTACTTCCAATTTCATCAATTATTGATTCCTTGTATCCATCTCATCCTAATATTTATTGGTAAGATCACCTTTTAGTTTTGGAATTTATTTTCCTTGATAAAATATTCGGTTTTACTAACATAATCTTCTTTTTTTAAGAATTACAATTGTGTTGCTCTTATTCGCTTTAACTGCAACTAGATCTTCGTCCTGTAATTTCTGTTTTACATCTAAACAAACTTTAAAATTTAGAACCTGTTTTAAATCATTAGTTTGGACCTTCACTGTGTTGCATATTTCTGCAAAAACATTGGTATAATACGGATTGGTACTGTATTTGTACCAACACGTATTATGATAATTAAAAAACTATAGTCATATTGTAAGTGATGACAACTTTGGAGAATGAGCTGATCTACACTTCATTTTGACAAGATAACATCATTTTTGTAAATTATTAAACAAGATAACTAATGGGAACTATCAGCATTTGAAGTTTTATAGGCACAAATTATTAAATATGTTGTCATTTATTGTAGTATAAATATGAATTTATATTTCAATACGATAAATATACTATTTATTTATTTATAGTTGTTCTTATTATTTTATTTCTACAACACCAACAATATTTAACGTGTACATTCAATTCGGGCTGTAAATACTAATAAAACTGATTAAAAGAGAGTACATATATTTTTATAAAAGGAACATGGAGTTAGGGACAGTTATAAGCCATTTATAATGGTAAACGCTGCACATCTATAGCCCAGGATCTGGAAGGTTTCCAGTGAGGTTCATGAGGTTGGCTTGAGTGCAACTCTATTCAGACTTCAGAACAAAACTGTGACAGCAATTCTTTTCTGTAAGTAGTAAACTGGCAGTAAGGAGTATTCATTTGAATTTGTCACCGATTCCAACAATTCAGAGTACGCTGGAAATGGGAACGTTAAATATTTCAACATTATTTTTATATTATATTGCAAGATTACATTATTGATAGCCCTGTACGTATGAGTGGGAGGGTCAATACCACTATACGTTCATGGGAGGGTGGGTGGATCAATTTCACTATACGTTCGTGGGAGGGTGGGTGGATCAATTTCATTGTACGTTCATGGGAGGGTGGGTGGATCAATACAACTGTACGTTCATAGGAGGGTGGATGTATCAATTTCACTTTACATTCATGGAAGGGTGGGTGGATCATTTTCACTGTACGTTCATGGGAGGGTGGGTGGATCAATACTGGTAGTATTATTTTAGTTATTCGATGGTTACATGATTGATACATACTTATTTCATACATTTAGTATGAAAGCTCGTATATATAAATCAGTAAGTAATATTTGTCTTTGTCATCAGAAAATTTAGACGATCAGCTTCTTTTCCTTCGGCAACGGTAATAACCGTCATAAGATGTTCTCATAAATTATTATCATTAGTAAATATCTAACGGATTATAATTACAAAACATGAAACTTGAACGATACATAAATATTTTAAAAATAGTAAGTATGATGAATATGAATGTAACAATATATGTCAACCATTTTGTATTGTTTCGCCAGATTTAAATCTATTCCCTTTTTTGGCAAACAACAGTCGACATTAAACTGACCTACCATCATTCACGGAGAAGGTCGATTACACCACTAAACATATCATTCCAACAGCAACAGTAACAACAATCAGGATCATAAATACAATACTGCTCAACAGAGCCGAACGCTGCCGATTTATTTGTACATTTATTTACGACCAATGGTAGGGTTGTTTCTATATCAGCCGGGTTTTGGTCAGATATATGGTCCCTCGGGTATTGCCTTAATCTACGGTTATATGTGGAACGTTTCTCTTCTCTCCGAAAATAGGACACTTTTTCTTACCTAACTGAAAATGTGTAGGTTCAGTGAAAACATTCGTAACGCAATCTCTCTCATAGCTTGTTAGCTTTCCAAACTCGCGCATGACCAAACTTATGTGATATTTTAAAGATTGTTGTATTACTAAATGATCAATCGACTGTTTTTTTCGTAAAAAAATATATAGGCCTAGAAGCTTGTGCGTAAACTTGTGAAGTACCAACCGTTCGCTCAGTTGAGGATTCGAACCTCGTGATTGCCCTCCACAGTCCAAAGCTCTTTTACCAACACTTAGAAAAATCAACGTAAAGTTAACTCCTTTTTCAATTGAATATCTTAAGGCTCTACTGTACCAGACATCTCGGATTGTTACCAACAAGAACAGTGTTAATAACAATATTTCCAAATAAGACAACTCACGTAATAGGAATACTGATGAGTACACTTGCGCTCTCCAATTGACCACAAAAACAGCTGATAATTTGAGTCACAAAATTTAAGATGGAATGAGAAATCTGTGTGCTTATAAAAGCAATTCTCTTACGTTCTCAACAATTTACCCACAAGATCATTCATTTTGGGGTCTATCGTTAGTAAAAATAAATAAAAAAATAATAGCTATACAGCAGTTTGGACTCATAGAACCTTCAACTGCGTAACTTGACTTCCTTCCACCAGTCCCATATCCATAGACATCTTGTGATCCCCCCTCTCACCTTTATTTATGAAATACGAACATTCAGTTTCCTTATATGTGGCATTTATTTATAACTATCAGTCCATTTGTAGACAGTAGACTTGGCGCAGTACAGTGTGTAGTAGATCCAGTGTTACACGCCTGAGGCAAGCATTCGTTTTGTTTTTGTAAGCTAAAACCGTCGTGCGCTTCATTATGTAAACACAATACAATTATACCCAAAGTAAAATTTATTGTTCACCATTTATAAAGATATTAATGATCCGTTAGTGTAAGTTTTATTTTTGAGTTACAAAGTAGCATTCGAAATTAATTCAATGGTTTATACAGCATCCTCACATTAGAGACGCGTCATTACCGCCCTAGCTGGCTACCGTCTTGCCCTAAGCTGGTTTTCATTTCATAACTTATTCCTTACAACAACAGTTCTTAAAGTGTGTTGGCACGTTTACATACAATGTATTTTGGTGGTTTTTTACGACAAACTGTTTCTATATTCATTAAAGTAGAGGACGAATATTGCCTGTGTATGGCACAGTTTATATAATGTCATTACTGTAAATATGTATTGTATTTAAAAAATCGAGAATTTTAAATATGAAACAAACATAAAATATATTTTTGTAATATATTCTACTTTAGGTTTACCTTTATACGTGTAGTTTGAATCATTTCACTCTAATTTTTACTGTTATTAAGCTGTTTTAATATCTTAACATCTTAACATAAACTTTAATACCACGAATAGTGTTAAAGGCTGCCATAAAATAAATATAACAATCATTTAACATGAAAATGGAACCTAATAATATGCTGTACACTGAAACGTTTCATAACACATTAAATATTTATGTCAAGGTGCTTGAACCGTGAAAATGTTGACGAATATTCTTTGAAGGCTATAAAAGCGTACTAAGAAAAGATTTTAAAATATTTTTTCTCAAAAATATAAATTAAGGTATATATTAAATCAGTTTATTTGTTACCTTTATACGAATCAGAGTGCCTAGGATAATACACCTTGACACGAGCTTATGTTTTGATAATATATGCGTTCAGCGTGAATAAAAGTAATAAAATTAATTTACTGTCGGGGTTGGCACGCAAAGCATTCAGGAGTGTTGCCTAGTTAAATGAAAATGTTAAAGCAATTATAAAACTTCATATTAAGTAATTTGTCGCATTCGTCACATGTTAATATATTGGAATGTAATTGTTTGAGATTACGATTTTGTTTAGTTTTAATATATTTATTTAATTATTAGTAAATGGCGATCAGTCATTTTTTAGTTGTTATATTTTTAAATCAACGAGTAATTGTTGGGTCTATATAATTTATTATTCATCAATTATTTATTCGTAACATTTATTGTTAGATTTCTTCCATTATTTATTATTTTAATGTCTATAACGTTACCTTAGAACAAATTCACAGCTAATTCATTAAAACTTTACTAGTATTGTCCCAAATGATTTATTGCAACGTTTCTATCTTAATAGAGACAAGTTTATGATCATTTTATTAAAAATCACATTACATTTTTTAGGGGTTTGTTATTTAATCCTGACAAAAATAATAATGGGCCATATATTGAATTTTGACAACGTTTTTGTTTACGTTTATATATTTATTGTGTGTTTTTATTGGCAATACAAATGAACTTTACAGAACACAACCTATTGTAATAAGCTTTAGTAATGTGACGGTCTATTGTATTGTATTTATACCAATATAGAAAACTATGATTAAGATACTATTTTTATTCTATATCGTTATCTACAAAAATAACGTTACTAATCATGTTATTATACTTTACTTAGTAATCTTATTATAGTAAAATTTGCAAAAGTACTACACTCCAGTAATTAAAACTGTACACTGTTATACGCAAATTTTAAAAAATTACATTTGGTTACATGTATTGGTCACATAAACGTAAAATCCTTTGTTTGGGAAAGCAACAATTTACTTTGTTAAACAAAGGTTGAAAGCGTCGTTTCCATTTAATAAATGCTAAATCCAACCAAAAATGTTTTTAGGAACTCCACCTTCACTACGAAATTGTTATATTCATGAAAGTATAAAGCTGATTTCTAAGGATAGTACAACCCCTTAATTATTTTTTCAACCCTCAATATAATATTTAAAAATTTAATAGTTTCCAAGCAAAAGTAAATTTCCCAAGGCAATGGAAACTCCATGTTATATACGTTACAAGATATCCTGGAGTCCACTGGAGAGGAAGTCTAGCCTCCAGTATGTTGTAAAAGTAATAAATAAAGGAATAATAAGTAATTAAACTATTCAAACTGGCTGTTGAGTTAATGATAAGTTCCCTCATGAGCGTTATGGTATGTTGGTATCAGGTAATAGCATATTTTACTACCAGAGTTGTAAGTGCCACTAAGATACGCCTACTGGCTATGTACTGAAGACACATGCTCTATGTATCAAAAATACAATAAGAGAGTTGAGCCTTAAAAGTCTACAAGTATCGTATGATCATAAATATTCGTAATGATGTTATTAAGGCAAGAGTGGAGCAATCATTAGACTAAATGAGGCGTCATTAATGAGAAGGGAAGATTCATAAACCACCACAGAGTTGTGAATGCCACTGAGATACGCCTACTGGCTATGTACTGCAGACATACGCCCTATGTATCAAAAATACAATAAGAGAATTGAGCCTTACAAGTCAACAAGGATCGTATGACCATAAATATTTATAATGGTGTTATTAAGGCTAGAGTGGAGCAATCATTGGAGTAAATGAGGCGTCACTAATGAGAAGGGAAGATTCATAAACCACCACAGAGTTGTGAATGCCACTGAGATACGCCTACTGGCTATGTACTGCAGACATACGCCCTATGTATCAAAAATACAATAAGAGAGTTGAGCCTTATAAGTCAACAAGGATCGTATAGGCATAAATTTTCTTAATGAAGTTATTAAGGCAAGAGTAGAGCAATCATTAGACTAAATGAGGCGTCACTAATGAGAAGGGAAGATTCATAAACCACCACAGAGTTGTGAATGCCACTGAGATACGCCTACTGGCTATGTACTGCAGACATACGCCCTATGTATCAAAAATACAATAAGAGAATTGAGCCTTACAAGTCAACAAGGATCGTATGACCATAAATATTTATAATGGTGTTATTAAGGCTAGAGTAGAGCAATCATTGGAGTAAATGAGGTGTCACTAATGAGAAGGGAAGATTCATAAACCACCACAGAGTTGTGAATGCCACTGAGATACGCCTACTGGCTATGTACTGCAGACACACGCTCTATGTATCAAAAATACAATAAGAGAGTTGAGCCTTACAATTCAACAAGGATCGTATGGCCATAAATATTTGTAATGGTGTTATTAAGGCAAGAGTGGAACAATCATTGGACTAAATGAGACGTCATTAATGAGAAGGGAAGATTCATAAACCACCGGCAGAGTTGTAAGTGCCACTGAGATATGCCTACTGGCTATGTACTGCAGACACACGCTCTAAGTATCAAAAATATAATAAGAGAGCTGAGCTTTATAATTCAACAAGACTCGTATGACCATATACATTTGTAATAATGTTATTAAGGCAAGAGTGGAGCAATCATTGGACTAAATGAGGCGTCACTGAAGTGAAGGGAAGATTCATAAACCACCGGCAGAGTTGTAAGTGCCACTGAGATATGCCTACTGGCTATGTACTGCAGACACACGCTCTACGTATCAAAAATATAATAAGAGAGTTGAGCTTTACAATTCAACAAGACTCGTATGACCATATACATTTGTAATAATGTTATTAAGGCAAGAGTGGAGCAATCATTGGACTAAATGAGGCGTCACTGATGTGAAGGGAAAACATTAAATGGGAACGTACTTAAACTATTTTACAGTTAAACGTATACCAATATGAAAATTATCTTATAATTATGCAGTTAGTGAAACTGCATATTTATATGAAATTTCTCTCTTCGAGTAATCCATATTTGTTTTGTTTTTTGGATAAATAAATAATAATGTTAGTTTGCTATCCAAATGTAAATAAATCTTAGATATTAACAACTAAATAATCATGGCTAGGCTGTTTAGTTATTTTTAATCTCGTCATTTAAAACACTCCATTAATTTAAAAATTTGAACTAATTTATTATGGATTCGTGACGAGTTCAGTTATACATAATACAGAAGGAGTGTCTGTGTGGGATTTAGCAGGACTTTCCTCCAGCCAAGGCCCTTTTACGCGATATATGAAGGAGTTAAAGTTTCATAAACAGCATACATCAACAGACTCGCTATATTACGTCCAGGGCTTTGCGTTTATTTTAATATGAGTTGTATTTTATGGAAAACGGTATTTGTACATTGCAAGCGTTATTACGTTGCGACAGTCTATCTACATCCTGATTACTGTTTATATTAAAATAATAATGATTATGTACACATGCTTTACCATTTAAATTTACGATTTATTACTTGTATAATTTTTATCTAAAAAAATTAAGGTTTCCATAAACAGGATATAGTATGCATTCAAAACCAGCTACCAAAGTAAAACGAGGAGAAATTTAAAAAAATTTAAAGTGGATTAACTATCAAAAATGTTAATACAAACTAAAATATAAGGAACATGTGTTGTTTTTTTATATTTTCTACCAACAAAACTAAAACATAAATTAGTTTTTTCTACTCTCTTTTTAAAAATAAAAAACTATAGAAATAATATCTTTATTAGTAGTATTCTCAAATGAAAACAGTTCTAAGCCAATATCTAAAAATCTACTTCGATAGACAGGTTATCACCGTCAGGCTCTTCACAAATATTTTTATTATTATTTGATATATTGTCATGGTTTTAACATTAGTTTTTTACAAATCATTGACATCACTAAACGTAATACAGTTCAAAGATGGTTATTATTACTAATTTCTCTATTTGTAGTTACCACAGTAGTACTTTTTAGATAGGGTTGTTTTGAATAGAAACACTATTTTAACTTTATCTATATATATTCGTTATTTACCTTATAATGTAATAAAAACTCACTTTATTAAAATTGCAATTACTTTACCGGCGTGGTGGTTCAGTGGCTAAGGCTTCGGAATGTGGAAGGCAAGGTCCAGCGTTCGAATCTCCACTGAGCCAACGGTCAGTACTTTACTCGTTGAATAAAGTTCACGCACAGGCTTGCAAGCCCATGTGAACTGGCGAGCGGAGTAAAAAAAATAATAACTTATATTCGTGATAAAATACTAAAATTACAATTACTACACAGATTGTGATTGATAATGATTCTCTCGGCTAGTAGATTTACACAACTTTACATCTCATAACTTGAAACGTTTCATTTTTCATTTAAATGATCTTTGGGATTAACAAATTCATTAAGTTGATCAAATTGTTATGTCTGCTCGAGTGGCGAAGTGCTGTAACCCTGCTACTTGGGGACAAAATGTTGTGGAGACTGTAAGCGATGTTTCTATGCTCGGTCCTCTTAATACAGACACGCCGTCCACTCAATGGTTTCCATCGACGTAGAAATTACCAGAGATGTTTGGCATGTCCTTGTTTGGTGGTAGTCAGTGTTCGGATGTTGTGTAGAGAAGAGAACTTAGTATCAGGATTGTCAATCAGGTGAAAATCACACCAATACTAGGTGGTTCGGACTCCACCTAAAGCTGTAGGTATCGTATTTGCTCTGCTAATTGGGCTATTAATAAATTGCCCATTCTGATCATAAGTCTGACTCAGTTTGTAATCTGGGTACAAAGGGCATCCAACACTATGATAATTCATATTCGCCTTAAAATAAGTAAAACAACTTTGTGTCGGCGTCTCATATCTAAGAGAACGAGCGAAACTGGATATATGTAAGTAATATTGATGTTTACAAAAATTACTGAACAGGTACCTATAGTCATTCAACGTACTTGAACAGTGGACCTCGGTGACTGAAATCTAATGTGACATATTTCGTGTACTAATATAAGATTCATGAGAGGAACAGTCTACCTTAGTTAGTAACAATGACTACACTCGTTCAACCACATTCATCACACTTATTCGGCCATCTATCTACGATCAGCGTCTTAACAATGAATAGTTTTATTAGAATCGAAAGAACAAAAACATTTTATGTGCAACGTCCTTCTTTCAACGACCTTTTACTCAGGTTTTGCCATATTTCTCACGTTAGTACCTGGAACTATTCGCAGAAAAGTAAATATTCAGTGACAACAGCTGGAGACCCGAGGTCATTAAGCTGCTATTTATCACCGAGAAGGAAATGTCGTTAAATGTTACCGCGATCGTGATCGGCAGTCACGGGAACCGTTTACATAACCGTTCCTTGCCGGGTGCAGGAGCAGCTGTTACGTTTCTTTGACCCGATCCATATTAAATGTTACCGAATGCGAGAGAACACGGAACGAAACGTTCTAATATTAAATGAGAAACGTTTTTGGGCGACTTTGTATCACATGCTATATATACTATCTGTTATTCGTTTAGGTTTTTTCACCATATTGTATGTACATTGTTTGTCATAAACTATTGAGATCGTGTAAAGGAATGAATTTTGCACTAAAGTAAACTAATTTCATAAAATAATGTCAATAATAGGATTTTATATATCTAACTTTCATTCAAAAATATTTGTCTTAAGTACAGTCATATCACATGTCCAGTATCATTTCGTGTGGGCTTGTTATTTATGACTGGTTCTACTCGATGAATAGGAATCATGTATCGATATAAAAACTCGAAACGGCAACTTGTAATTACTTAGTTAGTCATATATTATCACTATAAAGTTGTCTTGTCATTGTGTAAGTCGTCTGAAATGGCTGTAAAGTGTAGGATCGATATGAGAGACTCAAGATTAACTTTATAGACGTGTGGGATGGATGGAAAGTGTTACTTAGCTTTGTAGAATATAGTAGTCTATGAAATACATAGAATTGTTACGGAAATGTAATACTTAAGAGGAAATGTATAGTTTTGTAGTGGGCTATACAGTTTCACTTTGTAATATTTTGAATAATATATACTACACAGAATGCATATGAAAGACATAAAAGGCAGTTTGGAGTGTGTTTTTTTTCATTTTTTTTTCAATGTTGGGTGTGTTGACAAATCCATGGTAGAGACGTACACGATATGGACAATCTATATTAATTTAACCGTACTTAGTCTATAAAGAAAATGGACAGTCTGTTGAACTAATTTTTTCAGTTGTGATATGGGTTGATAAGAGTAAAGTTGACAGTTAATTATGTTGAGAGTTTTGTGTTTTGGATGATTATGAACAGACTATATAAATCGAAGTGGTGAGACTACAAATATGGGGATGGGGGGTTAGTAGCCTCAAATTTTGTAAGACATATTTAATGGACCCGAGTTAACTAAATTTTAATGGACTTTTAACTAAATTATTTATGCCTACATCAAAACAATTTTTAAATTATGAATATGCAATTTTCATAGCTATGCAATTTTTATACTCTTTTAACTAATCAAATGATATTACTTAATTAATGTTCTTCCTGTAGTGTTATTGTAAATCAAGCATTTCAAAACTTTACTAGAAATAATTTCTATATCTTTCATACAATGTAGACTGGTTACTAACTGAATTTGACTAATACTCAGAAAGGGCCATTTATAGCTCAATACCCAGGGCAACTACGGGAACTACACATTTACGTCTAATTTGAACCACTTAGTATTAGTCCGATTCTCAGCAAACTAACAAATCAGATACTCAGTGTTCTCTCCCACCCAACATCCGGACACTGACTACTACCCAACACGGACACCACAGACTTCTTCATTCAATCCCGTGATTCGCCAGTTTAAATATAAATTGTATGTATATTTAAAATCAATCCATATTAAAACATGTAAAGGATGTATATACATAGCACGCTTGTCTCAGATTAATTAAAATGTTTGGATCTTTTCCGTTAATTCACTACTGCTTGATAAATATTCTGTTGCTCTAAAAACTGTTTCCCAATCATTTTTACGTCCTCTGTGGTATTCCTTATCCGTTAGGAATCCGATATACTTGCAATCCGATACTGGGAATGCAAGTGTATACTTTCCCAGAACTTGCACATGTAGAGCGCATTCGGTGGTATGTCAGTCATTGGATTTACCAGTTTGTGATCAACTTTAGTAGCCACTAAACCTAACCTAACAGTGTTTGCGATAGTAGTGGTAGTAAAATTAACGGAAGAAGCCCAAATGTTTAAGTGTTACGTATTCTATTATACAAAGACTGGATGGCGAGGAGTTGAGAACGTGATCACAGAAGAGGTTAGCTGAGATTGCTCGTAAACGGACACGAAGTGGTCGATCATTCCTGCAAAACAGATATGGAAATGTGGGTGAATTCACGGTAAAACTACAACTGAAGGTTGTGTTTTTGTGTGAGAGCCAGTCTCACGAGGGCGATGTAGATAAAGTGGAGAGGTCACGATCGACAACGGAGACACTCCAACTTCAACTCCGGCGGGAGCGGTCGCCCGTGAGCATGAAAAATACAGAATTAATGAGACTGAATTAAATAAAACATCACGAACAGCGACCTCATGCTTCATAAATATGGATGTGTTTTCATAGTACATCAGGTTCACTTAATATTAGTTCCATTCTGAATCGATACAGCCCTGGTGCACGGCAGGACTTGTTTCCAACCAGTTCGCAACTCGTTATAGAAAAATTGCTGAATTACTTAGCAGTCAGATGTGGTGAAATAAAATATCACAGTCGATGTCAGCATTGCAGTTTATTTTATATGATAATTTATACGATATTTTAACGAGGGGAGATTCAAAACCTTGTTCCTGTGTGGCGTATAGTAAAATGAATGAATAAAATGAAAAAATATTTAATTTCGAAATGACAAAATTTTTTTTATTTTTTTTTTTTTATGAATGAAATCGGAACATAAACATGTAAAATACAAATGAAAGTTGTACGAAATTGTGTGTTGTGTTCATACATGTTAATTGTGTACTAGAAGGTATACAGGCTGTTGTATCGTGTGCTGGTTACAGATATGTGTACAATATTTTGTATTGTGTTGAAGGTGTACACAAATTTGTGTAGTGAATAGGATTGTGTATTGTGTACAGGAACTAACTTTACACCAACAGTACTAAACCTAGTCGGCGATACTACGTGCTATTTGATCTAAGATTGCATAAAAATAAACGATAACGGAACATAATTAAAAGACAGAAGACAGTTATGGTTGATTGTTAAACAATATCCATGCCAGTTACATGAATAGATCGTAAAAGAGCTGCTATCAGAGTGGGTCGTTACAGAACACACAATGAACAATCGGTTGACAGTCAGTCCACTGACCCTTGAATGCCAATCGAGGCAAAAGCCAGCAGAGCGCGATAAAGTGAAAAGTGATTTTCTCACTCTTTCACCTGGATAAGGACAGTGTTTTGCCATGTTGGAGCGATGCTTCGCTCCAGTCAAGGAAATACTTGTGATTTCCAAGATGTGTTGTACTGTGTAAAACAATAAAAATAACGAAGAATACCAATGTACGTGTATGGAAGGGTAGGTGGGTCAATAGCAATGTACGAGTTTGGGGAAATGGGTGGGCCAATACCTTTGCACGTGTATAGACGGGTGGGTGGGTCAATATCACTGTACGTGAATATGCGGGCGAGTTGGGCAACACCACTGACAATTGATTCTGTGTATGATGCCTACTTACTCTTGAGTTTGAAATTAAAAATTAACTTCATGTATTTCCCATAGGCAGGAACTGTTTTACAGTACAGGAAGATCTTTTTTCCAGCTGTTAGCCCCTAATCTGTTTGAACAAACTAACTTCAGAACGAATTTGACACGCATGATACTCACGGAGCAGTGTCTTTATATATCCTTGAGTGTAAGATTTTCCATTGCCCAAAGTTGGAAAAATTATGTAGGCATGACTGTGCGTGCAGAATTGTGTTCTCTGCAGTGGATGGGAGGTGGAAAGAAACGTCTTTTCCACAAACATTGCGTGCTTCAGCTGTCTATGAATGATGACTTTATTTACGTTGTAAGTGATACTGAAGTTTAGAGCTGGCTGGAAGTAAAGATCCCGTGATTCCCTCTCTAGAATTGTGGTTACAATGTCCTTGAATAAGATATGCTGCTATTAAAAAAAAAAAAAATAGACAGATTTGTTATTTTTTGGATTTTCTTATGGCAAATCTAACGTGACCTCATTTATAGTACTGACGAAGAATAAACTAGTTTTTCAATAAAATATACACTGACGTTGGCTGCACGTTGCAGTTCCCATCAAGCTCGCAGCTATTAAAATATCCTTTACAACAATGTGGCTGCGTGCTGTCAAAACATCAACCAGCAGCAACCTCCAGCTGTACACCTTTTATAGCAAATCTAATTTATTCTTCAGTAAATATTTAAAGAGAGGTCTCGTTAGACTTTTTATAAGGCAATTTAAAATTGATTATTCTTGATATATGTTTATACAAATTAGCCACTGTAAAGTTTCAGTAGGCCTACGACATTTTTAAACAGCCCCCATTGTGTTTTTGGATGTTTGATGATATTGAAAACGTTTGATAGGTTTGCTGGTTGTTATAAAAATGTATGTTAAGTTTCGAGATCATAAGTATAATAGTTGTTGGAATAAAAAAAAAAAAAGAAAAAACTGTTCCTGTATGGGAAAATAGGAACTTTCAGGCAATTGTAATATGCTATTTTGAGTCGCTTTTGACCCACAAGAAATACCTGAAATATTGTTCAGAGTTCTTATACACCTTGTATTTATTGTATAGGAATTTGCTCACTGGCTTATTTGTATTTTGTTTATTTATCACAAAAAATTTAGATAACATAGTCGTATATTGCAAGATATATTTTAAAATATCAAACTGTATGATAAAATAATTAAATTTTTTTATATATGGCTAAACAATATTGTTATATATTAATGCTGATTTAATCTTTACAATCAGCTGATTATTTTATAATAAGAACTTTATGTTATGACCAGAATGTTTTTGTTTGGAAAAATCAGTTTATAAAATGGGCTATTACAAATGAGTTGAACGTTTTTAGTTGTTTCATTTTAATCAAGTTATTTTATTGGTGACGAGGAAACAATTTGGTTGAAACAGAAAGAGAAGTTAGCAAAAACAAGATGCAAGAGGAGGGAGGTGCTTGGTGTAATGTTGCGTTTGAAAAGTTTCAAGAAGACACCGAAACATGGGACTCGTTCATTGGACGACTTGAAAATTATTTTGCTATGGTGAGTGTTGATGTAAATAATGACATGAGAAAAACTCAGATATTGATTCATACTATGGGTGTAAGTACTTACCAGCATCTTTGCGATCATCTTAGTCCAGACATACCTAGCTCAAGGAAGTACCAGGAACTGGTATATGTAGTTGATAAGTTACTCAACCCTAGACCAAGCCTTATCACTGAACAATACAATTTCACCGGAAGAAAATAAAAAGAAGGAGAGTCTGTAAAACAGTACCTTTGTGATTTAAAGAAGTTGGCTAAATATTGCAACTTCAAATGTGAAAAATGCAGGGCATCAACTCAAGAAGCACACGTAAGACAGCAGTTCATATCAGGGTTGCACAACAAGAATATATTGAAAGAACTGCTGAAAAGTCATGATAATATGTCCCTTTCAGAGTGTGTAGAGACTGCCCAGGCTATGGAAAAGGCCACAGAAGAGGCTGACCTAATACATGGTAATGAAATGTTAGTATTATCAAACAAAAATCATTATCCAATGAAAAGCCGAAGACAAATGACAAATGTTACCGCTGTGGATCTACAAGCCATGGAAAAGAAGACTGTTTGTTCAAGTCAGCAACATGTTTCATTTGTAAGAAAGTGGGTCATATAAAACGAGTATGTCGAAACCAGTGGAAAGGAGGACAAACAAAACAGTTAGCAGAGGATGAAAATTTAGAAACCGGATCAGATATGACACCAGATCAACATAATGCATCAATGAAACAATTGAACAGTGATAATTTACCAGAAATGCAACCTAAGCCAAAAAGAATGTTGGTGAACTGTTTGGTAGACCAAAGACCAGTTACGTTTGAGTACGATACTGGGTCAACAGTGTCTACAATTTCAGTTCAAGCTTTTAAAAGGCTTTTTTCTCAAAAAGAATTGAGAATTAACAACTTACACAGGCGAGGCTATTAAGCCGTTAGTATTTGCTACAGTTTCTATTATTATTATTCATTATTCATCTTTATTCGTTTGAAACATTTTATATTTGTACAAACACGTCTATTCTAAAAATATGTATAATACTAAATTAAATTAAAACTAAATTAAAATTAAAATAGTGTTACAATAAATCACTAAATTTATAATAACACTTGTCCAAGAAATAATGTTTAACTTTAGATTTAAAAACTGAGAATGATCTCTCATCTCTAATATTCAATGGCAGTTTGTTGTATACAGTAGTGCAAACATAGTAAGGCCCTTTTTCAAACAAAGTTGTGTTGTGCTTCAATACTGTCAACATCTCTCTAGTCCGAGTGGGATATTGATGAAATGTACCATTTTCAACAAAAATATTTGGGTGTTTCTTGACAAAAATACATGCCTCATAACCAATCAGGCCAGCCAAAGATAGAATTCGGAGTTCACAAAAAAGTGGCTTGCAAGAGTTCAGTCTTGCTCGCCCTGCTATGGCTCTCACACACCATTTTTGAAGGGCAAACACTCTTGTGAAATTTGATAAACTTGATGGACCCCAGAAAATAATCCCGTAACGCATAATCAATTCAGCATGAGAGAAATATACAGTCCTTAAAATCTCATGGCTGCACACCTTAGCTAAGTGGCTGAGAGCGTAGCACATGTTGCGTAGTCTCTTACAAACCTGATCAACATGGATGTTCCAATTTAGCCTCTCATCAATATGAACACCAAGGAATTTGACAGATGATTTCTGTTTTGCTTCTTCACAGCCCAATCTGATTTGTCCTTGGTAATGTGTCTTTTTGGAGCTACCCAGATGAAATTGGATGAAATTAGTTTTGCTGATGTTTAATTTGAGTTTGTTTGCAGAAAACCATTTATGAAGGGCGTCAAGAAGATTATTAGTGGTAGATACAACAGAGGTTTGAGATTCTTTGGAAACACAATTGGAGCAATCATCAGCAAACATGACAATATTAAGTTCTGGTGAAATTTTTGGAAGATCGTTAATATATATTAAAAATAGTATTGGGCCTAAAATAGAACCCTGGGGTACTCCAGTCACGATGGGTTTATAAGAGGAATGAATTTTTTGGCTACCTAGATGGATTTCAACTGTTTGACTCCGATCAGTTAAATACGAATGAAACAATTTTAGTGCATGTCCTCTCACACCATATTTTTCAAGTTTTCTGATAAGGATATTGTGATTCACAGAGTCAAAAGCCTTACTTAAGTCACAAAAAACACCAAGAGAATGGTGTCCAATATCCAAAGACTGAGTGAGGTCATTTATCAAACTGAAAATTGCTGATGAAACTGATTTTCCTTTGCGGAAACCATACTGCTTAATGGAAAGAATATTATTTTTTTCTAAGAAAGTTTCTAGTTGCTGGCATATTATTGTTTCAAGAACCTTAGAAAACGAGGAAAGAATCGATATCGGCCTATAGTTTTCCGAGATATGTTTGCTTCCACCTTTGAACAATGGAACTACTTTACTCACTTTCAGTGGTTTTGGAAATATTGCAAAACTAATACTTGCGTTACAAATATGAGTAAAAACCGAACTAATTGAAGAAAAGCACTTCTTTAATAGCGAACAAGGGATCTCATCTACACCTGCCGAGTTAGTATTCCTTAACTTCATTACCAATTTATCCACGTCCGAAACAGAAACCTCAAAGAAATAAAGACTATTTACAGGTGATATAATATTATTCTGAAAATTATGTTCTCGATTGTCGTCAGATAAACTATGTAATCCTAACTTAGAAAAATATGTGTTTAGATGTTCAGCTACCTCACTACTGTCTTTCACCAGTTTGTTATTTAAAACTAACTCTATTTTTGCATTGCCTTTGGATGATTTGAGATTTGTGTTATTATTAACAATGTTCCAAATTGCCTTAGAACGACTTTGTGATTTTAAAATGCTACTGTCATGAAACGATCTTTTTTCATTGTTTATATTACTTTTATAGAAACTTATTTTTTCTTTGATAATTTGCTCAATTTCAAATGTTTGAGGAAGTGACTTTAAAAACTGAATGTGTTCTTTTTCTCTTTTTAAGTCAGGCGATATCCATTTTTGGGGCTTTTTCTTTCTTAAATTCACTTTTTTTTCTTTGTAAGGGAACGCTAAATCAAAATAGAAACGAAATAACCCATAAAATACCAAAAACTTATCATCTGGATTATCTACTGCATATACCTCCTCCCAATTTTCCATTTTAAGTGCATTATTAAAACTTAATATTGCATCTTCTGTGAAGTAACGTTTTCTGACTAAAACTTGTTGGGTGACCTGTGTAGTAGTAGGCAAACAATTAAATTTAAGTAATTGAGCTTTATGATCTGAGAAAGTGACATCTAAATTACCTATATGGACAATGTTTTCAGAGTAAATGTTTGTTATTACATTATCAATTAGATTTCCACTATTTGGCGTGACTCTTGTTGGTTCTTTTATTAATACTCTAAATCTATACAAGTCAATAATGTCAAACATCATTAAAGTTTCTCGTTTGCTCAGATCATGAAATGGTAAATTAAAATCTCCACACAATATAGTTTTAAAGCCTGAATGTTGAGTTTCAATAAATATTTCATTTAATATATTTTTAAAAGTGTTGTAGTCACCAGTTGGAGGCCTATAAATGACTATAATATTAGTTCCTATGCTTGGTATCGATATACCCGTACATTCACAATGTGATTCGACCGACATATTTACTACATTAATAATTTCTTTAAAATGCAAAAACTCTTTCAAAAATATGGCAACACCACCCCCAACATGAGTCTGCCTATTTACAGCAGATACTAGCTTGTAGTTCATAAAATGTGCAATATTCAAATTATTGTTATGCAACCAAGTTTCACTTATACACACTATGTCTGGATCTACATCATTTAAAAATACATTAATCATATTAATTTTATTGCAAATACTACGGGCATTAAAATGAACAATGCTTAACAGGTTATTTTTACCTTTTTTTACTGACTGTTGAGGATTACGTTTTTTAGAAAGTTTTGGAAAGCCCAAATTTAAATTAGTACTGGGGGTGTTATGCCTAAAAAAAATTTGGACTGATCTTGACCTAGTTCTAAATCAAAATTATCAACTTCAGAGGATGTTGATAATTTATCATTCACATTTAAGGCCCTAGGACTTAAAGGTAAAGGTGGAAAGTCATTGAAAGAAAATAGTGGAGGGCCGGCAGCAGTTAGTTCATTTGTAGCTGAGTCTGACACATTTTGGCTGGGATAAAGTTCTATAAGAGAAATGTCACATTCCATGTCCTTGAGATTTTTCTTATTTGTAATTCTAGGCTCTGATTTTCTAAATCCCTTCCGTTCGCTTTCTTGGGTTCCTGGAGATGTTGCTGGGGTGACGTTGTTCTCGGGACGTAGTTCTGATAACGTGGTTCTAGTGGCGTGGCTCTGGTGACGTAACTGTACTGATGCTGGTCCGCTGATGTGTCTCTCCTTGTGTAGCGGTATTGATGCTGGTCTGGTGATGTAGCTCTGGGGATGTACTGATGCTGGTCCGGTGATGTAGCTCTGGGGACGTACTGATACTGGTCTGGTGATGTGGCTCTGGGGACGCACCGATGCTGGTCCGGTGATGTGGCTCTGGTTATGAGTGTGAACACGACTGTTGATCATTTGAACAATGTTTCTTCCCAAAATCCGCTTTCCTCTTTTGTTTACGTGCAATCCATGCCTTGTAAAATGGTTTCTAACCAGAATGGTATTGAGATCACCATAAGATAATCTAAGTAATCCCCTATATCCTCGAATAAGCCTAGCAATTAGCATGTTAGCATAAAATATCTTATCGTTTAGTTCCATCTCGTCATAGCGGTAGGGCACACTATTCACTATCACGTTGGTTTGTACTTTTAGTGCAAATAAAGCTTCCAGGCCTTGAGCAATTGATAACTGACTCGGTTTGTGTATACCTACATCGTTCGTACCAGCCAATAGTACTACAAAATCATCTATTGAACAAGTTTCGATAAAACTTTTTGAATCCTGAACAACATTTTTCAGCTTAGCGCCAGGTCTTGAACACACAAAAATGTCATAATCTTTACTTAGATTTTGAATGTATTTATACATATCTCTTCCTTGGCTGTCTGACAGAATAATAACTGAACAACATTTTTCAGCTTAGCGCCAGGTCTTGAACACACAAAAATGTCATAATCTTTACTTAGATTTTGAATGTATTTATACATATCTCTTCCTTGGCTGTCTGACAGAATAATAATTTTATTTTTGTATTGACTCTGCTGCTTATCTTCAAATCTGAGTGCTGTTGTACTGGGTGGAGAGAAACAATCAGATCTATGAACCTGAACTTCAGTTTGGATTCTGCATCCCTTAGATGGAGGGCTGAGGGTTATATTATTTTTGTCAAGTAGAGAGAATTGGTTAGATGTCTCCAAATTACTTTCCAACTCCTTTCTTGGTTTAAAACATCTTTTCGGTGTAATGAAATCAGTTGAATATGACATTCTACATTGCATGTCATTGTACTGTTTTATTTCTTCTGATAATTTATCACACTCAAGCGTTAGTGCTGATATCACCTCATCACGAGTTTTTAATTCCTCCTTAAGATATTGTTTTTCATCATTAATACTTTGATTTTCTGCTTTTAATTTTTCCATTTCAACTTCAGTCATCTCTTCCATACATAAGGACTCTTCAAGAACATTTTTCCTATGTTTCTTTTCTTCATCTATTCTCTTTTTTAACATGTCATTTTCTTTATTTAATTCAATTTGTTGCTCCGTCAAATCAGAGTTAATTTTGATGGAAGCATCTAACCGATTTAGCAGTGACGACATTTCAGGGATGAGGTCTACAATAGCATCGTTAGTATATTTACTAGATATCATACTTAAAATCCCATATAAATGCACTGCCATATCGATCACCTCTTTGTTTATCAGGTCCTCCGTTAGATTCATATACTCTGAATCAGCCATCCGCATTAACTGCTCACGAACCTTACGAGTTATCATTATGGTCGTGTAGTAAGTGCCTTCAAAAAGGGTAGTCAATAATTGATAGAAGGATTGGCAATGCGAGTTATTATCACTACTTGGCAAGTACGGCGTTATCGCTGGTGAAGAAACGCCTGCATGGATTATGATGAAACTGTATGCTGATATTTATGTCTATTAAACAATATTGTATCCTTTCCAGTTTTTTACACCTCTAATGTAAAAGACATATTTTTTTAAAGTTATTAGTTCTTATTATGTCAAAGAAATCCAGAGAGAGTTTTTTTGTAGCTAAAATAACAAAAAAAAAATAACAAAAGATTAAACAGATTCAAAAAAATTACTGAGGCAAAAAGTTAACTCTGGCGATGGGAATCGAACGCAGCTTATCAGAGTGAAGTATTCAGGAGTGGAGGAGTTGACCTTGACGCTACCGTATCAGCTACGGAGACGAAGACTATATGGGAGTCAGGCTTGTTGATAAAGCTCGGCTCTCGACAGTTGAGACAACGAGGTGGTGTGCAGTACAGGTCCAACCTCGTTAGTAAGGTTAGTTTTACACAACACCAATAGTACTTACAGTTCAGCACTGTATTGTCAAATCACGATATAAAAAGTTACGCAAACTAAACTGAGATTAACTCTCCGAAAATTGGGTCACGGGAAATCTAAAAACTTATTATAAAATGTAAATAAATCACGGAGCGAAGCGTCACAGTAGCAACTATGTAGGCTCAGGCCTACCAACCCTCAAGGCCCTATTAGGCTAAACAATCAAGAAGGACGAGAAAACATTTATGTTCTGCCTGGGAATCTGCAAGCAATTTTTGGACGAGAATGGATGGTACTAATGGGAACCAATGCTAATATATATACTGTAGAGGACATGAATGAAACACAAAAGGAGAAACTTCTTAACAGCCTCAAACATGATTTTAAATTGCTTTTCAACAACGACGTAGGAAAGATTCCTGAGTATAAAGGGCATATCAAATTGAAGGGCATCTCCAGTGTTTAAGCCTCCCAGACCTTTACCATACTCCTTGAAACCCAAGGTAGAACAGGAAATAGACAGACTTTAAAATGATGGAATCATTGCCAAGGTATCCTACTCAGCCTGGGGAACACCAGTAGTGCCGATCGTTAAACCAGATGGCACAGTTCGACTTTGTGCAGACTACAAAGCTTCAGTAAATAAAGCCATAGAGAACTGTTCATTTCCGATACCACGAACGTAAGACATTTTTGCTTCGGTAGGCAAAGGCAAGTTTTCACAACACTAGACATCAAACAAGCGTATCTAAATGTGGAAATGGATGACGAGTGCCATGATATTTCCACAACCAAGGGTGTTTATCGCGTGAACAGGCTGATGTTCGGAATAAACATAGCTCCTGCTATTTGGCAAGAAAGAATTACTACGATGATTTTAATGGGAGTCGAAGGAGTTCATGTTTTCTACGATGACATTATTGTTGAGGGAAGAACATTGAAAGAACATCACGTAAGACTGAGAGAAGTTATGAAAAAACTAATGGACAACAATCTTAGAGTAAACTAGAAAAAGTGTAAATTCTTTGAGAGACAAGTTGAGTATCTAGGACACATAATTTCATCAAATGGAATCTCTAAGAGCCATGAAAAAGTGGCCGCAGTACAAGATGCACCACGTCCTAAGAATGTATCTGAGTTGAGGAGTTGGTTAGGGCTAGTAAATTACTACAGTAAATTTATAAAAACTTATCAACCAAACTCAACCCTTTGTATACACTTCTAGGAAAAGGAAGTACATTTAATTGGACTGCAACAGTGGAGTCATGCTTTAACCAAATTAAACAGGACATTGTCAGTGAACAGACGTTGATCGCTTACGATCCAGATCTTCCATTGATCGTTGCAACAGATGCCAGCCCAGTGGGACTGGGAGCGGTGCTCAGCCATAGGCTTCCTAATGGTGAAGAACGCCCCGTATACTTTGCTTCAAGATGCCTCAGTGCAGCAGAGAAAAACTATAGCCAGATCGGCAAGGAGGCAACCGCGATCTATTGGGCACTTCACAAGTTTTTTAGATATTGCTATGGAAGAAAATTCGAGTTGATAACAGATCATAAACCATTAGTAACTATATTTCACCCAAACAAAGAGCTTCCTATTTTGAGTGCTAATCGGTTACTTCGCTACGCTTTGTACATCCAAGGGTTTGATTATGAAATTGCGTACAAGCCAACTAAACAGCACGGTAATGCTGATGCTTTATCACGGCTTCCGTTAGAAGGAACAGTTTGGAATGATTATAAAGACGAGACAACGATGTATCATTTGGATCAAATATCTCAGCTTCCTGTTAGTTTTATAGAAATTCAGAAAGAAACAGAGGCAGATGAAGAACTCAAGATCATTCTAGACCTCCTTATGAAGGGTGAAACGATTCACCACCCACTTTATAATAAATACTCTGAGGAGTTAACCGTGGACCAGAAGTGCATTTTTAGAGGAACAACTGTTGTCATTCCTAAAACCCTTAGAGACAGGGTTCAAGAAGAGTTACATTCAGCACATGTCGGTATGTCCAAAATGAAGGCTTTGGCCAGAGCCTACGTTTGATGGCCTCAAATGGATTCTAATATAGGAGATAGTTCGAGCTTGTCGAGCTTGTTCTCAGTTTCAAAGAAACCCTCCAAAAACAACAAATCATCCATGGGACGAGCCTCAAGAACCATTCCAGAGAGTGCATATTGATCACGCTGGTCCTTTTAGAGGACAAACATTTTTACTAATAGTTGATGCCTACACCAAATGGCTGGATGTCTTTCCTGTGCGAAGCATTATATCTAAAAGTACCATTGAAAAATTAAGAGAGACATATTCTCGGTTCGGACTGCCAGCAACATTGATTTCTGATAATGGTAAAAGCTTTACATCTGATGAATTTAAGACATTCCTAAAAGAAAATGGTATACACCACAAAACGATCGCTCCATACCATCCATCGTCTAATGGACAGGTGGAATGTTATGTCCAGACACTAAAAGTGGCTTTGAATAAAATGATGAATGAAAATGGAGATATTAATCTTAAACTGGCACGCTTTCTAATAGCCAACAGAAGATCTCCCCATACTACCTAAAAGGCAACACCAGCCGAGTTCATGTTAGGAAGAAATATTAAATCCAGATTAGACCTTCTTCGACCCCCAAGGGAGGATACAAGTTCTTCAAGTGAAGAAAGTACACGTCAGGTGTTAAGAAAACTCAGATGCTTTAAACCTGGAGACCACGTTCTTGCAAGGATATACAACGAAAGGTATCAACGTTGGAAGCAAGCTGTTGTGATTAGAAGACTTGGAAACGTGATGTACGTCGTGGAGTTTGAAGATGGAAGAAAAGCCAGAAGGCATGTTGATCAGCTCCGACTGGTCCAGGACGTTTCCAAAGATAAGCGTTGAAGATTGTTATATATTAATTCAGATTTAATCTTTACAATCAGCTGATTATTTTATAATAAGAACTTTATGTTATGACCAGAATATTTTTGTTTGGAAAAATCAGTTTATAAAATGGGCTATTACAAATGAGTTGAACGTTTTTAGTTGTTTCATTTTAATCAAGTTATTTTAAATATATTATTACTTATTATTTTATTTAGTTTATACGATTTATGTAGTTCTAATTACAAAGCAAAATACTAAATAATTTTATATAATTTCTATTTTGTTACATAAATCCCGTTTATAGATAGGTCATATTTTACGTTTATAGATCTCAATAAACGAAACACATAAAACTGGTAATGACAAGAAAGTGGAAAACCTTAATAAGAAACGCAATAATATAAAGATTATTGCCATAAAATCTGATATGAAGAAGGTGGAGTCCAAACAGCGTCATTACAGTAAAATAGACATTCGTAACGCCAGAGGAAGCCATGAAGAGAGCTATGAACTCAACATATATGGATTTAAAGAACCCCAGGCGCTCTGGGATCACGTGTAAGTGGTTCTGCGCTGCGCACGATAGTTTTATATGATAACCTTTAATTTCACCTACAATTCAAAGGTTAATTTCCTGCCTGCACTCGTGCGCTAGGACGCGTGCGAATAATAGTTCATAATTTCGCCTCCTATTTTGCTGCGTTTGCCAATAATTGCCCTCCAGCGTTATCAGCGTGGTCGCCAGCGCCGGCCGATTGACTGATACCGTGATTGTTTCAGGACGTTGTTAAATTGTCAAATGAAACGCCTGTGTAAATTGCTTAGATTTATTTGTAAAATGTAATTGTGGATAGTGAATTAATCGTAAACATAATTTTACATAAAAATTATGATTTAAAACCCCCCGGATGGATGTTTTTTGGATGGTACTCATTCACCATAAAACCTCTGAAACTGTTGAACAGATTTTGTATCGTAGAGACCCTCTAAGAAAGAAATTCCACTCCTAAGAGGTAGAAACAGCCTCTCAACCTTTACTTTTATTCATAAAAGTAACATTGCAATTATTTCAAATTGATGATGTATTCCAAATTCTGGAAAAAAGAATATATATATATATTAACACGACACAAAATCTTGTATAATTTGGTTTTCATTGTGGAATTTTTAATGCCATTTCTACTAACTCTGTCATGATTGCACTACTTTACACCCTCCTGAAGAAGTCTTATATTGTGTTCTAAACTATAAAACTTTTATATTGATGTGATGGTTTAGAGAGAACGAAAGAGGGAATGGTAAGCAAGGGTAGAGAACCACCCCGTAGGGAAGCAAAGGCTATGGGCTAGTAAAAAAAAAAAAATAAGTTCACCTATCAGTTCATATGGGCCTGTGCGTAAACACCGATCGCCAAAATACTTGGATATATTAATTAAACTTTGAACTCAACCAAGTCTAAAGCAACTGAGTCACCACACCGGAAAATTCAATGTAATATGGAAAGAATAAGACAGTTTTAAACTGATATTTTCATTCGTTGAGGAGGGTTATATATTCTTCTGATAAATATACTAATATTATAATTGTATTAAGTGATCAGTTGGAGTATGAAAATTTTAAACTGTGTTTTCAACTCTCTACTGTATTGAAAACGTCATTTTCTTTCAAAGCCCTGGCAGGTATAGATTAGAACCGAACTTTTGCTATTCGGACAAGCATGTTACTGTGTGATGGTAAATGTTGCAATGTGGACCCTTGCCGTTTAAGGTTGCCGTTTCGCTCCACGAGGACCACCAAACATTTGGGTTTCTTCTTTAACGATCGTGGTACGTAATATTGATTGTATCGTATCACATTAAAGTTTCATTTGATAGTTGAACAACTGTTCTGGTAGACCATCATTTGGTTTTTATGGAAAAATGGAGTGTTTATATAATTTTTAATAAGTTAAATATGTGAAACTATACATGTCATTTTTGACTTTTTGAATAAAAACTCATAATATTAACTTATGGTCCACTAGACTGGACTATGACTCATTGTTAAAACACGAACCGTATAGTTGAAGAACAACAGCGCGACTTAGCCTGCTGACGGTAGCATTGCTTTGCTTCTATAAGGACAGACTTTTCCCCAGTGGCTCTGCGGTTTCGAAAATGGCCACCTTAATTGCAAACATAACCTTGTCATCAAATAAACATTACGATGTTTTAACCAAGTTAATTATTTTAATTTTATACCCTAAATAACGTATGTTACAGCTCCTTAACCCCGCTGTCTTGTATTTACAATAATATATAGCGTACATTTAAATGAAACTCCAATTTAAAGCCGAGTAAGAGAGCAGTTAAGAGGACGCTTTCCGCCTCTCAAGCTGTGATACCAGGCCGAGATAATTTAAACAATCACATGAACTGAATGTTTGCCATCCGGCTGTCCTTTACTGCTTATTTATGCTGCATTTCAAATGATGTTTGCTGTTATTAATACCAATGAGTAGCAACCCCTTAAAGAAACCATCTGTTAAGTGTATTTGTCGTTCACCTGATGCAGTAAAGTCACAAATACATTGCAAATAAATTGGCTCTTTGCCAAGACAGCCTGGGGTGTATTTTAAATGAGATAATAAGACAGTTCTAACTGGTTATTTGTATAAACTTCAGAACATTTTTTAAACTTAATGTATGTTTTGAAATGGTACAAAGTTGTGCAAACATTGTAACAAGTAAAATAAAATGCAAATGTTTTCATCAATAACTGTACAGTATTTGTATACATATAAGTAGTAATTTTAACTAATTATCAAGATTTAAAATCACTAATCACTATGATCAGCAAACTGGGATTCCATGTCACCCACATTTCTTACAAGTTGTCCATTATTATGAACCACCCACCCTATATACAAACTCAAAAAGAATTGAAATGTTCAGGAAATCTTTACTTCCGGCCTGCACGAATATATCTATTAGCCATAAGAGCAATGTTAAATTATCTAAAATCAAGCTTTTGGGTACGTGGGTCACAACCACTGTACATGAATGGGTGGGCGTGTGGGTCAATGATAATGTACCTGTATAGGTGGGCGGGTGGGTCAATAACACTGTACCTGTATAGGTGGGTGGGTGGGTCAATGACACTGTACCTGTATGGGTGGGCGTGTGGGTCATCAGTTTGTATATGTATTTAATATTTTAAACACCAACCATAAAAGGGTTTTAATGCATTCTGAGAAAGATATGGAAAGGGATAGAAATTAATATATATTTTTTATTGACTGGAAAGAAGAAAATGTAAATGTATTCTGTACATTAAATTTTACATTTAAAAATGCTAAATACCAAGAACTTAGGTGGAATTCATATACATATATTTTGCATGTTATAGTTAAATTGTCACAAATAATTGGAATTCCGACGAACAAGTCCAGTATGTAGATAGAAAGTGGAACAACAGATTAACAAAAGGGATTAGCTGGGAATTTACAAGAGTTGAAACTTCGAGTCATCAAAAAGTTTCCAGATCACATATTATATTTTGTTATATAAATACATTTTTTATTTTAATCAATTTCTTTAAATTTTAGAGAAGTGTCGTTAACCACTCCGCCATGATTTAATAACCTACTCTATTATATGTACAATTGAACAATTTATTTTTCTATATAAAATAGAGATGAACTATGTAAAATAACGATTCTAATAAAAACGTGAAAAGAGAGGCTTGTAAAGTCGGGTGAGTTTACAAAGTAAAAGCTTATGAATAAATTACTGAATGATAGATAGTCTGAAAATATTAAAAAAAATTATTTCACAATTGATGGAGATGTGAGAAATGGATTTTAAATTCAGGATTAACCAAGTTGATTGAACAGCATTAATTTCAAAGCTAAACCATTAGCTTTTAAATTTCCATGTTTTTATTTCTTTCTTTTTTTTTTTTTTTTTTTTATTTTTACTTAAGTTATACTAAGAAGTATCACACGAGATTTTGTAGAAATAGGGCCAAATAAAATAAATTAAACCCAACAAATTCAATACAATTTCATCAAATCTCTATTGCTATGATACAAATAAAATGTTTTATTGCAAAAAGAACGTACTTTTCTAATTCGTCCTAACAATTATTGATGTAGGCCTGAAGATAATTATTACCACTATACAATTCTCTTTATATATATAAAAACCTATCACCTTTTTCAAATTTATTTAAAAATAAATTTGACAAGTGAATCGTGAAAATTACATGGTTTTGGGACGATAATTGGTTTGTCATAGTAATATTACTTATTAATTGTCTTTTTATATTAAATATAATAAATCATGTAACAATTTTTAAGGTTAAGTGACTTAAAGTAAGGTTTTGCCACATCAGGTGACTGTATATATCTGCTGAACCAAAAACATCAGTTAGTGTGATGTTGGTTAGTATTAATAGCACGATATTAATCTTGTTGTCAGGATAGTATCAGACAATAATATGGCATTTCCCTTTTCCATATATAATTTCTGTATTAATTCCCCAACCCTTCCCTTTATTTACATAACTGTACTAAGGCGTCAGGACTTTGAGCCTGTGTTCGAGTAGAACAAGTTCAAATCCCGGCTTAGACTGAATGTTCATATGAAAAATATTCACCTTTTACTGTACCAGTTCACCCCTTTACTTTGTCTGAATTAGTTCCTCTCACAGATAAATCGTTATGGGGAACGGGCAGTGTAAGGTTAAAAAGGAGATCGGCAATACACTTTTTAATGTGCTATATGAAATAATTTATTTATTAAAAGCAAGTCGGTATGAAATACTTAAAGATTGTTTAACTTTCTGAAATTCAAAGTTTATCAAAATACTGGGAATTTTAGGATTGGGAAAATGTGTAAAAGCATTTGATCTCTAACAAAGAATCTTCTAACGATAGATCTGTGGGCCTGTAGCTAGTAATTAAAGAACTTCTTTTTTAATTGTTTAAGACTGATTTCAAATTATGAACTTTATTTATATAAATTTACAAAAAAATTCCATTGGAATGTGGGAGTCAGATAATTGTCTCGAACCCACAGAAATAGAGCTAGGAAATACATACAAGAACTTAATTGCGTTGCACCATTGACATTTGAGAAACAGAAACCGTCACAAAATTAACTTATAATATGATAACAGAAATTGCATTCATTAACACTAGTCTATATCAAATCACTTTACCTATTTTATAAAAAAGAAATATTGACACTTTATTCCATAAATTCAGGTAAAATATGAAAAGGATTATCAAAAAAGCCATTTACAAATAACCATTTTGAATTTGTTAATACTAACACTCTGCGCATCCCCTTGAAGTTAAACTATTTTATGTCAAATATCTAATGCGAATTGCCTTTTTGAGTCAGTATATGTTGTGAATTATTAATTAATAAATCATGCCAAGTGTAGTGACTGAGAATATTTTTCCTTAGAGTGTACTAATGTAAATTTAATTTTGTGGGAATAAGGATCGTGTAGATGTATAGGTTAATGACTGTAAGAATTTTATGATATGATCAGAGGTTTCCATTGATCACGTAGACCAAGACCATAGATAATCGTCATCTTCCTCTGGAGAGTCAAAATATCCTGCATGAGGGTTGAGTGTCCCCAATGTGTAATACCATATGGTAAATTGCGACTGGAATAGCCCCAAGTAAGCTGACCTAAGCTTGATTACCTACCCACCCAACATACTGATATTAGGCTTAATGATCCATTCTCCAAACACTAGACATAATTATTCACCCACCCAACCTCCTGGGACTAAGCTTAATGACCCACCCACCCAACCTCCTGATATTAGGCTTAATGACCCACTCTCCAGACACTAGGCATGATTACCTTTTTTTAATTTTACGAATGTTGTCAATTTCTAAAATAATAATATTACTTTATATAGTCTACGACAAATGTTTGCAACGAGCACACCGCAGTTGAGTTTAGAATCTAAGTGTTCCGAAGAAATGGGACCTGACATAACCTAACGATAATTTCAATTTCCAAAATAGGAGTATTACTCAAGTAGTCTATGACAAATGTTGGCTGTACAGCGCAGATGAGTTTAGGATCTAAATGGAAGACAACGAGCTTGACATTCATAAAAACTGCGTCACAAGATAGTTCTGTCTGAAATATATTTTTTTCTTCATTACTAACATTTCTGTTTTTCTAAAACCGTTTTTGAACTGTTACATCAGTTCTGGTGCCAAGTTTTGTAAGCTTTCCACAGCTTCTCAATTAGCTAAAACCAAACAGTCTACAATCTGGATCTAGTACTGGGCAGCTAGTGATTAGTGTCGCGTGAAGCACGGGTCGCGGGGTCAGCCGAAGCTCGCGGGACTATAATTTGAGAGCATGCAAGCGAGAACGCAGCACGATCCCAGCAGTATAGCGAAGAAAGGTTAACACCTCACACATAACACATGTAGTCTGCAGCTCACCACTCCGGACTCGTCATTAATACGGAATCCCGTCTCGTGTGGTGGTAATTTATTAAAATGACCTTTATGACGTCATAACTCCAGTCGCCGGAGACTGATAACTTCTCACACGTATCAACTTGTTAATTGGTCCTCCCCAACCGGATGGAGGAGTGAAACATCTGAAGGTGCTGCAGCTTAAGGAGCTAAACTCTCAAAACTATTTTAGACATGAGTGTTTTTTTTTGTTTTTTTTTTTTTTTTTTTTTAATTACCAAAATATGATTACGTAATATTGAATTTCATGAAGTATCTGATTACTTTTGATCCAGTTTGAAACACTTAAAACGATTAACAGCTCTATTTCGTAAGCTTAAGCGGCTGGAGTCATTATTAACAATTAGTTCTTCCGGTGTCAACCGCGTCAAAGGACTATTTACAGTATATAAAGTTCCAGACGTTTCGCCCATGCTACTATGTGGCATCCTCAGTGGTTAGGCTGAGACTCATTTATTACATGATCGTCTGGTTCCATAAAATAATTGACGTGTATAGTTTAAATTTTACAGAAGACCATGTAGAAAAAAGAAAAATGGTCTTCTTTTGAGGTATAAAGGGACAGACTTACAAGGTGCTGGCCCTGCCATCTACATGCAAACTGGGGAAATGACTACTCGACACAGATTAGTTATTTCAATTATTTCTTATATGTGTATTTTATACGAGTATTGTAAATAAATTCAAAAACCATATTCCTTAACAGTTCAGCGTAGTATTTGACTAAGAAGTAGTATGAGCAAAGAAGAGACTAACTTTAGTTGCCTTACAGGTTATAGTAAATACGGAGATTCTTTTCAAAAACAAATACTTTTCATTATTACATAGATTATTCTTACAAACAGTGTTTGAAGAGTTTTCAGTACACTACTAATAATAATTGTTGATGATGTAAAATACTGCATAGATTTTAAGTAGTCATTTGTAATGAACTCTTTTCCTCTGTTTCTTGAAGTTTTATTCTTATTTTATGTATTCTGATCCACGATCTGCCTTTGTTGTTTGCAAGTATTTTCGATATTTTATCTTTTTGATTCTTTTATTTTAATTTCTGAATTGACTCTAGCAATTTCGTAAGATTTTGATGTAAACATATTACTTTAATAGTTTCAAGTTTAACATTTAAATACGATTTAAGCGTGTTTATATAAAATACTTGTTATAGTAATAATCTAAGTTAATGGAATTAAAAATAGATCGAAAATAAATTAATAGTCAACATCACTGCTTGAAAATAATAAGAGTTCCATTGGTATATCTCTTAATATGCACCAAAGGTTACAAATAATAGAACCACTGATTTAACACAAATATTTTATTTCTTAAAAAATGTTTTACTTCTCAAAATTGAATTTTTTGGTTTGAGTACATTTATTAGTTATTTCAAATATAAATTACGTTTGAATGATTTGTTTTTCAAGTAGTGTTTCAGGGGTACAACTAAGTAAGTTGTAAATACTTTTGAAATTATAAACTTTAGAAGATATTCCTATAAAAACTACAATATAGGTTAGGGCTTTGCATCAAACCTAGAGGTTATTATAATTGCAAATTAGTTTATTATCTGGTCATGGTCGAATCCATTAGAAATAACTGCCATGGACCCGAGTAGGATGTGGGTCGTTGAGCTACAGTATATGCATTAACATCCTCCAGTCAAGGCCATCTCTCCAGGGACAGTTTAATTATCAGGTTAATTCCGAGGAAGGTTGGTATTATAGAATATTATAGGATACATAAAAGACGCCCAAAAGTGCCTAAGGCAGGGCTGGTTTACCACCAATCCAAAATTTCAGTCATATTTTGTTGTATCGAGTACATAATTTTTTGTAGTTTTCTGTATTAATGTTAAATTTCCATTGTAAATTTACGGATTTTGATAAAGTCTTATCAGTTTCTCTTTACATGAGATCGTAGCTTGGCATATTAACCAAAACCAAACGTATATTTACCTATAAAAGACCTATTTCACTCTTTCTCACTTTTTCAAAATAATGAAAATATGTACCTGTTATAAATAATAATAGAAAATGCACACCAGAATGTTCTAATTTCAAACAAACTTCATATTTTCTGATTTATTAACACATAGACTAACGGCGCTTCATGTTTTTAAACTCAATTAAACTCCCTTGATCGCTCTTCTAGATATTGTACAGTTTTTGCATGCCTTTTGCATCTCTTAAACTTTTATCAAGACGGTACACATAAGCACCCTACACTTGTGCTCATAACTTTTTTAGTTAAATAAAACATTACAATTTTTTGAATCTGTAAGACAATTATGCTAATTCACTAACTATTAGTTATACAAATTTGTGTCACTTCACGTATATATTATTGTTACTAATTATAACCCTACAAATGAACAATTAGTTACCACTAACAAAAAATCTAAAATAGGTCAATCCATTTAGGTTCTTATTTCATCCAAAGGAGTATAATTCAGTAACTGAATATCTGAACGAAGCTACGTTGTTTGGATTCCTAGTACGCTGTAGATCCTGTGGTTACTCTGGTTATTAGGCTAATGGTAATATATATAAGGATCAGCGAATTTCAGTAACAAAGATTCAAGGTTCATCCACACTTATTAAACTCCTTAGCAATACTTATTCGTCAGTTTCTCCTAGATTTAATGTATAATAAATGAATAAATATATTTTGATTGATTCTAAAACAGGGCTGGTACACAGCTAAAACCTGAGGTTATGATTTGAATAAATAAATCAGCTGAAGAAGCTGTAAAAAAAGAAATTCAGTTTACAAGTAAGAAGATACAGTGATAATAAAATATATTCACTAATATTGTTTACTTTCGACTACTTGTTTACTGTCACTGAATATGAAAATACTCTACATGTTATCACAAATAATTAATTGATTTAGTTTTAACTAATTTTTAAATCTACTGGCAATTGATATTTCAGTTAAAACCCAGTACTTTTAATAATTATTATAAATATCAACGTAAATAGGTTTGCTTACTATGAAATGTATACTATTAAACACAATTTAACTACTCTGATAGAATATTACAATTTAACACAATCAATTTTTATTCCTTTTAATAATAGTTAATCAGTTCATTTTAATAAAGAATAAAGAAAATGTTTGCATATTTAATTAAATTTAGACTTTTTAGTGAGTATGGAGCTTCCTAAAATAATCACAAAGGAATACCTTCTGAACTTTGTTAAAATGAAGAATGGGATGGTTAATAAATTAACGATCTCAATGTTGGCACACTTAAACAATCGCCTTGTATATTTATAGTTCTATTATATATCTGGCCAATATTTTAATAATTTAATTGCAGTACACTTCAAATGAATTCTAAGAATATTAATCTCTTACCAAGCCATTAAGTTGGCCTTCATCGAGTAGCCTACATCATTTATACATATTTCGCAGAGCAAATGTAATCTCTAAAATAAATTATAATCAACTCACATTAATGTGTCTATTATTTTGTAGCGTTTTTCGACTGCTTTTGACGCCAGTTATTCATTATCCATCATTAATGATAATGGCAGTAGAGATATGGTGAATATGAAGGGGATGATGTCGACTATACCTTATAAACAGCCATTTATCAATAGCCCAATACCCAGGGCAACTAAAGGACCTACAGCTTTACGTAGAATCCAAACCACGTAGTATTGGTCTGATTTTCAGCTAACTGACAAGCTAAATTCTCAATTCTGTTCTCTATACAACGTTCGGGCTCTGACTACCACCAAATGTGGGCACTCTTAATTTCTCTAGTAGAGTCCACGTCGATGGCAACCATTGAGCGGATGCCGTATCAGTATTAAGAAGACCGAGTTTAGAGCTTATCGCATGCAATCTTCACAACACTTTGTCCCCAACTTCGGTTACAGCACTGCACCTATAATGTGGACATATTTTTATTTATTTTTAAACGATTTGTCTTTAATACAAGAATAACGTTAAACTGCTGGTAGTATCGCTTAGTTATGTTTATAATATTTAGTTAAAGGTATAAATGCTTCCATTAATCTTTCAATCACGTATATCTCAGTCCATTGGTTACATAGCTGCGTGCCCAGACTGGTATGTAGACTCGTAGATCATCCCGCGTGCTGGTCACAGGGAGGATGTTTACCGTGATTGGTGAGACTCTCGAAGTGGATTAACGCTCCTCACCTACCATAAATATACGGTATTGGTCACAAGGCATAAACAAGCCTGGTGAGCGCATCCAACCTATATTTATGCATTCCGACTGTGTTGTGTGGCCGCTGTACCTCATCCCTGGCGTAAATCGCGATCGTTCTAACCCAGCGTTTAAGTCTCCGCCAGAGTTCGGTATAATCTGCTGCGTTTTAGGATAAAGGAGTTCTGAGGTGATGATTTGACTGCTTTGGACTAGTAGCTCGAACCATTTCTGGATAAAAAGTTAATGAATTCCTGTTTATCTTTCCTTTAAAACTTAATTATACAAAATTATATTGTTTTTAACGATGGCGTAATTGAAGGATTAAATTTAGACACAGAGAAGAAAGAAACAGAGGTATCATCAAATGTTGCACTCTATCAAATAGTGGCTGGGTGTCGAGTAGTCAATTCTCCAGTTTCTGTTCCAAATGGGAGGGCTAGCACCGTTGTCAGTCCCTCCTCTTGATCCCCCAAATCTTGAATGTTAACGTAGACATTGTTGTTTAAAGTGTATAAATATTTACACTAGTGGTAGCTGCTACTAAGGTGCTTACTGTGTATGTTATTTGGTGTCATTATCAATGAAAACAAGTTAAAAGATACCAATAATGTTTACTTTCATATCGTGAACAACAACGTTAACGAAATGAATTTGAATAAACAGAAATATATCGGTAATAAGTTCGAAAAACAAAACCTATCGCTATTTTGCCTCGCACTTTTCAATGCTTTTTTTATCTAATGTTTACCGCTATAATTATTGATTAAAATACGTCTTGTAAATATTTTATGTCATAAACATTGTAAACAACTTTTCATTAAGGTTATTGACCTATATAGTGCTACGGTCATAAGCCCGACTAGTAAAACATATCAATTATCGTTGTGAACAGCGTAACTGTCAACCATTGGAAAGTGACCGTTATGATTTTACTACTGTGATACCGGTCAAACAACCGTTATTATTTGCAACGATCGAGACGAGCGAATGATCAATTTTAAGAATACCGTATTGACAGAATTAATTAATTTTAATTACCATAGAAAATCACTGAAATTGTCAATTAATACGTTGAGGTTGAATTAAAATAACTTTTTCCATACTATTGACATGAATCGATCAATTTTTCTTTATTTTGCATGCCAATTTCAGATCCTTTTCCAAACTGTTTAACAAACAAAACAAAAACAAACAAAACATCATGATGGTTGTCAATAATTATTGGGTATAGTTTAAGAGACTTCTTTTTGTCACTTATCATGTTTTTTTTATAGAACATAGCCAATCAGCGTTATTATAGTTATACACGTAGCGACTAACAATAGACTTGTTCTCTTTTCTTGGTTTAGAGTTACTTATCAAAATAAATAACAGGAGTGTCAAAAATTCTATTTGGACTGTATTTTCTTTCAAATGAGTTATTACATGTCCAAATTAGGTACATCATAATATAAGTATAACTTTTATAAGACGTACAACCTGAGTTTAGGAATGATTCTTTTCCTTTTAAATAAATTAATTTTTTATGCTCATTATATATTTTTTTAAAGAATAAATATCTGGATAGAACGTCACCAATCGACATATGTATTGCCGGATCAATGGTTTCTAGATTTCAATGGTAGACGTGACGCCTATAGAGGCCCGTATGTTGAGTAGGGAAGAGAACTGAGCATCTGTTTTGTCAATTTATGTTCAATACAACGCGGTTTGTATTCCACGTAAAGTGGGGGTTCCTTAGTTGCTAAATGGTCCTCTCTGATATAGATCGAAATCGGTAACAAGATTACACGAATCATCCACACTCACTCTACACTGAAAGTAATAATAATTCATATTCGCCTTGAAATACGCACAAACTTTGTCAGAATCTCAAACATTGGAATAATTTGATACAATATCGAGTAAATCAAAAGTTCCTTGGATATGAAATATGTGCAAACACAAATGTATGAGTAGTGACGAGTCAGTGGAGGAGAGTTTGTAGAAGAAGAGTCTGCCAGTGCAGTGCAGTCACACCAGTCTATGTCGGGGACCTCCGTGGTCAGATGCGGCGATAGCTAAGAGCAGGTCACGATCTCTCCTTGCTCGGCTGCCCATCTCTGTGGTCTAAATTAATGATCTGGATACCTTGCTCGCACAACGCCACAAACTCTACGGTCAATATCAGTAGCTGGCTTTCAGGAACGTTCATTTCCACTAACATAGTCACTTGAAGAAGTTTATAATGATAATACAAACCAAGGCGTAGAAGAAAAACTGGATCTTTTTCGTTGATTCACTAAGACTACCTTTTTTTGTGTCTGTTAACTCACAGCCGCTTGATAAATATTCTATTACTCTAAAAACTGTTCCCCAATAATATTTATGTCCACTGTGGTATTCTTTATCCGCTAGTAATCCGATATCGCTGGCCTTTCTTATCGTTTTCCAAAAAATTACACACGGAGAGTGCATACGGTGGTAAGTCAATTGTAGGATTTACCAGTTTGTGATCAACTTTAATAGCCACTTAACCAAACCCAACCTAATCTGATCTAACCTAACTGAAACTAACCGTAATTGCGATAAAAAAGTAGTGGTAGTGAAGTAATGGGAAAAGTAGTGTTAATGCATTTACGGAAAAGGTCCGAAAACTAACTCAGAACTCGTATGAATTTATGTAAATACGATCCCGAAAAAATCAGCACTTTTTACTGTTTTATATTAACCTTATTAAGTTACAATTAGAGATCTTTTGAATGCTGGTAATTTTTTCAGTTTGGTATTACACTAACTTTTAAGTTTATTATAGTCGATGGTTGTCAGCTGGCACAGTTTGGAGATCACACAAGTGACAATTCAGCTACCAAAACCATCGTTCGCTCAGAACTACCCAAGGTACACTAACAGCTTAAGGGTTGCTGTGGACGCAAAAACATTACACCCCATCCCCCACCTGATTGCAAAGTCGAAATTCAAGCTATCGATCAAATAGTTAATGATTCCCATTGCGTTCTTTTTAGGGAGGACTAACTGATTTTCATCCAATCGGAGAAGCAGGTGTTGTATAGTTACATAACCTAGATTTAGCTCTTTGACGGGAGGTCAATAGTATACACTAATGCTACAAGTAGATTTTGTACCTAGTTTTTACCAATAAATTTAGTTTTGAAAATGTCTTACTTCCTCCTTCTAATTTGGTAACTGGCTTTGAAATGTATACGATATACATACAGTGTAGTAATTTTTTTAAGTCTAATGATCAAAACGTTATATAACTAATTACACTAAAAAAAGTATACTATCTTGATAAGTATCAAGGTCTTTTTCACTTTACAATCAAACGCGTTGAAATTTTAAATACAGGCATATAATTAACATAATATTGTCCATTAAATTTTACTCCTACTTCGTTAAATGAAACAAGCCGTATACAAATATCTTATTAATTCAAATTTGCATATACTTCAGTTAGTAATTTATATAATTATTATGTATGTGGGATTTCTAGTACCTAACACCAAATTGGTGATTTTAATCTTTTTAACAACTTTTAAGGTAATTTCAAGGTCTTCTATCTGGCTGAATTAGGATTTTCGATATTTTTTTATAGGATAATATAGGTTACCTTAGATGGTTTACCCAATATAATTTTTTCAGAATCGTCCAAATATGAATGAGGCTGCTCTTTAGGATTTTTATAGTAATAAATAATTTTTCAATTAGGTGCATATCTACCAAAAAACAACAAATTAGAAAAATGTCTATATGAATCACACTTGAAATTTTGGTTGTTGATTTTAAAATCACCGGCAACTAGTATGTGTTAAAGAGAAGGCAATCACAAAAGATGTTGTGAACTTTTATTTTATATATCTTAATACCAACAGAAATCTGGGTCACGCTTTATCTTACTTGTGCTTGTGTATGCAACTAAAGATTTATTTTTCATACTTCTTAAACGTATATCCCCTTCACGACCTCCTGAATATAACGTATATGCACGGTTCTGCAATTGAAAAAGGGTTTATTTGAGTTTAAGATGAAGTCCAATACCAAATTTCATAAACTTAAGGACAATTATTTCTTTGAAACGTTTCTCAGTAATATTTCATAGAATAATACGACATTTAGCTATAACAATATGAATTCATCTGGCTTCACGAGTAATTTGGATCTCAGCTTTCACATTGTCGACTTATTTCTATGTTAGTAAAAGCACTTTTAAATTCCAGGGATGCAGAAAAACGTCTATTGCTTGTGAAAGCGTATCTTTACATGTACTTCTGTTACATGATACGTTCGAATAACTGATAAATATCTGTAACTGGGAATGTAACACATTTGATGGAAGGAATGTGTGGTACATATTCAATTACACTCATTGAGAGGGAAGAGACTTTATCAGTGGCACTTCTAGAGAAGGGAAGGTAGGATTTGTCAGTTTTATTCATGACTGGCTAAGGGCGTTATCAGTCACATTCCTGGAGTAATGTGGATGAAATCTTATCAGTTACTTTTTTCAGAGAAGGTGAGAGGCAGTTTATCAACCATGTGTATACCTTAGCTATATATACCCTTAGCTTCTCAACAGTTCACAAATCTCATGTTTAACGTACATAAAATACCTCCATTGAATTATATGAGAGAAAATCAGATGCAATTACATTTTGATGGTTCCAGCACTTGCCTGCAAACAAAAGATGCTCCCAAAAGGTTTTTTTTTCTTTATGATAATACACAACTAAGTTAATAAAAATAGGTAGTAGTAATATAGTTTGAACGTTTGTGTCACTTTCTTGGTGTGCATTTTCTTTTAATTTGGTATTTAGTTTTAGGCCTGTAATGTTTATCATCATTATACGTGAAACAACAGTATACATTTTTTGTATATTTCAAAAATGTCTTACAATTATTGAAAGGCGAGGTATTGTGTGGTTCATAACGACATACTAATTGGAGTTCACAACAAACTATACAACTGACATAACCAAGATACTTTATTTACATTATCATCAAAAATGTAATTTACGTTGCAGTGTAGTCTCTAAATTATTAGTTATTTTAGTTGTCTGCAAGCAATCTTATTGCACATATAATTCTTGTAGACATTATCCTAATTTACTTTATATTATACAGCATCATTTCTATGTATTCGTATGAGTAATCAATAATAGTCCACAAATTTGATCCAAAAATATATTACTGTCGTCGACCAGAGTATTTTCTGTTTTATACATTGCTTAGTATTTGTGTCACACTTGTGCACTTTCCTATGTAATATTACATTTATCTGAGTCTTTATAATAGTATGTTTCATAAAGAGAGTATTTATATCTAAGTGGCAGTTATAAATAGTTTTCAACTAATGTACATCATTATACATCTTTATTAAGGATTTGGGAGAATAAAGGTAGGAACTGACAAGGTGGTGGCTCTGCCACCCCCATGCAAACTGGAGAAATAACTACTTGACACACATTCAGCGCACTATTGCATGCGACCTCTGTTTCTTTCTTCTCTGTGTATCTTTCTAAAATATCACTAAGAACCGTATGTATGTTTCAGCTGGATGAAATAGATGGTTGTATACGTTTGTCGCATGTTTACGGTTACATATACGAATAGAACAACTGGGGAACTGCTTAATGAACATTTGTCAGCATTAATTTATAATTAGTGTGATAGTGAGGGAAATCATTACTGAGCATAGCTCACTACTACATCTTCCACCTAACGCAGCCTATTACAATTGATATGAGCAGCCATAAATGTCTTGGAGTTAGTAACGTATTGTTACATGTTCAACCTAACATGTAACAAAATTCTATTTTTACTGTCCTACCAGTGCCTTAATGTGTATAAATATTATATTTTACCTAATTTGATTAAATTTAGACAATGGGAGTTAGAGAGGGTAGTGCAGTCACCGGTAGTTTGTAGGTCATCAGCAGACGTAATAACCAAACCACAAGAGACCGGTGAAGGCTTTCACCCGCGACTGGTCACGTAGATGGTCTGCTGCAGATAGATTCAAAAGAAGATGCCCATTAGTTGGGCTAGACATAAAAGATACAGGCCGACAGCAGCTGTGTTATTACGGCGTCGTATCCGCGGAAAATCTTCTTCTGATGAGATTTTCTAGAAAATATTCGAAAATGCGTAAACTATTATCAGATTATTTTACCATAGGGATGGACTGGTTGACAGTAAATTAGGTTAATTTACTTATTCTGCTCTCAATTTTATAAAGGAGTAACCTATTTTACCTTAATCAAGGCATTCTCTTGGCAGGACGGATTATAATAGATAATAAATTGCATTTTCATTTGAAAATATAAGTTTCATGACCACATAGTATGTATAATATACCTGAAGCGGTCAGAGTATTATTATTTTCATTTTATTTTAGTACTAATAACTGAAAATAGTTTACAGCTAAAATATTAAATGTATGTATAAAACATAAAAATTAAGTATGTAGTTCAAAAAATTTCAAAGTCTAATGAAAATTATGTAAATGTTTTACATTTAGAAACAGTATACCAAATATACATACAGTTTTTAAGTTTTACGTGGGAAAACATCATACTGTACTTATACAGCTAGATAGACTTTGGTTTAGTTATTATGTTATTACACCAATATTAGGATATTCCTGGAAATTATTGATTGATTATATTTTATAGTTAGCATTCTTTATACAGTTCTTTGTATGTAGTTAAAATAAAACACTAAATCAGTCGAATCATGCGTGCATCGTTGATATGATATACGTCAAGCTGATACGAGTATGGCAGATAGTATTCTATAAAGTCCATACGATTTTGTTTGAATCGGTTCCATCAACTTCATACGATTATTGTTGATAAAATGTCATCAACTTCAAACTTATTTGGCAGATAAAGTTACATAAAGTGCATACGTGAGTGGCTGATTCGATTCTATCAACATAATACGTGAGTGGTTGATAGAATTCCATTACCCTTATACTGAGTGGATGACAAGGTTCCACCCACGTCGTACGTGTGTGGCTGCTAGGATTCCATCAACTGTTTAATATGGTTCCATTACCTTCATACTGGTTCCATGAGTGTGGCTTATAGGGTTCCATAAGCGTCATTGGTATGAGACTGTTAGCGAGTTCCATCAACATTATACATATATAGATGAGAAGTGGAGCCTTAACGTCATACCGACATATATGAATGATTAACAAGGGTAAAAGGATTGGAAGTTTATAGAAAAAATATAATATGAATATGAGTCATATCTAAATAACAGATCACAAATTGTTCAAATTTTTAAAGTGCAATCTGGATCAAGAAATACAAAGTATGGAGTCGCGCAGCGATTAATTCTTAGCCCCCTCCTTTTTCTAATCTATGTAAACAATTTTAGTTCATCACTGCAGCATAGGACACTCATGCAGTATGCTGATGACACAACTGCCTCTTTCTCAGAGAATTCAAATGAGGAATTGGAAGTGCGAGCATTTATTGAAATAAATAACTGGATTCAGCACTTTCAACAACTCAATCTTAATACAAATTCTAAAAAGCAACATGTATGTGGTTTTGTTTGCATGCGTCTGACTCTGAAGAAGGACTGACGGTCGTGATAAACGAAACGGAAATTAAAGAGATTAATTCAACCAAATTCCTTGGAATACACCTAAATCGGGGGTTGATTTGGAATGACCACGTTGAAAATCTATGTAAAATATTATCACCAGGCATTTATGTTTTGAGAAATTTAGCTTAATTCTGCCCAACTCAATTAATGATGACGGCTTATTATGGTCTATGGAGTAGTGCTATGGGGCAGAAGTTCAAATGAAAACTTAATCAGAATATTTATAATTCAGAAAATGGCAGTTAGAATCATCCTAAAATTGAATTATAGAGATTCGTGCAGGCCAAAATCCAAAGAGTTGAATTACCTTGCCTCTCTATATATATTTGAGACCGTGACATATTGTATAAGACAGCTCTAATAAGAAGCAGAGATATACATACATACAACACTGGAGGCAGGGACAACTACCGAACTGGCCGACACAGGATGGTATTATATGAACACCTGCCTTCACAGATAGTCAACTGCTTGCCAGCATTTATAAAAAGTGCTACAACGCCTAAGGCGTTTACAAAAACTTTACAAAAACTACAATTACAAAAACTAACCCTAGTGAAGTTGAAAAGGTTAATTGGCATTGAATGGGAATTTGGTAGTCTGCTGTTTATATATATGTCTGAAAGTGTTGATTGTAGTGTATGAATGAAAAATTATTAAATATCGTGACTATAGCAATACAATTGTTTATAATTGTCCTTATGTAATAAAAAATATTATTACTATGAATGGAAGTACATTAAATTCATAAGTGTATGGTTGTAATCACTCTGTCAAACGTGTAAAGGGTGGAAGGGCCATCAACTCGTTACATGTGAGGAAATTATTAATACATACGTTGGGAAAGTGGGCATTATAATTCGCTTTGTACAACACAACTTTATCCGTCTAAAACAGAGTTTACATACACGAAAGATGAAGAAATACTTTAAATGCACACGTAAAAAATTCATAGTATGACATAAAATATACAAAATTAATGAGACACAAAAAGTTTTACTGTGCTTAAATTTATCAGAGCTCAATGTCAGCACTGGGAGTGACTCAGCAAACATCAAGACTTAAGTGATTCTCAACTTTCAGCCAAACTTCACCAAAAACATCTGGAGTAACTTACTCTATCACTTCCTGAATTCTTTGATTGAAATGTAGAATCGTTTACTAAAAACATATCAGTCATTCCACGGTTGTTCACAAGTTTTCCATTTGCTAATTGATTAAAAACGTCAAAAAATGTATATTGACTGTAGGGATACATTTACGTGACCTATATATTTGATTATTTATTAAATCTATAATATACTAGCTGAGAGCCCTTGCCTCACTACGGGGTATTTGTCTACGCTTGCTTACCTTTCCCTCCGTGGTGCTCTTTGAACCATCACGTCAGTATAAAAGCTCAGTCAGCTGTCGTACTCCTACATAAAAAAAGTTGTATAGCCTATTTAACACTACAAGTATACTTTAAGGGATGCTAAATAATACAATCATGTCTGAAGTAGTATAAGTTGTGTTAAATATTTCATAATGAGACCCAAATTAGCCAAGTGTTTGTGTCATGTTTATGTATTTTTTGTATCAGTTGTTTGAAATAAATTGTTAAATTAATGCCAATGTTACTTTTATGGAAAAGTTAAATGTTGAAGGGTTGTTTCTATTCCCTAGGAATGTAATTTCAAGGAGATACCCCTTCAAATTTCAACAAAATCTGTTCTGTGGTTCCAGAGATTTCTTGGTGAGTGACTACATAATTTTTTTGAATTTGGATTTATTTACAAATAATAAAATATTTTTTTATTACAATTAATCTAATAACAGGTCGGGTGAGGTCTGAAACGTCCTTAAAAATGAATACTCTGAACGTCTTTTTTATGCCTATTTAACGTTTTTGATTACTTATAATCATACCTTATTCATTAGGGTATGGGGGAAGAGTAAGTGTGTTGAGTGTAGATGAACGAGTGTAGTCATTGTTACTAGCCAAGGTCGACTGTTCCTTAGAAAGAGCCATTTATTATTATCCCAATAGCCAGGGCAACTGAAGGACTAAAAAAGGTTCTTAGTATCCGAACTACGTAGTATTTGGATGATTTTTTGCTAATTGATGAGTCAGATTCATATGACTTTTCTCTACACAACATTCGTACACTGACTACCACCCAACCAGACTCACCAGACTTCACTTGTAGTGTCCACGTCGATGGCACCTTTCAGTGGACACCGTGTCACTAAATACTTGGAGTGGAATCAAATATACAGGAAATGATTCAGGAACTACACTGTACTCTGGCCGGCGGAGTACTCTTCCTTCAGCCCCACAAAAACTGGACGTAGTTCCAACTTCTCTCGCCAGTGTCGCATGACTTTTCTATTTTTCCCCTTTAGAGCTCTTTTATGAGGAACTAGCATAAAACATATCACCTACAATCTATACAGCACTTTGTCCCCAAGTACCTGGGTTACAGCACTGCATTACTAGAGCCGTAATGTTTCAACATAATGTTACATACACGTGATGCCATAATGTGTGAAACTGAGAAAAAATCTTACAACAAATACTATCATATTATGGACCACACATTGACATAATACATTCTATTTCAACTCAGCAACTTCAAAGAGTCCACTCTACGTGTGCATTCTGTAAAAGAAAGTTCAAAGCCAAAGGAGATGTAGCCCATAATTCAATAGACCTATCTTAGTTTAAAGTGGGGATTAAAGGGCGGCTGTCTGATTCCTTTGTTGTGAGCTTCAACGTAAGGATCTGCCTGTTTTGTGTGTGAAAGCTTCTATAGCCATGGGATAATTGGAGTGTACCTGAGTGTTGGAGGGTGACCGGATTTTCGTCTTGTAGTGCTTAGGGAATAATTGTTCTTGGACCCTCTATAGTTCTTTGGTAAATATGCAATAGTAGAACTAAAGATTTGGTATTTTTAGATATTTTCGTAAATCGTTGTAAATTTAAAAACCATGTCCTTTTACTAACTTGTAAGTTGGTCACGTCTAAGATGGTCGTTTCCCAAACTGCAAAGCCACTGCTGGGAAGTCGACAACCCCAGACTGTCCTATAATATATAATCTTACCATCAGCAGGTAAGTTTTGGCTGAAACATTGATCAAACCATAAACAGTACGGTTTTTTTAAAATAGTATAATGAGTTACAGTGATCACTGTATGATTATTAAAGGGCCAATATAGTGGACCTTAAGTTGGTATTGTGGTTGTTTTTTTAAGAACGACTTGTAAAGTTTTAATTATTTAACTAACTTTAAAAACGTTATAAAATATTCAATTTAGTTCAAAAATCATCTTATGGTCCACTAAAACAGGTGTTCGCCTATCAAATGACACTTTAAGTGTTACGATACCATTATTATTACGGAATAATTCCGTGAAATAGAAACCCATGTTTGGGCATTTTCGTAGAGCGCCAGTCATTAGCTAAAAATCTGACTTAATACGTGGTTCCGATTCCACGTAAAGCGGGCTCGCACGAATTCAGAAACTTTTACCTGCTCCGGTGGGAGGGGGAACATGATCTCGGCAACTTTTGTATAACCGACCCCAACAGAAAGGCACGATTTCGGCAATTGTGGTGGAAGAAGTATAGGAAGAGAGAAGTGTCAGTGAGTTAGGTTAGGTTAGGTTAAAAATGCACGCAGTAAATATTCTCACTCGCATGACGACCAAACTGAGCAATTTTCCCAAATGCATATGACGGAACTGGCTTCAACTGTCTTAATGTTAGTTGTATTGGGAAACTCTCTCTGTACCCTGTGTAGCTAACCACCCCCCTCACCACTACCTGCAGGGAGAAGTTGCCGAGTTCGTGCTTGGGATTAACTGATCCCAGATCTAATTAACAATTTTTGCTAATTAGAGTTGCCGAGTTCGTGTCTGCCCCGTAAAGTTGTAGGTCCCTTAATTGCCTTACTATCAATAAATGAAATCGTTTAGTGAATTGTGTCAAAGGAGAATAAAATACGTGTTTTATATTTTGATAGAAAATTATTTAGGTCTACTCGAAACTTTTTACTTTGTTTAAAGTAATAACATTTAAATTGTCTCTGAGTTATTGCTTACTGATCTCTTTAAATGTTTTCAGTATAAATCTAAAAGAAGTGTTTTAATATATAAAGAAATGATGAAAGATTTACCATATCTTTAAATGTTTTATTATGTTATTTTTTTGCACAAATAAAATTTCTGAGAGAGCAAGATTTATCTAAATAACGATTTTATGGTGTTTCTTTAATACTTATGTTCATTGAAGTTGGTACTGGTAACGCAATGCTGAACTCCAGCTACTTGGGGACAAAGTGTTGTGGAGATTATAGATGATAGGTTCTATGGTCGGTCCTCTTAATACCGGCATGGCCTCCATTCAATGGTTGCTATCGGCGTGGACACTACTAGAAACGCCTTGGTTGTCCGTGTTGAGTGGTAGTCAATCAGGGTTCGAATTTTATGTGTGGAAGAGAACTGAGTATCAGGCTTGTCATTAGCTAAAAATCAGACCAATACTAAGTTGTTCGGATTCCACAAAAAGATGAAGGTCCCTAGGCACTCCCTAAAGAACAGTCGACATTAGCTAGTAACAATGACTACACTCGTTCATCTACAATCAGCACTCATATTCGCCCATATCTCTATAACTGGCGTCTCGCTGAACAATAATGAATAGTGAGTAATTAATTAATTTATAAGTAACCTTTTAAAATATGTTTATCCTTTTCTTATTCTTTGTTTATTAAACATTAAACAAACAACTATAAAACTAAATATAAATAAAAATTAAGTTTATTTACAGTGCGAGGGTAAATTCACATGCACGGTTGAGTGGGTCTCCAGCAAACATATCTGACAGATCCAATATATAGGGTGAATAAGTATAGCATTACCGACGCAAATATCGAAGTTGGAGGGGATGGAGTCGTTCGGCAGGGCTTATTGATACAAGAGCATCTGGCGGCCCTAAGTAAACAGGGTGTGTGTGCTCAGCGACGAGCATACATTCTGCGGTAGGTGCACCAACCACCCTCCCAGGCTGGTCATCGAGGCAGGGACAATCTACACAAACGTTGGAGTGCTCAGTCCTCTTGGACCTATTCTCCATAAAACCAATGTTGAACAGTTAAACAAATATTTTACGGATTTGTTCTGATAAATTACATTTTATATGTATTTTGAAGATATTGTAATTATTATCTAAACATATCAAATCCAAAACGATGAACTAACTAATCACGAAACCACCGGAACCACTGATCAGATTTTTATAAAATTTTAAGGAGAGGGGGGAAATTTTTATAGCTTTTGTATTTTACACAGACTAAGAAACGATTTCTCTAAATTCCATTCTTAAGGCATAGAAACAACCCGTAAACGTTTTCTTTTTTCATAATAGTAACATTGGCATTATTTAATGTAATAATTTTTTTTAAATCTGATGCAAAAAGCATACACATGACACAAAACTTGGCAGATTTAGTTTTCATTGTGAACTGTTTTGGTCATTTCTACCAACCCTGATATGATTGTTTCCCCCTAAAGTATACTTATAGGGGTTTGAAGACTATAAAACCGTGTTATCTAAGATAACAGCTCCATGCTGAGATTTATGTTGATGTGATAGTTTAGAGAAAACCACGGAGGATAGAGTAAGCAAGCGCAGAGAACCACCCTGTTGTGAAGCAAGAGCTATCAGTTAGTTTTCCGTTTGTAGTTTAAGGCCAAATGAATGATAATATGAGTGTGGATGGAGTGTGTAGTCCTGTTATCAATTGAGTTTGACTTATGCTCTGAAATGGCCATTTATGAATAGCCGATACCCAGGGTAACTAACGTCCAGGAACTTACAACTTTACGTGGAATCAACACCACGTAGTATTTGCCTGACTTTCACCTAAAGACAAGCTTGATACACAGTTCTCTCCCTTATACAACACTGGACATATAATGGTGATCGTTGAGTGCTCAGATTATTTAAGTGTTTGTGATGTACGTGCTGCTTTTTAAATTGAGTTAAAAAAAATTTGAAATTAAAACACTGGAAAATTGTCAAAACTAGCATGCAAACAGCATTAAGCATTCATTCAAGAATTTAATATATTTAACTCATTGAAATCAATTAATGAAGAAACGTTTCAAAAGATTAAAATAGGATGTTTGAAAAACTATGAATACTGTTATTAAGGTGGGTAATTTTAGATACAAGTTAATTAGGATAAGATTTAATTGGAGTTTATTAGGGTAAAGTCATAAACATATAAAAGCATTAATTTTTGAAAGAAATCGTTTTTATTTATTTTAGGTAGAATTGATTTAACTCCTTTTTTTAACTAAAAAATTTTTTTTTAATGTAGATGTGTTTCCTTTTCTTTAAAGTGTAATACAATTGTTTCCATACTATCAGCACTAACCACCTCATTTTACTAAAATTCAAGTTAAAATATTCACAAATCAAAATTTAACAAATAATATAATACAGACAGCTGTTGGAAATATTTAAAATAAATACACATTTAAGTATCCGTCCGTTTTTCGTGTATTTTTGACATTGCCATAATTAAAAGTTTAAATCATATCCTTATACATGGAGAAGGGATGAACTATGTTTATTGCTAGCAAGCCAATATCTCGCTGCTGAAGGCAATCCACTTAACCTCTGTTTTCAATAACCCGCCAATCACCTTTTCAACATGTTCCCTCTTATTTACCCTGTCTACAATCAACTCCTTGTTTGTCGTAACTTAATTATCTAAATAAGGTCTGATATTTCTTTAAATTGTGGTTTCATAAAAATATACATGAATACATAAGATACGATAAACGTTTGCACTTTAACTGTTTTTTAATTTTACTAACTACAGTATAAGATATTCTTATATTTGCTTACCATTGCCCGTCCAAGCATACGTACGCATTAGCTGGGTAGTCAGATACGACAAGACTTGTTGGTTAGACCGTTGAGTCCGTCAGAGACGCACATAAGGTGGGTGGGAGTGCTTGTCTAGACACACATACCCGTTAGGTGGGTAGGACAAAACGTGTGTCGGTTTGGAAGTTGAGTCCGTCGAAGCGTACATAAGGTGGGTGGGAGGGCCCGAGTAGACACATATACACATTGGCTGGGTAGATAGATACGACAAGACTTGTTGGTTAGACCGTTGAGTCCGTCTGAGACGCACGTAAGGTGGGTGGGAGGACTGGAGTAGACATATAAACACATTAGATGGATGGGTGAATACGACAAGATATAGAATGGTTTGGTCGTTGAGTCCGTCGAGACGTACATAAGGTGGGTGGGAGGGCTCGTCTAGACATATACACATTAGGTGGGTTGGTGGACACGACAAGATATTTGCTGGTTTGGCCGTTGGGTGTCTTAGCCCCTTTTAAACATATTAGTTTTACTTGCATTAACTAAAACTTCTTCGCATAAATATTGTACTTTAGGAATATTTTTAACGAAACTGCTAATTCTGTAAAAATCAAATCCGATATATATGTGAAAATGTCCGAAATTTGCGTTTAACAATTCTCTAATTATATTAATATATTAAGTATATTTGTGTAATACAACACAAATATACTTAATATATTAATATAATTATGAACTCAATAGTAAAGAGTTAGTTAATTATCTTAGATTGATTGTTATTTCATTTACATCAATGTATCACCTTCACATTGAAAATAAATACACCGGTCAAATTGACCAAGTATAAACAATTTTGATCGTTTCGATGAACTCTGTTACAGTTTCGTTGGTATTTATTAAACCATCTGACGTGAGAGAAAATCCGCTAAATTCAATGAGCCTGTGAGTATCCAATACATTTAAAGAAACTCTTTTTTAACTTTAAACAGATGCATTGTATAAAGTTTAATCTTTTTATATATTGGAACATTTCCACAAATATTCTAGAAGAGGTCATGAAACGTTATATTACTCATAATGTGGGTGCATGTAACTAAGTATCCTTTGGATAAATAGCTATGACCTCAACAAATATATGAGGACATCAGTCAGTCTCGATGACCTTGCTATGTACATTGGTACTGAAAGGATAAATTACCGCCTTATTTACATAAAACTTTTCGCATGACTCGGCACATTCTAGTTCATACGTGACCAAGTTACATCCGGTACATACTTTCAACATATCTATATATTTATATACTTGAGTATATAAATCAATATAAAAAAATTATGTTCGATAATGTCAGTGAATAGTTTGCTGGATATGACTTATTTTATCTAATCTTTACCTGTAACTTTAAAATGTCGTTTATAATAATTTATTTTTATTATACATTGAATTATATAGTGGGAATTATATCGTGAAAATATGTTTCGTTAAATAACAACATTTTCATTAATTTATTAAAAGACAATGATACAGAAACTGTGCCTGTCATGAATAATACTTAGTAATTGATAGTAATAAACAATGCAAATTCGAGTAAAATATTAAAAATAGTAAATTTAAAAATGGTTGAGGGTTTTATTCAGCCTTCATAAAACATAAAGCAATGTCTGTTTAAATATAACGAAGGAATTACTCGTAAAAGGTTAAATAAATATTATAAGTAGTATAACTAAATATTACTCCGTTTAACGCTGAAGATAGGTCGTATAAAAGTAACAACATTACACTAAAAATTAATATTTGTTCTAACAAATTGAAGCCATAAATTAAAAAATGTCTTTAGTATCATATCCACATAATTTTTTCAATATCAAAAAATAGGTTATCTAACCATTATTTATTAGATAAAACCTATTCTACTTGTATAGTTTTAAGTATGTTTAGGGTTTCTTACCCCCGAAAGTAAACATCTATATCCAACAACCCTCGGCACTATATAAAAAACTGATCACTATACTATACTATATTTTGCTGTACATTCAAAAGTAGGGTATCTATGTTGATTGGTGGCTACGATGTTGTTCAGGGGGGAGAACTGTGTGTCAGGTTAACCTAAAATCATACTAATAGGCCTATCAAATGGCTCAGGTTCCAAGATAAATTGTAGGTCCCTTAGTATCTTGCTTACTTGCTAACCCTCGAGAAGCGAGTTAGTAACAATGAATCGAGGATTTGTGATGTTGAAAAGCGTTTACTGAGCACCAGCACAGCTGGTGGACCTTGTAACTCCGAATCCATAATTGCTGAGATGAATGACCGTGTACGTCGCTCTAGGAATATAATGATATTTAATCTCATAGAGTCTACGGATAAGAATGTCAACTTAAAAAAGAAACATGATTTGAATTTAGTTGAGAAATTGGTTGGTAACTTTCTCCCTGATGCTGACTGTAGAACGATTAAGCTTATACGGGTTGGGAAAAAGCATGATAACAAGATCAAACCTTTGAAAATAATCTTCAATAAGGACTCTGATGCTTTATCATTTATTAATAATTTTTCTGTTGAATCTGCTACCCAGATTGACCCATGCTTCTCAACCATCAGGGCATCTAGAGATAGAACCCCTCAAGAGATTAAATATTTAAACTCATTAAGGTATGAGTTGAAAAATAGAACTTCTCTAGGGGAGAAGGATCTCACAATTAAATACCTCAATAATACTCCTCATATTGTAAAAGCTCCAAAAAACGCATAAGTTCCAACGGTAATGACTTAGTTTTACATTGCTATTATCAGAATGTAAATGGTCTTAAAAGTAAACTAACTGAATTGGCTCAAGAACTTCTTAAGGTGTCCTATGATGTAATTGCATTAGTTGAAACAAACTTGAGTCCTGATATCCATGTTGCCGAGTTGGGTTTTGATAACTATAATGTTTTTAGATGCGATCGCACTGTACAAACAAGTAATAAAGTAAGTGGTGGTGGATGTCTTATTGCTGTTAACAACTCACTGCCTTGTTGCCCCATATCACCTTCTATTAATAATACTGAAAGTGTATTCGTAAATTGTACTATGTCATCGGCCCACCTAGTGATTGGATGTGCTTACATACCTCCCAATCAACACTCTTCGGCTTACCACAACCTTTGTCAAGCGGCTGATGAGGTAATTGGTCTCAGTGGTGAAATTGATAGGGTTCTGCTGATGGGGGATTTTAATTTGCCCCAAACCGATTGGTCTGCTCGATACGTTGATTGTGACGAATCATCTCGCTATATGATGGATCTTGTAGCAGTCCATGACCTCAAGCAGGTCAATTATGTTACAAACTATAGAGGTGTATCCCTGGATCTTGTGTTCTCCTCGATTTCTGAAACGATTGTTATGCCTGCTATTGATGTACTCGTCCCTGAAGATAGGCATCACCCAGCTCTTGATATATCTATCACAGTTCGCAATTTTACACATTGCTATGGTACTAAATGCATTCTGGATTTTCGGAACTGTAATATGGATCAGATTCTTTATCAACTGCAAAGAATGAGTTACCCTACTGCTGAGGATATTAGTGATGTTGATACGTCTTTTACTAATTTTGTTGATAATCTTTCTTCATTAATCCACCAAAACACACCTATAAGAAGGATCACCAAATCAAAATTTCCAAAGTGGTTTTCAACTGAGTTAAGGAACCTAGTTATCAAGAAAAAGATTGCCCATAGGAAATTTAAAACAACTGGTTCTATTTATGAACTGGAACGTTTTCGTAGTTTGAGACGTGACTGTAAAACATTGTTATCTCAATGCTATAATAATTACATAAATAAGGTTGAAGACAGTATTCCTACAAATATTAAATGCTTCTGGACACATGTGGACAATCTGAAGAATACCTCGTCTATGCCACCTAGGTTGACACTGGATGATTCTGAGGCTCATGACTCCTTTAACAAATGTGAATTATTTGCACGCCACTTCTCTTCTGTGTTCTGCCGGGCGGATCTTCCAGTGCCTACTTTTGATTTTGGCTGCAGTAACTCCCTATCTCAAATTGTGGTCTCGGCAACTGATGTTCAGTCCAGGCTTTGATCCAACTAAGAGTGCGGGCCCTGACAATATTCCACCTTGTGTTCTTAAATTTTGTGCGCCAGTACTTGCTGTCCACTTGGCCATACTCTTTAATGCCCTACTATCGTCAGGAATTTTCCCTTCTAGCCTCAAGCGTGGATATGCTGTGCCCATCTATAAATCTGGTGATCGGTGTAGTATTAAGAACTATAGACCAATAGTAATACAGTCCTCTCTTGCAAAGGTTTTTGAAAGCATTGTCTTAGACCACCTGTATTTTTATTTGAAAACATTTATCTCTGAAAAGCAACATGGCTTTCTTCATGGTCGGTCAACAATCACCAACCTCATGGAATTTCAAGAATTTGTCACCTCAGCTTTTGTCAACTCTTGCCAGGTTGACTGCATCTATCTTGACTTTTCTAAAGCTTTTGACAAGGTCCATCATGGGTTATTGATTGCCAAGCTCGCTGGTTATGGTGTTACGGGTCGTCTGCTTCAGTGGTTGGACAGCTACCTTAGAGGCCGTAAATTATATGTTAAATGTGAAGGGGGCACTTCAACTCCTTTCGATGTTTTTTCTGGTGTGCCTCAAGGCTCTCACTTAGGACCGCTTCTGTTTAATATGTTTATTAATGACATCAACTTTGTTCTATCAGTGGCTTACCTATTATTTGCTGATGACCTTAAGATTTTTACCAAAGTTCGTTCATCATCTGACCAGGAGAACCTACAGCAATCGCTTTCCAACATCGTTTCTTGGTGTGTGGAGAATGGAATGGAGCTGAATGTCGCTAAGTGTCAAGTTGTTTCTTTTTCTCGCTTGGCAATTACTTTTACTCATGATTACCAAGTTGGTGGCACTAGTCTAAAAAGAGTGAACAACGTAAGGGACTTGGGAGTTTCATTTACTTCAACTCTAAATCCTGTATTGCATGTCTTGGATGTAACTTCAAGAGCAAACTCCCTTATTGGTTTTATTAACAGAACAACTAGACACTTTCGTTCACCTCAATCGCTTGTAATATTATATAAGATGATTGTTCGTCCGGTGTTGGAGTATGGCTCCGTCATATGGTCGCCTTATCAACTTGGTCATGTGGACTTGCTCAACAGGGCCCAGGTCCGTTTCATGCGAATATTGGGCACCCGCCTTGGTCATACTTATCTTGGAACTCCCATTGAAGAACTTGAACAACTTTTCTGTCTGTATCCCCTTCAGCGACGTCGAATGGTCAGTGACCTGGTGTTTCTTTTCAAGCTGGTCAATGGTTTGGTTGACTGTCCGGGGCTCTTGCAGATGATAGATATACGCATTCCAAGAAATACCAGATCTATGACGATTTTTGGCCGTGGTTATCTGCCTACCAGCTATGCTTATCATTGTGGCTTGGCAAGACTACAGAGGACTGGAAGTATTGTGTCATCAAGTATAGACTTTTTTTCGGAGTCTCTAACTTCTTTCAAGAGGAAGGTGAACTTGATTAGTGCAACTGTGATTGCCGCTCAGAACACTCAGTGATGGTGTTTATTGTTATTTTGATACTCGTTATCTTGTTGTTGTTATTATTGTTAATTTATTTACTGTTAGGTTTTTTGTTTTATTTACTGTTCAGTTTTGTTTTTGTTAGGTTATTTACTGTCATGCACGTTGCCGCTTATTGGTCTGTAGTAATTTATTATTTTGTTATTGCTTTGTTACTTGTCTAATGATTTGAATTTACTATTTTTTGCATTGTTATTATGATTATGATCTTGTTGTATGTTTATTGTCTATGGTTTTCCGTTTTCATTTTCTATTAATTAATTTGTATTATTCTTGTTATTTAATTGTTATTTGTGTTCAAGTCATGAATATAATAGATAGGATTATTATTAATTTGTGTCATGGTGTGAGCTGCCATTGTTATTGTTATATTATTGTATGAAATTGGTTGTTACCGTTGGATGTCAAATAAATAAATAAGTATCTGTCTATTGTGCTATATAAGTGAGAGAGCAGTTGGTCGACCGGTCTTAGGCGTCACAACTGAGAGCCAGAGTCAGAGGGAGTGCAGGTTCGAGTCCTGGTCATGGGAGGAAGTTTTTATCCGTAATATTTATCACAGATACCGAAGAAACACAAACAAGTGACCTTGCAGCCCTTGAAGGATATTTTAGAATCTGGAAGCTAAATCCTAACCCATCACAAACCGAAGGAGCCTGCTTTCACTTAAGTAACAAACTGGCTAATCGAAAACTGAACATCTTTCTAAAAGGTGTAAAACTCCATCATAGTGATCATCCACAGTATCTGGGAGTTAGATCGATAGCACGTTTTTATGACAGCAGCTATACAATTAAAACCAGAGCAAATGTATTACATCATATTGCTCGAACAACTTGGGGAGCCAACGGACACGTCCTGCGTACAACTGCTTTGTCTCTGGTATATTATGCTGCTGAATACAGTGCTCCCGTATGGCTAAATAGCGCACATAAAAAAGTGATTGATGGCCAATTTAATAGACGCTCTAACTGGCGTGGGTAGATGTAACTACTGGAAGTAGTATAAATGGGGAATCACATTAGATCAAATCAAATCTTTTATTGCCAGAACATAACAATGTATAGCAATCGTCAGATTATTTCTAAAATTTTAACAATCACGCCACATCAAAACCCCATTTAAACATACAGAATCTCCACTTACACCACATTTATACTGCCAATGTACCCACTTCCAGCGCCGGACGTCAGTCTTCTGATTATGCGGTCAACCAGACGTGTGCTATGAACTTCTCAACACTGTAAAATGCTTGGGACGCTAAAAAGCGTTTCAAACGAGTTTTTTAACGCCTTGGGCGTCGGGGCCCAACAATTTTATTGAATTGGGCAACTTGTTGATGAAACGAACCCCTGCTTGTGGGAGCAGGTGAGCACCTGTCCTCACAGGCAGTACAGAACTCAATGAGCAAAAACCCCCGTCCTGTGTCTCCAATTTAGATCTGTCATGGGATTGCGGGGAGTCTGTCCTAACAATGGATCACATAATTACCGAGTATCCCCTGCGTTCTTTCACAGAGGGATTGGCTAATATAAACAGAATAAATGAGGCAGGTCGTAAATGGCTAGATGGATTGGATTTAGCTTTGTAACAGGAGATTACTTTTATTTTATATTATATATTGCATGACTTTTGAATATTAATCCAAATATATATCACAGCTTTAAAAAAAATTACTGAATGTTAGCTGACAATAAAACCATACTATATAAATATATACATCCTGCACTGTGCTGATTCTCCCCATCATTCTGTCTGAATAAGTTTCCACACAGATAAGTCATGATTATTGGACTTATAATCATGAATTAAAATAGTCCATAAAATGTACAGAGTAAGGGTAAAATAAAATGTTGCCTGGATTAAAAACAATAAATAAATACAAAGCACAAAACCGTTTCCAAGGACACGATGGTCTTTTCTTACTATAAATTTATTATGATACTACACTCATCATAATAAATAACATATTTTTAAACTATGAAATTGGAACTATAAAGAATAAAATATACAACAAGTTGGAGAGAAAAAATTTTAAAATCTTTCAGTTTGCATCTTTACGTATTAAACTTATTTTTGTTTCGAAAACAGTAGTCTCTTTGAGTGTATATAAATTGTTTCAACAGTATTTTATTCACATATCACTATTTATATCTCCAGCGATTCCATTTAGGTAAAATCCCACTCGGGTATTGGTATTGACGATACATTGGAGCCCCACCTACCCCAACCCTCGCCAAATCCATTTAGCCAATAACCTGCCAATCGGCCAGGAATCCATTTGCTCTTATTGGGCATCCACCTTCCTGGGCATATATCTAGTTCCTCTTCTTTTTTTATTTCTTTTTTCTTTCCTACAGTTTCAAATTATACGAAGGGAAAAATACAATGTGAAAAACTATATTTTAACATTTAAACTATTTATACGTGTCTCCATTTAATTTAAATAGATGACAAGGTCTTATTTAAGGTTTTGGTATAATTACAAACCAAATAACCGAAATAAATATTTCATAAAATGTCATTTAAAAACTTTTATATTTACTTATTATTATGATTAAAATAATGAATAATGATGATAAGTAGATAATATTTGGAGATTTCCAATGCTTCGAGTGTTTAAGAAAAAACAGAACGTTTCGACAGGTGTAAGAAACTTTCTCCATCTTCAGGTGTACTCAGCAACTTAGCCTACATCTAAAACTAATTTTTTTTCATTTTCCTTAACCCATATCATACTCCAAATATGATCTACATGTGAACAATTCAATGCTAATAAATAACTTTCAAACAACTAATGAATAATAATGAAATTAAGTAATTAAAATGTTTTAAAATTAATTCATTTTAAAATACTAGCATCCAGTTCTTACTAACTAACCCTTAGACAATTTCAATTGTGTACCACAATCAACTAAGAAAATTTACTGACTGTATCTGACTGAAAATGTATCTGATTTATTAATTAGTATATGGTGAGGAATTTCATAATTTCAAATGGAAATGTTCAAAACCTATAATGCACCATCAAAGATAGTATAAAACGTAGTAATTAGGTAAGTAAAATACCATGTTTTAACATTTGATCAACATATATAAAATTATACAACATTGAATTGTATACTATATACAACGTGTTTAATATTATTTATCGATCATACCAATATTATATAACGTGGGATACCAGAATAGTCATTTTTTCAAAAGATTATTTTCTCTCTAACCATATCTTTAAAAGTTTTGTTTTTCTTAAATCTCAACACGTTGAAAACATTGTGATTCATTTAATAAAAGACTGTTTTAATATTAAATCAATAATTATAAAATTATAAAAGGCTTTAAAGTATTAACAATAATTTAATAAATTTACATTGGTAAAATGGTGAAAACTCCCGGCGTCTTACTTGCTACTTATGATACATTTAAAATATATTATCCTAAAATATATCCTCTTCTATATTACCCTAAACCATTAATTTTACGGAACCTTTTTTTAAATAAGAAATCTAATTTTATATGCAGTATAAGGTAGCAATGTTTACCTGAAGACGACAGGAGTTGTCATACCTTGGAACGTCAAAAAAGTGTTAATTTTCAATAAATAATTCAAGAGGTAATAAATAATAAATTTTCAATCTCAAGGTATAAGAGATAAATTCAATAAATGTACAAAACCCGTATTGTTAACAAGTGTAAAATTCATTAAAAAGGTATTCGGATTAGTACTCCTACATTAGTTTACAAAATATACAAGTCGGAGTATTCTAACAAAAGAGTGGTACATTCAAAAACATAATTTTGCTATTGAAAATAAAATAATCAACATTATGAAACAGCCGTCTTGCGAAATGATCGTTCAAAGATTGGAGTAGCAGTTGTTTATCAAAAAGCTATTTTTACCAGAGATTCACTCAGATATTGGCAATGTCTCAGAGTGTATTTGAATTGGTAAATATGTGCTGCATTAACTTACAACCGTCGCAACGCAATAGCAAACATAGAGAGCAGGTCTTATGTGCAGTACACTGTATGTACGACATCGAACCGTTCCTCTATGATCAATACTGTCTGTATTCTTTGTCTGTATAAATTGTACAGTAGTTACTTTTTAAGTGCAATAACTCTATAGAGGATTTAATATGTATATGACTTAATGTTTATTAGTGATTTATTAATATTTATATATTGGAGAAACCCCTGCACACTTCGCGTGCCACCCCGTCACTCCCTAGACACGTGTCACCTCCCTCTTATAATTTTCTTTTTTTCGTCATATTACACGCCTACGTTTCTTTTTAACTGTAAAGTTTTAAATGTTCTCTTACTGTTTTTTAACTTCACTCCCCATTTCAAATGGGCCTGCAGGCCTGTGCGTGAACTTTATTCAACGAGTTAAGTACCGACCGTTAGCTCAGTTGGGTATTCAAATCTTGGATCTTGCTCTCCGCGGTTTAGCCGCGTAGCCACCATGCTAGCAAACTGATTACACACTGTTTAATATAACCGCTTGTGTAAAGTTTCGTACTATGGGATTTATGTAATCTATGTCATTCATGTAATCTATGTAATTTATGTAATCTATTTAAATTATGTATTTTATGTAATCTATGTAATTCGTATGGTGAACACTAACAAAGTAGCACCGGTATTCGAATATTTACCATCTACTTTATTTTAGAACTTTGAGAGTAATCATTTTTCAATTAATTTTTTCTTAATAAAAATACAGTCTATAAAGAATAGTTGTGCCAAGCTTTATAGTCCAAAATCTGCCGGCGTGCATGTTCCAAGATTCAAATCCCAACTGAACTACTGGTCAATACTGCACTCGTTGAACAAAGTTCCCTCATAGGCCTACAGGTGGCCACGTTAAGTGGTGAATAAACTTATTTTTTATTAAAAATATAAAAAGTTATTTATTACAATAGTTTAATGGCACTTAAATGGTTTTACTGGTTCTTACATTATTTTTTTATAATTTTTATTGTATTTCATATATTAAATCAATAATACATTCATTTTTAAAGTTTTAGGAGTGGCCAATATGAAGATCGGATTTTCATATTCATTATATATATTATTCATATATATTAAGAGTTATTTTTTTAACAAAATTCCATCAACACAATTTTCCCTGAAGAGCATTACATAAACAATACTCAAATATTTCAGTTAATTTTATACATTTCGGCAGTATGGAAAGTTGTTATTGTTTTTACATTCCAAAACAGCACAATAGGGGATTGTTTTGATTCAAACACAACTGAATAAACTAGCCAGTGGTTTCTGTTCAGCTGATTACACCCAAAAACACAAAAGTCCTGCATACAAACAAGTCAGTGGTCAGGACTTGTCTGTTAATTTACTACCACAACCAATAGATACTTCTACATATAAAAGTTTGTTTTTAACAATGTAAATTTTTTTAAATGTCTATGCAAGAAAAATATTTATGAAGTATTTTTAAAAACGTAACTATATAGCCTTGATAAATAAATAACATAGTGAAATGTATCGTTTTATAACACATCACTAGATGCGTGTTAATATTTAACACATTTTTATATGTATAACTGCATAACTATTGTTAGTGTGATGGAGTAAGGTTTACAATAAGGTTTAACATCAATACTTAAATAATTCAAATACACGAACATAATATATTAAACAAACAGCCGATTCTTATACAAGCGTTGTCTAATTTAACAGTTAAGCTATTCATTTTTTATACATATATTTTAGGATATTATATTTAAGATATGAAGCTAAAATTATAAAAGTTAAGTTACCAAATATTTAAGCACGTTATACCCATTAAATATCTAATCCCAAAATATCACTTGAGTCAGTACAGTCAAGGGTCCAAATTCCGAACAAATTGGTTAGTAGCATGACTCTAAAATGGTTTATGGGCAAGAAATACTTAAGCCTCCAAGGTAAGCTGGACTCTAAAGCTAACTGTACATTTCACAGTGAAGTGTCCAAAGTCCACAACAATCTGGATAGTGGAAGAACTTCAGAACAGAGTATAGTTGAGATGTACCAGAGCCTCCAAGGTAAGCTAGACACTAAAGCTAACTGTACATTTCACAGTGAAGTGTCCAAAGTCCTAAACAAACTGGATAGTGGAAGAACTTCAGAACAGAGTATAGTTGAGATGTACCAAAGCCTCCAAGGTAAGCTAGACACTAAAGCTAAGTGAAGTGTTCAAAGTCCTCAACAAACTGGATAGTGGAAGAGCTTAAGAACAGAGTATAGTTGAGATGTACCAGAGCCTCTAAGGTAAGCTAGACACTAATGTTAACTGTACATTTCACAGTGAAGTGTCCAAAGTCCACAACAAACTGGATAGTGGAAGAACTTCAGAATAGAGTATAGTTGAGATGTACCAGAGCCTCTAAGGTAAGTATGTCACTAAAGCTAACTGTACATTTCACAGTTAAGTGTCCAAAGTCCTCAACAAACTGGATAGTGGAAGAGCTTCAGAACAGAGTATAGTTGAGATGTACCAGAGCCTCTAAGGTAAGCTAGACACTAAAGCTAACTGTACATTTCACAGTGAAGTGTCCAAAGTCCTCAACAAACTGGATAGTGGAAGAACTTCAGAACAGAGTATAGTTGAGATGTACCAGAGCCTCTAAGGTAAGCTAGACACTAAAGCTAACTGTACATTTCACAGTGAAGTGTCCAAAGTCCACAACAATCTGGATAGTGGGTGAACTTCAGAACAGAGTATAGTTGAGATGTACCAGAGCCTCCAAGGTAAGCTAGACACTAAAGCTAACTGTACATTTCACAGTGAAGTGTCCAAAGTCCTCAACAAACTGGATAGTGGAAGAACTTCAGAACAGAGTATAGTTGAGATGTACCAGAGCCTCCAAGGTAAGCTAGACACTAAAGCTAACTGTACATTTCACAGTGAAGTGTCCAAAGTCCACAACAATCTGGATAGTGGAAGAACTTCAGAACAGAGTATAGTTGAGATGTACCAGAGCCTCCAAAGTAAGTATGACACTAAAGCTAACTGTACATTTCACAGTGAAGTGTCCAAAGTCCACAACAATCTGGATAGTGGAAGAACTTCAGAACAGAGTATAGTTGAGATGTACCAGAGCCTCCAAAGTAAGTATGACACTAAAGCTAACTGTACATTTCACAGTGAAGTGTCCAGACTCCGGGTTAAACTAACCAATACTAGAACTTCAGAACCGTTTATAGCCATGACATACATAAGCCTCCAAGGTAAGCAAGACACTAAAGCTAACCTTACATTTTACAGAGAAGAATACAATCCCTGACAGAAGTGAGACCTGTTGTAAGAAGTCATGCATAGTTCAGAAATAAGATATATCCATATCATCTAAGCGAGCATAGACTAAAGTAAAATTTACATTTTACAAAGAAGCGTCTAGTTCCCGGGAACCGTACAGCAAGTATTTTTTAAATCCTTGAAAATTATTTACACAGCCGGCCTGTTTCCCACAGATAGGCCCAGCTCACTATCGAGAATTTAGCGCTACACTATCCACTCTTTAAAGGTGATAAATTTTGTTTCCCGACGGATGACTTCTTCGAATGCGTCCTTTAGGGAAGCGCTCATGCGAACTTTATGCGTATTAATTCCCTCTGGCTTCACTTTGCATAGATACTGCGGAAAGAATAAGTTGGCGTATTGACATGTTTTGTTGTTGCTAATTTGTTTTCGTATTTAAATGGTTATATAGTATTTTAGTAAGCATCTAATTAATATTTGTCCGTTGAAGCATGTAATCGTAAGAGCAAATATTACCCAACATCTTATAAAAATGTACAGAGTAATTGCTTTAAGCATATTCTCTTAGATAAAAAAAAAATATCATAAAAGAATACTGTAGTCATATAACATTAAATCTAAAGATAAAAATCATCATTATTAAATATTTTATTGTAATCTCGGTGCAAATAATATCATAAAATAACATCACGAAGAAGCATTCAAAAAGTGTTTTTAAAACAATGCTCTTCCAAGTGTTATTTGGAGTTCGACTTCTCCAATAGATTTAAGACAATGAAAATAAAAACCCATTTATGTCTGAGTATCATTCAGATATCTAAAAATAATTTTTATTTAGTTTTTGTTGTAAAAATTTGATTTTAATTCTGTTACTCAAACTTATATTTAAGTTATTTATATTTATACTTTTTCTTTAAAAAATTTAGTAACTCAAGCAGAAAAAATTAGAGATGTAATACATTTGTAAAAAATTTTTGAACTGATATAGAAAGTTTTTTTCATTTTCACCTATCTCTCTTGATAAAAAACACATTCGAACAAGGGTGCTGGAAGGGATTATTTTCAGGAGGTCAAAAACAACGATAATTACACGTTTCCAGTGAGTAAACCACTTCATGTGTCTAGGCATTCGAGATAGCAAATGGCAAGTGTAAAAAAGCTTTTACATAAAAAACCCTTATGTTGATTTTTATATAAACTTAAAAAAATAAAAATATTAATTTTTGAAGAATAATTATTAAAGAGTTGTATGTTTTCTGTAGGAGAACGTGGGATTATATTTAAAAGTTATATTATTATTATTCTGCCTTTTTTATCCCCATGAGTCACCCTTGCCGATCATCCCGTCAATCACCCAACCGTCCGTCCTCTACTCTCTTTTCAATGACCTGGCAATCGATTTTGGACCAACTTACTCCCAGATGGGAATAACCTTGGAAACACCATTTAAACCCCCACCCCTCCCCTCCCAACCACCACCGGTATAACGTATCCCGTTCACGTTTTCACTTTTTCATATATTTGAGAAAAAACTTATTTACTATTTACTCGGGAAGGAACTATTCATTACAGTACTTTGTGTTAGGAGAAAAATAATTTTTTGTTCTATGCCAATTTTTTTTCTTACTATGCTAAATTGTTATGATCGAAACTATCTACTTCATTAATAGTTTATAAGTTTTAGTGTTCATATATTCCCTATAAATAAGACTTGATTGACAAAATCTCCATTGAACATTGGAATCTTTTGCTGATGTTAGTATAAAACCTATTGAATAATAGTAAAGATTAATTTTTTTTCCTGTTGATTAAAAATATATCACAAATTATTTTTAATTGAATAAACCAAATCGCGAACTAAAATAGACTTATTGCGATATATAACTACTAATAAAATTTATGATTACACATTTAAGAAATAATATTAACATTCGTGCTATAAAATTAAATTACATACCATTTTTGAGGCCCATAGCGTAACGAGTATTATCGCAAAGTACTTTTTGCTGGGATAAATAAGATTGACTTATTCTTTAATTGCCACGTAAAATTACATGAATTGACTATCGGATAATATCTGACAGAGAAGAAGGATGTAGATCACTTTTCTTTCTTTCGTGCATATTTATTTACTAGTAACACCGCACGTTAAGTGATTTTTAGGACCTTAAACGTTAATTTACAACCACTACTTTTTCCGTTACTTCACTACCACTACTTTTTTATCTCAATACGGTTAGGTTAGGTCAAGACAGGTTAGGTTGTTAAGGTGGCTACTAAAGTTGATCACAAACTGGTAAATTCAATGACTGACTTACCACCGAATTCGTTCTCCGTGTGTAAGTTTTTGGAAAGCAATAAGATAATGCCAGAAATATCGGATTTCTAGCAGGTAAGGAATACTACAGTGGACGTAAAAATGATTGGGGAACAGTTTTTAGAGCAATAGAATATTTATCAAGCTGTAGTGAATTAACGGAAAGACATAAAAGTAGTGTTAGGTGATTCATGGAAGAGATACGATATTGTACTGAACCACTAAAATCATGGTATAATATTTGATTATAAAAATAAACAGACAGACCAAAGCCATACGTTTGCTGTAAACGCACATCTGTGCTGCTGTCTAGTGGTGAATGGTCTAAATAAGCACTCGTCCGACTGTTTGCATACTATGGTGGAGGGAAGAATATAAAATAAAATAAGTAATATCTATCAGCGTATTCTGGACATAAACCAAGAGATGGAAACTGCTGGCGCAACCTGTGACGGCGGAACAAGAACTAATTATTTTAAAGTACAGGAAAACCAGTTTCACGGGACTCATATGATCAGACAGTCTTATTGTTTCTACAGTCAATAGTTTGATATTGCAGTTTTATCTGCAAGTTAGCATCTAGCTTCAGATATAAGAAAATAGTTTAATTTTTTTCTAATTACAGAATAATTGACACAATATTTTGCAAATTTACTTAGACTTTTAAAAGATAAAAGCTGACTTAATAAATTCAACTTCTGGTATTGTATGTTACAGATTCATATTTAGGCATATTAATTAACAGACTCATTGTTTTGCATATTAAGGTGAATATGATGGATGCGAATCATCTGTGTAGTCTAGTTACTAACTGACGAGAACTTAGAACGCGCCTAGTACAACTGACAGGGCAACTAAGGGACCAAAAGCTAATCGTAGAATCCTAACCACGTACTATTGGTCTGACTCTCAGCTAACTAACAATTTTGCATTCGTGTCTCTCCTTAAACAGCATCCGGATCTTGGTCCTTACAAGAACATTTCAGACGTATCTAGTAGTCTAATAGCGATCATTAAATGGAAACTGTGTAGGTATTAGGTATACTGAAAACACTAGCCCCCAACCACCTGAAATATAACATAAAACCTGTAGTGCCGGAAATGTATTAATATACAAGTTTTATTTGAGGTTAGAGTTTTATTGAGACAACGTCAGTTGTTAACGTCTTAAGACCGTAGTAGCATGTATAAGTTCGGTTTAGGCTCCTTCTCCGGCTCCTATTGTAACTGAACACTACAAAGTCAGTCAAGTGGATATTGGAAGTGTCAACTCAGTCTACTGTAGTACAGCGACAGGTCGAAAAGTCTTGTTTATTTGTACCTGATGAAACGAAACAGTTTCTTACTCGACCCATCTAGGCCATTCTCGACACATCGAAATAGTTTCTTACTCGATCCATCTAGGCCATTCTCGACACATCGAAATAGTTTCTTACTCGATCCATCTAGGCCATTCTCAACACATCGAAACAGTTTCTTACTCGATCTTAGAACTTAGGCTTAAGCGGCCGGTGTCATAACTAGAATCTACAGTTTCCGGTGACAACTGCGTCAAGGTACTATCTACAATATTTACAAGATGACCAGACGTTTCGCCCATACTGTGATGTGACATACTCAGTGGGAGTCTCAGAGAAACCACTGAGGATGCCACATCACAGTATGGGCGAAACGTCTGGTCATCTTGTAAATATTGTAGATAGTACCTTGAAGCGGTTGTCACCGGAAAGTGTAGATTCTAGTTTCTTACTCGACCCATCTAGGCCATCCTCAACACATCGAAACAGTTTCTTACTCGACCCATCTAGGCCATTCTCAACACATCGAAACAGTTTTTTACTCGATCCATCTAGGCCATTCTCGACACATCGAAACAGTTTCTTACTCGACCCATCTAGGCCTTTCTCAACACATCGAAACAGTTTCTTACTCGACCCATCTAGGCCATCCTCAACACATCGAAACAGTTTCTTACTCGACCCATCTAGGCCATTCTCAACACATCGAAACAGTTTCTTACTCGATCCATCTAGGCCATTCTCGACACATCAAAACAGTTTCTTACTCGACCCATCTAGGGTTTTCTCAACACATCGAAACAGTTTCTTACTCGATCCATCTAGACCATTCTCGACCTACCTCCTTCGAGTAGAATCGTCATATGACGATGTGCGTGGTGGCCATACCGCTTTATTGTTTGGTTTTGAGTATAGCCTAACTCACAACAGGATATCTAGCTCTTTATTGAGTGCAACCCCTAAGATTGTGAAGAGTTGAAATCGTTAACGTTCTATGACCAAAAGCTGAGAATTTTCTGTCCCAGGTAGCAAATTAATTGTTAGTGTTAGTTTGCTACCTGGGAGAGCAAATTACACTGGCATTTGGCCAAAAGACTTTAATCATTTATAAGCTTCTCAATATTGGGGTTTACACTCAATTAAGAGCTAGATGTTATGGTGTATTATAGTTTATACTAATGTATTTATTTGTACATATATACTACAAATTTACTAGTATAAATCAAGCATTAAATTTGTTACTCTACTAAATGTGCAAATAGTCACACATAATTATTTATAGTTATGTTTGGTTAGGTTATATTTACAATGAAAAGTTCACAATAACAGACAGTAAATTATACATATTGTGAATAGTTATCAAAAACGGAGAGAGAGAGATGAGTGATGGTACTGAATCTGTGTAACTCTAGCCCAGTACAATAGCAGGGATACATATACCATCGTAACGGCGACTGGCCCATTGTAGTTTGTGCGCCAACGTACACCTTCCTGTAGCTCTGATAGACACACTGCCTCCCTCATTGGTGCCATTCCAATTCTCGCGATATACGTCAACTTTTGGAACCTAGCCTGGATTGACAGACAGTAGGACCGAATAAAACGAATTTGCATATAAATGGGGTGACACTTCTCTACTTTGAATAGTATCTAACGTCGGTAGGGAAGTAAAAAAACCGCGCTGTCGACGGAAATAGAAATATGGCGGATTTTATTGGCACGTGGTAAAAAAATCATTTGAATATCAGTGAAATGACGATTCGTTTAATCTAAGATCTGAGCGGAAATCATTGACTAATTCCTTCAAGATTTCAAGGAACAAAGTCATTTTCTAAATTAGTACATTACATTTTGGGAGAACCGTCACACAACACAAGTTTATTATACTATTAATAAACAATTGACAAATATTAATTAATCACTACTCATTAGTAAAACGACGATTGTACAAATTATGTACGATTGTAGTCGTTGTTACTAACTAAGGCCGACTGTTCTTTAGATAGAACTGTTTAAATGCCCTATAGCCAGAGGAACTAGTGACCTACAGATTTACGTGGAATCTAAGCCACGTAGTATTGGTTTGATTTTCAGCTAACTGACAAGCTCAGTTCTCTTTCTTACAAACATCTGAGCTCTGACTGCCCAAAATGGACATTCCTGACTTCTATAGTAGTATCCAAGTCGATGGGAACCGTTGAGTGGACGCCATGTCGGTATTAAGAAGACTGAGCTGTATTTAATGGTAGTTGATTTCGGTAAACCACTCAACCATTCTAAGACCAGAAGGATTCACTAATGAATCGTAAATAAGATATCGTTAGATCGTTTGATCACTGGTTTTTTTAAAATCCTAAATATAAAAAAATAATAATTTAAGATTTTTAGTTGGCAAGAAGATTTTTACAATATTTATAAAACAAATTTTTACGATATTATCACTTCATATGTTTTTTAATACATGTTTTTTACACATACGTATTAGATTCACACTGACAAATGAGTACTTTTATCAAATAAAATGTAAAGAAAAGTTAAGAAGTTTTCAGTAAGACTTTGTGTTGAGCGAAGTTTGGTTAAGATATTTAACAACATATTTCCAAAAAGGTTCACAAATCCCACTCAAGCTAGCAAATACGTCAATATCGACTCATCATAGTATACAAATATCGCAGGTCAATATTATGTTGGCGCCCAACCAAATGGAACAAGTGTTATCTTTCAATTTCTCAAAGATGGCTTTTGAAAGTGCTAAGCGGCATCAATCTACTTATTATTAAATAGAAACGACAGAGATGTTTACTTAGCATTAACTCATCTACTATAACTAAATAACAAGCATTAATTTCGATGAACATTTCAAATTGGTGCTAAAATTACTTCATTATGTGCAATGATGTCTTCGGCCCATTTTCGTTTTAACATTTTTTTTATTATTGTAGAACCAATTCAGAGCTAAATATTTTGGTGGATAAGTGAGAAAAATAGAACCTTCAATATCGATTCTGACTTCCGTAGTTACAGAGCAATATTTTATTTTTAAGATCAATCATCAATTGAAATTGGTAAATTTTTTATAGATCTCCAACACATAAAGTTTGTTTTGAACAAAAGCAACGTTTCGACCAGTTTTAAATTCCTATCGTCTTCAGTTGCTTCTAGGTGTTACGTTATCTTATATACCAAATAACCCATTTCAACTTAGAAACTCTTTAAAACAATTACACGATTATAGCTTTTTTAATTATTTATAGAAGATTTATAATTTTTTGAGTGTTTTCCACATTGGTATGAGTAAGTTAAGAAAAAATATTTATATGAATAGGCCTATATATATATATTCGTCTCCAACCGGAATGCCAGTCAGAGCGCTGGTAATTTACTCGGAGTGGCTGTCATCCGTCCGAAAGCCAGGCACGCACCCCAGAAGGCAGTCAGTGTGTAGCTTGCCATGCTTGTTTTATATACGGCAATATCTTGACGGTGCTGCAGTACTGTGGCAGTTTTTGCAACTACCTTCTCCTTCAGTAGGCCTATTGTCATTTCAATTTCTGTGCATACTGGCAGGGAGAATTTTTTATAATTCAACAAGATTTACCGTTTGATAATATTGAGTTTTAATATTTTTTATAAGTATGATATTAATACGAGGGGGCACCCGAGGTGCGACATGGACTACCTGAGGGTCATAATTGGACACTCGAGGTGCGACATGCAGCGAAAGAGAACCCAAAACTAACACTCGAGGTGCGACATGGCGCTTCGGCTAGCAGTGTGGCCGTGTTGGTCTGGCGGCTAATAGTTGATATATTTACAGTGATAAAATTATCTGAAAACTACAGCCATACAATGAGACACATGATTAACGATGATTCAATAATTAATCATCGCTCAATGACAATTTATAGTTTAACTTAAACAAAAAAATGTATTACAATAAAAATGTTTAACGGCGTCAAATAGTTTAAAAATTTGGTTGTTAAAAAAAAGGTTAGGTTAGGTTAGGTTATGTTAGGTTGAAAATATACACGTAATAAATAAATCAACAGTCGAACAATTTTGTTGTTTCAAATCCTCACAGAAAATGTTGCTTAGTTCCAAACAATGAAAGAGCTGTAACTTTTGTGAAATTTAACAACATATCAGTGTAAAAGTAGTTTCTACTTTTAACGAAAGTCAAGTATATTAAAACTCTAACAATAATCTATTTAGCTATGTAAAGCAGATCGAAGTGTCCAGAAAAAATTATAGTTCTACTACTTTTTATTGAAATAAAAATAATTGTATTTCCGGAAAATATTGATTCCTTTTAAGTGTGAAAGTCTGTATTTAATTACACTAGTTATTGAAATGGTGTGATTATCCTAGTAACGTAGGTCCTATTTTATATATATATATATATATATATATATATATATATATATATATATATATATTTATTTATTTATTTATTTATTTATGGACACAGAAAGAGAGCGCGTCTACAACCCGCAACCCTTCGCCGGGCTACCTGAGGTGGCATATCGCACCTCGAGTGCCAGTTTTATGGCCCTTTGGGTCACTGGGATTAACACAGGTAGTCCATGTCGCACCTCGAGTGCCACCTAATACGAGATATTATTCATTTAATACGAGATTATATAATGTATAAGATATTGCAATATCAAATATAGCAGTGTAATTAGTCACTATTTCATTAACTTTACATTGTGTTTTGGTATTATATATGATTATATCGTGTACTTTCTTACAGTCCAATAACTATTATTGGTTTGTGATTGTACACTTATTATTTTAATAATAGATCCATGACTAAATACTCTTATCTTGAAATAGTTCAATTTAGCGACTTATTTATTTAAAAATCACAAGGTAGGTCGGTGATCGGTTTGGTTTGCCTCCTTAATCAAATTGAGTTAACTCCATGATCAACTTTTGGCAGCCTTCGTGATTAATATGGGTAGCATTTGTGATCTGACTTAATTTTATTTTTAATATTTATAAATTATTAGGCTGGCTTGTTTTTGAATTTAGGTCATAACAATGATAATCCAAGACCTAGCACCTAAAAACTAACATTTTTAGAGCCATGCAATGTTTTACCTCACAAATGTTCGATCCTAAGTGACGAAACAAAATAGCTTCTGGCATCTGGCTTGCTTGGGGCCATTAGAGTGTGTGTGCGTTCAAACAGGTGATGTTTTTCAATGAAGAAATGAAGAGCTCGGTAATGCTGATTATTCTTTTGTTGTATAAGGGAATATAACGGAAAACCGAGTAAAAACTGCCAGAAACGTAAGGAGGGGGACCAAAAGGTCTTCCAGAAGCTGATAAATAATGGAGGAAATTTTGGGATAACTTACAATTTGAGTGATCCAAAAATTGTAAGTAAATAAAATGGGGTTTCTATTATTTACTTTTGCTTGCATACATTTAGTAATGTTAAATTGTAAATATGTGTTGCATATTTTCTAAAGCTGTTCATAAAATTATCTATAATCTAAAAGGTAAATTAATTTATTGTTACGCATTTAGCATTTATATGTTCTACGTTTGTAACTTTATAGTCAATTTACATCTAGTTAATATCCAAGCATTAAATTTGGTAAACAACTTTAAATTTGCAGGAGATGGTTAAGCCAATAAAACGAGACATATAAAATGTAATTAGAATTATTATAAATAAAATTATTTATATTATAATTGTCATGCTATTTCATAGGAAACTTGGATCTTTGGTAGACCAAAATACCATGAAGAATTTTCTAAACAACATTGACAAACAGCATAAGTTGGAAACATTTAATAAAGGTTTTCAATCACGGTCTTCGAAAAAGTGAAGCGAGAGAACATAGCTGAACAACTAAAGTGGATGTCCTTTCTTATGAGTCAAAAATAACTGACTGGCATTACAGGCAGCGTACGCATATACGTGAGCCGTTCAACTTTTACACGACTGGCATCTCAGGTATAATAAAAAATGACTGGCTTGGCGGAACAAATTTTACATAATTAAACAATTATTTATAGACGTATAAATGCAATTTATAGAATAGGCAACGGTAATATACCATAATTACAATTAAAAAATCAATATGTAACTTATAGATTTTAAATATATATGGGGGTCCAACTTACTGACTTAGCAGTACAGATTTTCAGTGACGGGCTTCCCGGCCGAAGGCAGGTAGGTATATGTGTGTAGGACAGGGTAGTAGACTTAGTTACACTACTTGAAGAAGACAGAATTGTTGTCCTTGTCGAGACGTTGTCTTAGTTTTAAAAACACTTGAGGGGTTGGAATTTCCAACAAATCTACTGTAACAATATGCCGGTGGCCGAGCGGTTAAGGCGTCAGAACGTAGTACTGTACTTTGGTTGTAGATAGCGCTGGTTCAAATCCTGTCCTCGTTTGATAGTTTTTATCAGTAATGTTCACCTTGTACTGTACTGGTTCACCCCCTTACTCTGTCTAAGTTCCTTGCATAGATCAATAGTTTATGGGGAATGGGCAGAGTAAGGTTGAAAGGAGATCGGCCTCTCCTTATGTATAATAAAAAATATATATGAATAATCCAACGCCAAAAAATAACTTTCAAACACCTAAATTGATATTTCCATGTTTTAATAATGAGACTGTGATATAGTAATTGGAGACAAATGTTCAAAAGTGTGTTGTGAATTAACTATTTATCCCTAAAACAGAAATATGTTGTTAAGAAAATTAAATTTTACCTCCAATAATAATAAAAATTATACATTCATCAAAAATTGAATTCCAATACGATAAAGAAATAATTCACGACACTTCCATAGTTTATTAATTCGGCGTATTTGTATTAGTATATTGTGATTCCGAAAGGGTCCAACACTTCAAAGTAATATAGGATTATCTCAGAAGTAGCCAACATATTTTCATCCCCTCAACTCGGTGGGGACGTGTTGGGCACACGTACAAACACGGACCCCAGTAATTTGATTAAACACGATCTACTCCTTGCACCGTTCACTCAGAGCTACACGTTTTCCTGGAGAGATATGTTCCCGTTTTGGGACTTAGAGCAGCAGTGCTGGCAACCCCAATACTGCCAGTCGTTTGACTTTTCAACCCCCCGAAGATTCTCTCGAATTGCTCACGCAAGCAGGTATATATTTGTTTAAACATTTTCTAAGATGAATGTTAAGAAATATTTTGTTTGGAGTAAACAACTGTTTAACCTTTTACAGAATAATTTATCTTTTTATTTGTGTGTCATATTATGTTCTTTTATTTTCTATTAAACTACTATGATAGTTGTATAAAATTCAATAAAAGCTTTCCTTAAATAATTTTCTGTTACTGTTTTAATTACTTTTTAAATTAATTATATATATGCATAGGATATATAACATGAATAAATTAACATACTAAGTAAATAAAACGTTTTTTATATATTCCGACAACTTTGAAGTTTTGGATCTTTAGTCCACTTTCAGGCCCATTAAATAAACTGTCTAACCTTACTGCATCAACAAAATTCAATATGGTGATAAAATAAAAACATATTTACGTTTTTTAGTAAGTTCATGATGAAATTGTTCATTATGAAGTATCCTTAGTTTCCCAACAATTGGATTGTTTAAAATTTGCTTTGACTTCAAACATTTCGACAATCATTCTAAACGGCTTATATATTTTCAATTCCTCTGAGGGTTCATTTTGGTAAACCCTTGGGGCGGAAAAATAAAACAATAGACCACTTCTTAAAAATCGACTTTTAGTGTTAAATTTACCTCTTACTTTTAAATGTGTTGTTTGGTATTAAAATTTGCCATGTTGTAACTATGAAACGTGTTATGTCCTTTGATTATAAAAAATGTAGTTGGCTAAATTTTTTAAAGTTCCTGTTTTATTTTAGCCTTTTAAAAACTATTATATTAGTATTGTTTTAACTAAATATATAAATTGTTTAAACTGTCTATGAATGTAAATTTTATTTTTTACCTTTGGTAATAAACCTAAATAATCATCGCGTGAAGTTGTTACATCTAGTATTTTTAAACGCAAAACGTAATTTATTTTTAAATAAATATCTGCGTAACATCGTCAGTGATATATTTAAATATAAATAAGTAAACATTTCACTGAATTTATCAGTGAAATAATACTTGGAATATACTTAATATAGTGATTTTGCTTTCCATTTTACTTTGTTTAACCTCTTAAGCGTGCCTTTCAGTTTAGAAGAAAGGAAGGTTTCCCCCCAATAAATACAATCAGCAAGACATATATCCTGGAATGTGGATGCCCAATAAGAGGAAATTGTTTCCTGGTTGATTGGCAGGTTATTGGCTGAGTGGATTGTGCGAGAGGGTGGGTCCATGTACAATATTGCCAATACCTGTAGAGACCTATCCGGTGGATATTTTACCTAAATGGAGTCGTTGACATAAATAATGTTGATATGTAGAGTCAATATTGTTCCATATGTTTCCCATTCCCACATACTTTGCACTGAAATATATAATTAGGGCTTTAAAGGGATGAAGTTCAATAATCATATACAGGTTTAAAGATTAGAGTGGTGAATTTTGATATTATATAATATATTGTACTCAAACTACGTTTTGCCTGTTAAATTCAATATTCTTATTTGATTTTTACATATTTTTTAAAAGTATCTTATATTCTGTTAGAAACCTTACATTATATTCATTTGTGAAACTTAAAAAAATCATAAATGAAATCATTTACACTATGATAGTTACATTCAGCAATAATTCAAGAACCAGTACACTATTCTTATCTCAAATCAAGTAATTTTCTGTGGAAAATATGCATGTATAACAAACTACATGTTTCATTATAATAGCTCTAATCTAAAATTTGTTAGTATGGTTAACTAAAATTGATTTCATAGTACCTGTAAATTTTGTAATGATATTGTAATAGTTTCTGTTTGGTGACGTTCATTTGAATTACAGTGTTAGTATTTGTCCGTTTTTCTTTTTTTTTTTTTCTTTTTGTTTTTGTTTGTTTTTGGTCTTTTTCTGTTTTTCTTACATAGTTAATTTACAAGTAATAACAAAAACAAAGTATTTAGATTTTTTAATAGAATAGTTAGAATATATTCTTTAGGTAGAGGGAAATCTGTGAGAGGATATCTGCAGAAGTGTGACCCGGCCAGTAATTTCGGATTTTCAAACAGGTACGTTTACAAAACAAGACAAGTCTTTCATTCTACCACTGCCTTCATGCTCCTCCATATTACCGATTATCTTCCGGAAAGCTCACAAATCCTGCAACTGATAATGAAGTCCTGAAATACTAAGGCCAATTTGTTAGTGAGACGAAATTTAGTATTATTGGAAAACCAATAGTAAAGAATGCAGAATGTGAATATAAGGGTTCAATAAAGTAAAAATAATAATTTGTCAGTACCCCATCTAACCTACTGGTTAGCACACCTGACTTCAATGTAAGAGGTTCGTGGCTTAAAAATGCAGGATACTTCGTAGCTGAGGGGTGATGGTTTCGATTCTTTACAGTTTTACACGACCACTACCAGTTTTTGCTCTGCCGTTCCCGTGGTCCGAAAGTCACGTTAAGACCTTGGTCCCCAGGTTAAGTTTTATAGAGGGGTTCTTAGCCTTAACTTCGCCTGGTAAAATAAGACCAACTTTAACTTTAATACAGGAAAAAGTGGGAAATTTCAAAAAACAAAATTTACCTGGATAGGTTTTGTCCTTTAACATCTTGAAGTACAACTTAAGGGTAAAAATTGGTTATATGCCTGCAAAGAGTTTTTTTTTCTTTGCGGACTGTTAGAGCTGTTAGGACCATTTTAGAGCTGATTCGAGAAATGTTCTAACCTAACCTAACCCGAGCTAATCACGGGTGCTACCCAAGCTGATCACGGTTGCTACCCAAGCTCGTATGCTACCCAACCTACACCGGCCAGATTGGCACTAAACCACTGTTGGTTACCCCTCATAATGTCTTCCAATAAAATATCACAATTTTAGAACGTCCCAAGTTTATAGGAAAAAGTTTAAATGTTGCGGGCATACAACCGATTTTGACCTAAAGTAAGAAATAGTATTAGCATAAAAATAAAAAAAAGATCAATTTGTCAGTTTGCTACATGTGGGATAATGCCCTCTCGTATGTTAGAGTAATGTAACGTTTCATGACCCCTTTCAAACCGTATTCCTGGATATTTGCCAATTCTTTGGGGTTGTGGACACATTGGTCTTTATAGTATACCTTTTAACCAGCCAATCCATTTATTTTTGTTTGATATAGAAATGTCTTTACACAAATTGATTTTGAATTTACTTTTTTTGTTTGTTTTATATTAATAAGGCTTATTGAATAACTTATAAAATCAGACGAAATATGATTTTTAACTCTAATAATTTTGTCATATTAAAAAATATGTTGTGTTTTTAGGTATTTTATGTTATAATTTTTTATTGAACGAGTAAAACTATTTAACTACCTGTTTCTGGTAAAAAATTCACATAAACCGTGAATCTAAATATATTTATGTATCTAATTTAGATTCTAATTAAATTTATAGATCATACTCCAAAACTTTGAGCACATCAAATAAATATTTTAATTGGTCCCAAAGCCTTAAATATACATTAAATTTTACTACGGATAATTCAGCATTGTGAACTTCGTAAACATGAAAGCCCTTCATAAAATCTATAGCATTGATGATTTGTCAATGCTAGAGAATGACATAGAGTTTAGATATTTTCAATTATACCTTATCACGTTTTGTACACTAGAGATTAATGGGGGAGGATCATACTTTCAGTAGGCTGTCTGTCAGTGTCCATTTTCCATGTAATCACGTTTCGTACACTAGAGATTCCTTGAACAGCTTCACCTCGATTTCAGGCTGTCTGTCAGTGTACTCTTTTCGTGTATTCACGTTTCATACACTAGGGATTTCTTGAACAATTTCATCTCAATTTCAGGCTGTCTGTCAGTGTACTCTTTTCATGTATTCACGTTTCATACACTAGGGTTTTTTTGAAAATTTCATCTCAATTTCAGGCTGTCTGTCAGTGTACTCTTTCCATATATTTAAGTTTCGTACACTATAGAATTCTTGAAGAGCTTCACCTCGATTTCAGGCTGTCTGCTAGTGTACTCGTTTCATGTATTCACATTTCGTACACTAGAGATTCTTTGAACAGCTTCATTCCAATTTCAGGCTGTCTGCCAGTGTACTCTTCATGTATTGACATTTCGTACACTAGAGTTTCCTTGAACAGTCTCATTTCAATTTCAGGCTGTCCCTCAGTGTCCCCTTTTCATATATTCACGTTTCGTACACTAGAGATTCCTTGAACAGCTTCACCTCAATTTCAGGCTGTCTGACAGTGTACTCTTTCCATGTACTAAAGTTTAGTAAAAACTTATAAAATCTTAAAAGAGTGTCATACTAATTTATAGCTGTCTGTCAGAGTCTCCTTTTCACACACTCACGTTTCGTACACTATGAAGTTTCTAAATATCTTCATCCCAGTTTCATGGTGTCTTTCAGTGCCTCCTTTTAATGGGAAACGAGAGTGTTATTCTCAATTAAAACTGTTTTCTTTGCTCTATACAACCATGATGTTACTTTGGCTATTTGGAATTCAGCTTGTACCTAAATACCAATTTACTTTTAATATGAAAATTTTTCAAAAGGTCCTAAAACATGACAAAGTGTAACTTTTACACGAAACTGGGGTTTTGTCTTTCTGAGTGTTTAATTAAAGGTGAAGACATTTCGAACATTTGTAATCAAACATTTCATTAGAAACTATACTATAAATAGCAAAATTATATGTATGTTTCATGAAAGTCAGTGCTTAGAATTAAATTACAACTATGCCTATGTACCATAGTTTTTATTAAAAATTATACTTAGGAATACGATGAGAATCATGCTTATATTGTTTACTCATGCATGAGATGACAATTGAATAAGAATGTTGGTGGGATATGGAGTTGATGAGTGAAGGGCGCATGTACGGAGGTGGACTGTATAATATAAGCATTCACACAACCCCGTCATCCCGAGTGGAAGCACTTATACGACCAGGCTTATCCCGGCAGCTCGTCTCTTATTCACGAGAGAGCTCCGTAAAGACGGACTTACGACTCGACGTATTTATATAAACCAGGGGAAAGGGAGAGCACTGATCGGACGTTTCGTACTATGGTACTTAATGACAACAATATGCTTATATATTATCTCTCAATGTATAATTTATAGTAAAAAAATAATACTACTTTTTAAGGTATCAATTCCAAGATGTATTCTAATTTGTTAAAATAAAATAATTTATATATATTACCTTTTTAAAATTGTTGCTTTTAAGTATTATCACAGTAAAAACATAATCTTACTTGATATCTGGCGTTACGTATTTATTTAGTGTTGCTTTATTATTACGGATATTAATAATAAAATAATTAGGGTAGAACTGCAAGCTCATTTTATTTAAAACAGTGAGGATTTTTTTTAATGTTATATTATACAAAGAATAAACTTACAATAAATACATGTATACAAAATGATATTTATATTGATACTGGGAAAATTTTGGTTTGAAGTAACAAAAATAAATTATAAATAAAATTGGGACTGCTTGGACAATTCTACGTTATAGATTTAATCAGTGAGTTGTAATAGTAAATTTCATAAGCTCAAGCCATGCAAACAATCTCCAAAATTCTGCTTTAAAATTAACCATTAAAATATAAACACTACGATATGGTACAAATATATATATAAAAATGTCAATAAATAGAATGTTTTAAATAGTAATTTAAAAATAAAATATGGATTACTGCAAAATTTTCGAATACAAGAAATTTAGTGCCAGTACTAAGAATGTTATATATGTCCACTACCTGGATCGAATAAATAAGTTTATACTGTAATTTATTTGGCCATCTAAATTAGTATGTGTGGGGGGAGGAGGGGAGCTACTCTACAAGGTTCTACGCCACATTCGCACATCCACACTTTTTTTAAATATATCTAGTTTACAAACATAATTCAATAAGTTAGAAGATTTAGTTACCTGATGCCCGATAAGCTCTGATAAATTCTAGATCCGTTCAGCTGTAAATGAATTGCTACCACCTTAAGAACGGTCTGTATGTAATCCAATCACACGGTACGTGTTCGTCTCTGGATGCGAAGCAATACATCCACGTTGATCTGAGGGGATAAAAAGGTGTTGGCCAGATATAATCTTATATACTTGCACCTGTCCGGAATCACAATGCACCCTAAGATAAAGTACGATAAATTAATAAACAACTCGCACTAAATACAAGGTTTACACAAGATGTGGAAATATTACTTTTTAAGGATGTAAAACTTGAATTTAGAAATTTTTATCAAAATATTTTAATATTTAACAACATGTTTATGTTATTTTTTGTGTTTCGAATTGGTTTATGTGGTTTGTAAAAGTATTCAAAAAGGATGTCTTCACCACATCAAGTATATATATTGAATAATAATTTGTGTGCGCGCGCGCGCGCGCGCGCGCGCGCGTGTGTGTGTGTGTGTGTGTGTGTGTGTGTGTGTGTGTGTGTGTGTGTGTGTGTGTGCGTGCGTGCGTGCGTATACACAAATTAAAGCTATGAATGTACTAGTACTTCGTTCATCTCACAATTGGAGAGGACTGAAGGGAGGACTAAAGGGGTATTTCTTGAGTAAAAGAAGACTTCAGTTACAAGGAAGCGTGGGGGTAGCTGCAGAGAAGAAAAAACAGAGGATGCTTTCCTATATCGCAGTGAACGGCTCAGTGCTAGTTATACGGCTCAGTGCTGTAATAATAATTACTACGTTCATCCTTGAGGATTTGGAGGAATAAGGGAGGTACTTACATGACGCTGGTCTGCCATCTCATGTCAAACTGGAGAACTAACTACTCGACACACATTCAGCGCACTATTGGATGCGACCACTGTTTCTTTCTCCTCTATGGAGTAGCTTACATTTTTTTTCATCGAAGGTAAGTACATTGCAGTACTTACGTGGACTCTTCTCTTCCCAGTTACAGGATCACCATTCTCTCCTCACAACATCCGGGAGATATGTATGACCTCACGATATGTATGACCATCTTTATGCTTCCTCATATGGAGCAGGATGATAAATTATGTAAAATCCGAAAAAATATTTTCTGACAATTTTCTCCTAACATCGTAACTGAAATTTGTATTTGGCCATCCTTTGTGAAATTCCATCTACTGTATATTTGTTTATAAGTGCATTATAATTAACATGTTTCAAATGTTTTCTTGTCTCATATTATATCAGGAACCTTGTTAAAGCAGGATCGCTATGGTTAACATTTAGTTTTGCATCCCTATTCCCACGCATGCAGTGCCAATTAAACAATTATATTTTACTCAATGCATTAAAAATGTTAAAATGGCCTTCATGTTGCACAAGAATACAGTCTTAATAGTACAGCTAATGTGTAATTACAAAGTATAACATTCGATCAATAAAGTAACTGAGGATGCAGTTCTTCATGTTTGGAACCTCTATTCATGCAACCTTCTGAAACCCAACAATTCAAGTACCTAGATAAAACAACTTACAATAGTCGTTGCTAACTAAATGTAACACTATTACTCCAGCCTTATTTGTAACATAAATTTAAAGCCTGACATAGATCAGTGTTTAGGGTCACGTCAAGGCAATTTTGAGCCTACTGTTTTACGAATGTTAACCCAACCTTCTTTGCCATAAATGTTTTTCTTGGTGCTTTCAATAGTCTTAAAACTTACCTTATAACACTACTCCATACCACGAGTACTGATCAAAATTAAATCTAAACGGTTCACTTATATTTAAAAAGAGTAAATGCAATAGTTTTTCTTTTTTGTTATGAGGAAACGCCCATTCCTTTTTAACCTTACTGTACCCATTCCCCATAGACTACTGATCTATTATGAGACAGAATAAGGGGAAGCACCAGTACAGTACAAGGTGAATATTACTGATAAAAACTAACAGTCAAGGCCAGTATTCGAACTACGCTATCTCTAAATATGGTGCAAAGTTCTGACATTTGAAGACCACTCGGCCACTGGCTCTACCTCTCCCTTAAGGATAACTAATTTTAGAATTGTTAAACTAAGATAAATAATTTAATGAACTAGGGTTTTATGTGATCGGTTTGGACATATGCTTTAAAATTAAATTAAATGCTAGATATGCAAATCGATCAAGTTATGCAAGCTAGAATAACTAGCTAGTTATTCGAAGTAACTGGATTGTGTCAAGTGTCATTCTGAAAAATTCAACCTGAGTATAATTTACGTACCAAAACGTACTTTTATTGACATTTTCCAAAAATTATTCAGCTACTTGGGGAACATAACACTTTGGTGTTATGGAGATTGTAGGCAATAGGGTCTGTGCTCGGTCCTCTTAAGACCGAGACGGCTTCCGCTCAGTGGTTACCATCGACATAGACACTACTAGAGTGGGTTATCGCTGCTGGATGATCTTCAAGGTTCAGATGTTGTATAGGGAAGATAACCGAGTGTCAGGCTAGTCAGTTAGCTGAAAATCAGACCAATACTACGTGGTTCGGATTCCACGTAAAGTTGTAGATCTCTTAGTTGCCCTGGCTATTTGGCTAATAATAAATTGCTCTTTTTGAGGAATAGTCGACCTTAATTAGTAACAATAAGGTCATCACAATCATCTACACTCATCACAATCATTCGCCCCTCATATTCGCCCATATAATGACGATCGGCGTTTTACTAATGACGAATAACTGAATGATGAATAACTGTTTTTGTAGATTTATTTTTAGCATAAAACCACGTGTTGTTTACAACCTACTTACCTCAACATTCACAGCGCTATTCCATACAGAAATATCGCCGACCCATTCATAACCGTTAAAATGTCACAGCTCCACTCCAGGGTGGTTTCATAAAGTAACACATATTACTCGATGATGTAATGTCGCCAATGAGGAAGGCAGTGCTCTATCAGGAAGGTATATATTGGCAGACATTAGTCAACAGAATCTATCCGGCTACATTGGCATAGTCACGGTTATGGCGATATATGTGTCACTGCTATTGTGCTAGGTTTGTATATCACATCTGACGCCCTCCCTCCCCTTCATCATCGATGTTTGCTATCTCGAATGCACATTTCTGTCTGTATCCCACTTTGGCATCGACAAGAAGTATAAATTCGGTTGACAAGTAATGGTCCATACGTATTTGTGCTGTCATATGAATTTATTGATCAGAAAAAAGTTAAAAGTATACGTGTTTGAGAATAAGGATTGCAAATAAGAGTGAAAATGTGAATGATTTAAGTGGCAGCCAATGATTGTGGGAGCCAGAGGCCAAGTGGTCTAAGGCGTCAGTATTTTGGAGTTAAACATAGCGCAGGATCGAATCCTGGCCTTGGCTGTTAGTTTTTATCAGCAGCATTCACCTTGTTCTGTACTTTTTCTCCCCCTTAATCCGTTTGATAAGTTCCCCGCACATATCAACAGCCTATGGGGAATGATTTGAGTAGGGTTATCAGCATTGATTATATAAACCTACAATAGATAAACCATCTAATAGGAATTTTGTACCTGTAATTTTGTTAGTTAGTGAGGCCCACAACCACAGCTCTTTTAAACTGCATTACATTTACATGGAACTACACTACCTCTCCACAATGGACCACAAAAACAGCTGATATTTTGAGACTCAAAATTTAACATTGGATGGGAAATCTATTTGTGTATAAAATCAATGTTATCAGTTTCTCCTTTTTTTAAAGAAGGCTCTACACAAACTATATATATTCTATAGAGCCATCAAAGTATGAATTAAACCGAAAGGAATGGAAGCTCTAACATCAGTACCACTGCTTCATAATACCTTTTAATTTTATTAGCACTATAGAGAATGTCCCCATGACAGAAGCGAAAAAAAAACGAAAAAACACACAAGTCGAGACCAACATCTGATTCTATAAAAATGTACGATTACTAGCTGATACATTTCCCTGCTTGCTTTGATTGAGCTATGTATTTTTACAATGTAAAGTGTGCGCCCGTTTTCTACGCATGTACAGTAAATATGACCATACTGCAAGGTGTAACACTTCAAGAAAATATGAGCTGAGTTTTCTTATTGATAAATAATGTTGTTATATCTTAATTAGCTTGTTTGAAATAATTTGATAAATTTATTCAAACTTAATGACATTTACCATATGTTTTTTTTCAATGTTATAAAAATATTTTATTTTCAATTTATTAGTTGGTTTAATTTCTTCAAAATAAAAACAAGATTATAGTGTTTTTAATTATTTATAAGGATTACCATGTTACCATTTTCATTTTTGTGCGTGTGTTTTTTTATATATAATAGTCTTTTGGTAAATTTAGCTAAAAGTTATGAAACACTTTTTTTTTAATTTGATTACCACCTCGTCTGTTCTAGTCATTTATTTACTTACTAATTGAAAGTATAGTACTGTGCTGTATAATATATGTTTTAGAATTGCATCTTTGTATTTATATACTAACATTCTATAAATTCATATTTCCGTACTCTATGGACGATATATTTCTCTTCCTCACACTCAGACATATTGCCATGATGAGAGATATATTTATTTATTGTTACTGTAATTTGTTTACTGTCAGTAACGATAGAAATATGTTCACTTTATGATTCAATTTATACTATAAATAGGTTTCATTCTTACATATTCTAATTTTACTGAGTAACGTATAATGGAATGAAGGTAAGGTGTCTTTGTGAGTTAGTCAATCTGAATGTAGCTATAAAGTAAATCTTTGTTGACAGTGAAACAATTGCTAAGATTGTTATTACAAACATTACTTGTCTTTATTTTACAAGTACTAACAAGTTTATCATTGTTCGACTACAGAAACAGTATTAGTGTAAGTGTTGTTTAGTCTAATGGCGATGAGAGATACATTGTAGGGTTCAACACCCCAGACAAGAAGGGTTTCTATTGATTAAAGGCACCCTCGGCTGAACGCTTCTTCCGTAACAATTCACTTAGGAAAGCGCTTTCCAGCAACCTGCCAATCAAATTTGTTTCCACTGAGACCGATTTTCTTTCCATTTGTCAAGTCTTGTTGGTGTAGCTGACAATCTCCTTCCTGGATTTTATTCTATTTTTCTTCCGACCAACTCGGGTTTCCAAGTAAAACCACGGTTGTTCATTTTTCATTTTGTAACGTTTATGAAATTAGAGGACGTTGTTTTCTTTTATCACACATACTTGTGAGTTCTAAAGCAAGTTGACTGAAACGATTTTAATATTTTTTAAGCGCACTATTAAATGAGACGATAACATCTGCTAAATGTGGGGAAACCAATGTTTTGTGTATATTTGACGCAGATACTTGATTTTATATGCCACTGTATAAAGTTTAACATTTTTGTACCTCTTTTAGTTTCGATTTGTTGACTTTGGAACAGTCATAGGCTAAACGTGATTTTTTTTAATGCAACTATGTCTTTAAAGTAGAAGAACCGGGTTTAATTCTTGGTGATGAGGTACCATGTACGTTTCTAGTGTACAACCACTCTCTTGGGTTCCAACTTGAGCGTAATAGAATTGTCTCCAACTCTATCTTCGCAGGTGCAAAGACACTCCTTACTTTTTTATAAGAAACTCTTCTAAAATTTGAGTGTTGTGTTTGTTAAGACCAAACCATGTATAACATAGGACAATTTAAGAGTAAAACGTCACATACGTAATCCAGGCTATTTTAAAAATACTATAATCTATTCGAGTTCTTGTACCCAAAATTTCTACTGACGTCACTCAAAAAGTTATAAAAATTTAGGGGTCAATTGCATGTAGTGAGAGTGATTTTGATAAAACCCTAATTTAATTTGGTCTTGAGATACAATTATACTAACAATTAATTAAATAGAACATAATTCAATAAAATAAGTGTATTATTTGTTTGTTATTTGTATAAGAGTATTTGACAGCAACTTCAATCAAAATATTTATAGAACATTATGTATGTTCATTAAATATATATTGGGAGTTTTAACGTATTTCATGATATTATAACTGATACATATAAATTCTCATATTTAAAATCAATAAATCTTTATATATATATGAAATAATAAGGTGATCTATGCGCTTAAAATATTTAACAAATTTCCCTTTAACTTATCAATATTATTTAGACCTACTTTGTGTTACATATTATAGTAATTTTAACTTCACAAAAAGTAAGGCCACAATCAAAGCCAAAATTTAAATTTTGAGAAAATTAATACAATAATTTTTCATTTCTACAGTTTTAACACTTTCGGTTAAATTGTTTTTGCGATATACTAATAATGAAAATGGATAGTATCATTGATTTTATAAACACATAGATTTCCCATCTAATGTTAAATTTTGAGTCTCAAAATATCAGCTGTTTTTGTGGTCCATTGTGGAGCGCTAGTGTAGTCCAATGTAAATGTAATGCAGTTTAAACCAGCTGTGGTTGCGAGCCACACAAACTAACAAAATTACTGGCACAAATATTCCTATTATATGGTTTATCTATTGTAGGTTTATATAATCAATGATAGTATGCAGATACTTTTCATACCATCAGATACGATGCAGTCGGCGTGGTGGCTCAGTTGCTAAGGCTTCGGACTGCGGTGGGCATTGTCTAAGGTTCGAATCCCCACTGAGCCAACGGACGGTACTTCACTCTTTGATTAAAGTTCACGCACAGGCCGCAGGGCCATGTGAACTGGCGAGTGAAATTAAAAAAAAAAGAAAAAGAAAAACTTTAAAATATCCTTTGATGGTCCTATATAGGTAGACTTATGCGCTGCAAAAAGTTTGTGCCCAACTAAAACTGTAACAAAATAAATTCAATAAAAAATAAAATTTTGCAATTTATTTGAAAACTACTCAACTTCCATTACAGTTTTCATTCCCATTAGTGAAAATGTGATGTCTTTAAAGAAGAATACGAGCTCAGCGTGTGACAACAAAGTCATACGATGAACGAAGTTCAGAAGAATTTAACGCGTTGAATTATCAATGAAATACGTGTTTCGTAGATAGAACCTATACAATCACCTAGATGTAACTAGCCAAACCTGATGTTATGTTCCTAAATTGTAAGGAAAACATAAACAGACAAATAATTTTAAACTATTACTACCATCTTATTACTACCATCCCTCTGGAAAGTGAAGCCAGAGGGAATTAATACGCATAAAATTCGCATGAGCGCTTCCCTAAAGGACGCATTCGAGGAAGTCATTCGTCGGGAAACAAAATTTATCACCTTTACAGAGTGGATAGGGTAGCGCTAAATTCTCGATATCGGAGGGGGCGGAGCGGGCTATCTCAGGGAACCAGGCTTTCGGGTTTTAAGGTAAATACAGATTTGGTTAAATTGGTTTCCAAGAGTTTTTTAAATACATAACACGATTTCTGGAGATGGGATATTCACTGTACATTGCTACAATACCAGGTTGGCTTTAATTTCAAGCCTATGGCAGACGGCTTGCATTTACCTCGGCTATAGACCGTTTCTTTCTGCTATCCTGCAGTTCTTTTTTAAGCGTTTGACACTATAAAAAATAATGTACTTAAGTAGATACAAGCTATAAACTGTTTATTTCACTTTATGTTTTATCTGTATAGTAATACAAGTATTTTTGTTTTTTAAAGAGAGGTTAGTTAGACTTTTGATTTCAGGAAGTTTGGTTTACTGGCTTTACCTTGTTTACTGGCTTTACCTTGTTTACTGGCTTTACCTTGTTTACTGGCTTTACCTTGTTTACTGCCATCCTTGAGATAATTTTGTACCACCTAATCATATTTGAACTGACTCAGGGTGGTGATATACATACAACACCAGAGGTAGGGACAACTATCGAACACAGTTTCGTAGAACTAATATGTTTGATAAACATCCATCTAAAGCTGATGTCGGACTAATAGATTAATCAACCATCTTCCTGAGAGCATCAAAGAGTCCGTCGTTCCAAAATCCTTTTGGTGTCAAAATAATTTTACTCTGCTAACGTGTTCTTAACGCACCGCTGGAAATAAGGAATACAAAAGGTAACACCTAGAACTGACACTGATTCCAATGTGACAATTTTTATTGAATGGATGAATACTTATGTATGTTTCAATAGTAGGCCTATATTATATTATTGACTTTTGCAATACAATGTTAAATTGTCATAACGCAATAAAGATTTACTATTATTATTATTATTATTATTATCCGTACAGGTAACTTATTCAGACAGAGTAAACGGGGTAAAACATTACAGTACAGGGTGAATATTGCCACACCTGCGCTATTACTAAGTCGGGCTCAAAATTCTAACACCTGTAGACCGCTCGGACACTGGCTCTACCAAGCTAACCACTTCTTCTTTGTTTTAATAAGAGAATATTTAAAATAATTAATAACAATATTTATAAAATTAATAATTAGATGGTACCATGAGAATATCGAAAATTGTTGAGAGATATTTATCAGATCACCGTCAAAATAAACGTTGTTTCAAATAAATTTACTAAAATTAAAAAAATATATATTATGAATTCTTATTAAAATAAAGAGTAAATTATTTATATTGCCACATAATAGTACTATATAGACAAGTCTATGTGGTTTTAAACCGGCTATTTTAAGGCCTACCACACAATGAAACTCATAATTGATTTGAAGATCTTTCTTTGACATCTTTTCAGAAAATTACCTAAAATTTGGCCTTATTAGGTACATAACTCAGTAAGAAACAGTGTGATATATTTTATTAAAAATTTGATAATATAGTGGACACGATGATATTAACCAAAATGTTGGAAAGTAAAACTTAAAAAAGAATGTTTTTAAACGTAGTAACTAATTGTTTTTTTTTTTTTTTTTTTTTTTTTTTTTTTACAAATGACATCTATAAAAATTTTGAGTTTAAATGTGTACAATTATTTTCGGCGGGAAGAGTACAATTAGAGAGTTTACATTGGCAATATGTAAAAACTTCATTATTGCGTTCACTATTAAAGCAGAATTTTTCTGCAATTTGTGGGCCCAGATAGACGGTGACAATGAAGGAGAGAGAAGGGGGGTAACACGTTGTATGTGTGTTAGTTAGGCAAACTCTTTGCTACTATAGAGACAGTTCGCTAAAATATAGAACCAAATTTCTTGGAGCGCTCAAACAGCTACATGGATGTAAAAAACACTTATATGTTTTCTACAGAATTAAATGGAAAAAGTAAACAAACTTAAAAAAAAAACTTCCAAAGGATCATATTCCATCAGAGTATTCAATGCATACTCTAAATATTAATGTAATCATTATCTTATTACGTAGTGAACATACTTTTTGCAATTACAGAATCGATTTTATAAACACTGAAAACCTCATTTTACATATGTGCGTGTTAAACCACGCTCGCCTCTGATTTCGGCAAGAATGTACCTCCTTGTATCTTGTCAATCTACAACTCCTCTAATCTAAACACATCTAACAAGCGTATTATAATAGTCGTTTCGGGCGTGGGGATCTAGCCGCCATGGCGTGCGTGCGAGAAACGACACGTCGTTTTTGACAGCAGGAAACTGTCGAAAAACATAAAACGGGTTGGGCGGCAATTCCCAGAATGTGTTTTGCCAAACGGAAAGACAATGAGGCAATTTAGGAATAAACCTAACAAACGGGTCACCAATTAGCTTCAATTAATCTCTGTGTTGTCAAGACGTTCTCCTTGCAACACAACTAGGGCTGGAGCCACGCGAACGTTGCCTTTACCAGTCGTGAGCTGATTTCCAGATAATTATGAGAATTATCCCCCCTCCCCACTCCTCCAAGAGCGTGCGGCTGGAGGAGCCTTTCCCTGGCCGATGCAAAGTCACTTCCTTTTCCCTCATTTACATCTCCTTGGCCTCCAGAGCAGAGCGTTACGGTTCCTGGGCCTGGGAGCATGACAGGCCCGAGACCTAAGTGTGAAACCTCCTATAGGTTTACTGTTATGAGAATGTAATACCTGTAAGTAACATATAGTTCACTTACTGGAAATCACATTAAAAAGTTTTTCCTCTTTGTAACAGAACACAATTGATGAAGTAATTGCCAAGTATACATATTGCTTTAAGAAGTTCTCACTTGCGTGATATCAGGGAGGTCGTGACCTTTTGGCCCACGCAACCCAAGAATATTGTTTCTAATCTAGTAATATTACTAGGTTAGAAACAAAATTCTTTGTAAAATTTTATGATCGGCGGAATAATTAAGCTGTCTGTGTGATTTGTGTTGTACGTCCATTTTCTTGTAAAAAGTATCTTGAGACTGATATATATACCCAGGCATTTTAGCTTACATATTCACAATATTTATTATAATCTAAAATATTTTTTATTTTTCAATGAAGAGAATATATGCCTCCGAACATGTGTATTTGTTCTAATTAGAAGATAGGCTAACACAAAACTGACGGTTAAAAGTCCACTGTAAAGCCTTATTTATTTTAAGGGTGCTGTTTTGATCTACGAAAACTCCAAAAACTTGGGATTCTATTTCAAATATTTAGTTCGTCATACACATCGTATCGTAACACGAAGGGTCATTTGATAGATAAAGAACTGTTGCAGTGGACTGAGCTTTTATTTTATTTACATTTTAATATTTTTTACAATAAAATACATGAAACAATAAATGCCATTCTAGACACATTTAAATTACTTTTCTTTGTACATAACAAATTATGAAACTTTTCAAACGTTGTCAGTTAATGTATCTACATTGTACAAAAGTGTCACATATATCTGGTAAATAGTTTTTATTTGGCCATTTTTTCAGTGTCACAAAACAATCAAACTGTGCAAAATAGTGGTACTTTTTTACTCCAACGACGATTAAAAAATAATAAAACCTAACAGAAATGTGAGACCCATCCCCCCGCACCAAAACTGGAAAGCGTGCCAACTGGGGGATGGCTCAAAACAAGTCGAGCGATGGGATCACGGGTGGCAGTTGGAGGCTCAAAATAACACTCGGCAGCTGAGCAAAACTAATTTTTATTCCAAGTAAACAAAAAGATATTAATCAGGCTTGGCAGAAGGCCACAATATAAATTCTCACTTAATAAATAACAACAAACACTAAAATTAACAAGATAATACACAATAATAACAAACGCTACAAAAACAACAAACTCTACAAATACCAAAATTAACAATTAACAAACTGCATGGCCTATCTGCAGTTTAGCCGGAGACCCCCAACACGTAAGATAAATTTAATGCCCACATAAAATTGGAAATTTAGAAAACTTCTGGCAAACAACAATTAAACCGGCAATTTAGCCCAAATCCCATAATTCCACCGGGCCAGGGAGTAAGCCGGAATCCCTGGGCAGCTCCGAATTAGAAGTTACGTAAAAGTACAATAATCCCCTTTTGGTGAAGAATTTAAAAATTAAACAATTTAAAAAAAAATATAACACGGTACCGTGCGAGTAAAAATTCACTTCCGAACACCCCTAATACACTTAACAAAAAAATAAATAACAATAACTAGGCCTAAACATATAAATAAATAACATCACGATTACGATCACGATAGGGACCTAACAAATATAAACTCTAAAATATCCAACAACCAAATAACCTACTTAAACTAAATAACAATAAATATTAACACTAACAGTTCATTTTGTATTTAGTTTTTTTTTCATTAATAAAAAAAATTTATATAGGTCCCCATGGCTGTGTTGCATAAACTGTTTGTTTTAGGCCTAGCCCACATTAAATTGTTCCACCACCATTCTTTTCTTCTTTTTTTTCTTTATATATCACTGCCCTTTTCTTTTTTGTTTTTCTCTTTATAAATTTTTATCCACTTTTTCTGTTATCAAAACCCCCAGCTCAGCCGCCGGGAAAAATGACATAGAACGCACTGACCTGAGGACAGAAGACTTCTACCACCACAGATGTAGAGCGGGTAGCTGGCGACTCCAGGCTCCAACATGGTCCTCAGGCCAGGCTAGCAGTGCAGATGGTAGACAATCCCCGGACGGCAGGCCGAGGGTGAAACGTCCCACTCAAGGACCCTGGAGTTTTAGTGTCTCTCAGCCGGCAACCATGACTTGACGAAAGCTGCAAGGAAACGACTAGAAAAACTGGCCAACCGGACCGACTCAAGCTGGAACACGGAACGACCGAGTCCAACGGCCACCAAAGTACGCAAATCGCCGGGCAAAAGCGAATCTCAGGCAGCCTGGCAGACAACGACGAAAAAACGTAATGTACCGGTCAAAGACCCGGTACAAATGTTAAACCTAAAACTAACGTAAAACTAAATAGTGACCGTTTTTATGCTACTTTCATATTTTTACGACTAGTGGTTGTTGTGCAACTGTTCAAACTTGGGTATACATAAATTTGAATCGGGCAGTAGAATGGAAAGTGTATGAATGATAAATTCATTGTTTTGTCTCCCCCCCCCTTATGCTCAAACAATGATATGTACTAAATTTGGTTAACGATTTTATAAAAAAAGAGCTTGTGTATAATCAATTCAACGGGGTGAGAAAATTGAAAATTAAAAATCAATAGATATCGGTAATTTTATTAACACTCTCTGCCAAACGTGATTTTCTAGCCCACATGTGTTTTTGATGACGTTTCTCCCAGGCCATGCGTTTATGTTACATACACATCATATTTTTATTCACAAACCGTGTGTATCAAATTTATACACATGAGCAATCAACTTGTGTACCCCTGTGCATATTCTAGATACAGGTCTCCCATTGAATTCAATGCATAGCATTTCAGATCTGGCCTGTAGGCATGTTATGTCACTGTTAGTTTTATGTTGATACATTTAGGTCTTTGTTTTTTTGACATTTTAGTTTTGGTGGGAATAGTCTACAGCTAATATTGCTTGCAGAAATTATGTTTATTTTGCTCATTGTTGCTGTTAGAGGTTAAATCTGTTTTATTTATGCTAGTTTGTTTATAGCATGGTTAATTATGTGCGAGCAACTGCTTTAAAAAATCATGCGTAATAGTTACCTGGCTTTCCAATTTATGTGAGTAAATTACTATATTTAGAAACATGACAATACTCTATAGATGTAAATATTGTACGATATTAACTAGAGTACACTTTTCTTTATTTTATTTTATTCACTGAACTAAAAATTGTTAGTAAAAATTCAAAGTGTTAAAAAATAATTTTTAACCTAATTTTTTTTACATCCCCAGGTCGTTTGTATCAAAACGGTACACAATAAATAATCCTAATATTACAAGTACAATTGAAGAAGCGCATTCCTGTATTTCTGATATATCTAACTTACTTATTTCAGGCATAATCAAAACAACTTTTTTTAATGTTTGGTATAACCAGTAATGTTGTTTATTACATATATTTACATGGCTACCTCACGGAAAATCATTGTATATATATATTTCATACACATGGCAGGTAAAGTGTTTTAAAGTCGTAAATTGAAAAATAAAGATTAAAAACTCTAAATTATTTTGCCAAAATTGAACGGTAAATTGCACATCCCCTGAGTGAATATTTTGATGAACAACATTTCAAAAATCACTTCTCATATCTGCACCCCGTGTATAATTCATATATGTTAACATTCGCTAACCCAGATTACCCCATCTGTAAAGCTAATCATGTATATCGTTGGGCGAGAAGGTCGAGACTGTGGTGGCATTGGCACATACTTAACCTAAATAGACAGTACGTAGTAAATACGTAGCACTGATTACCTTACATTTAAGTGATTTTGGTGACTCATAACTATTGTGTTTTCGTCTCCGCCAGCTGAAATTGATGTCGACGCAAATTATTATGAGATGGATCGAATGTATTTGGAAACGTGATGATTCCTGAAATATTGATATTGATCCTGATCGTTGATTGATTTTGGCTGAGAATTCAATTCATTAACTTAAGTTTATGGTGTGAAGAATGTTAATAAAGAATACTGAATTTATGAAAAACCAAAATAGAATAAATCTTTTCGAAAAACTTCAAAACGCATAATTTAATATGTTCTTTACACAGTTCTGGGGTATTATTTCCGCTTAATAGATATTTGTCAATAATTTGGAGTATGTTCCCGGTAATTATTGAAAATAGGCTTCAAAATCTAGATTGTTTTCTATAGTGATTATTATAGGTTTTGCCTCAGTTCTCAAATGTTGATAGTTTGGGGTTCAGGGCTGTTTTTTTGACCACATGAGAGTCCGGTTTTGGCCAATGGGAGGATCGGTGGAATGTAAAGGTGAGTGGGTGTACTACTTCAAATTTTATAAAAGTACATCCAACATGCTTCAGAAACGTCTGTTCTTTTTATTCATATAGCTATTTTTATTTTTAATTTATATGGAGTACAGATCGACTAAATTGGTTTTAAAGTGAATAATCATTCAATTTAAATTACTTGAAATTTTTAATTAAAAATCCCTTTAATGTGGAGTCTAACATATCGAAGTCATTTTACTGGCTCTATTTCATGGTTCTCGTAACAGAGAAAAGATACAGAGGTCACTTCCTGAAAAGACCCTGCGAACGCCTCCCTCAATGGCAGTTGTAAGTAAATTACAACTAATAAACATTTTTATACATCTGTGTTAATAATTACTACGTTAATCCTTGACCGGGGTATAGAGGAGGGGCTGACAAAGTACTGGCTCTATCATGGCAAAGTGGAGAAATAATTACTCATCACAAATTTGGGGTGCGATCTCTGTTTTCTTCTTCTCTGTGCAGAGACCTAGATAAAGCACAAATGTGCGGTAAAACTGGGCATCCAGTGTATTTATGTGCAGTGAATGTGTGGAGTATACAACAACAAACAAATCTAGGACTACACCAATAAGTCGACAACAAATTATTTTCGAATTACCAGTGTACGTGTATGGGTGAATGGGTCATTACTGTTGTACGTGTATGGGTAGGTGAGTGGATCATCATCACTGTACGTGTATGGGTGGGTTGGTCATCATCCCTGTACGTGTATGGGTGAGCGGGTTGGCCATTATCATTGTACGTGTATGGGTGGGTTGGTCATCATCCCTGTACGTGTATGGGTAGGTGAGTGGGTCATCATTCCTGTACGTGTATGAGTGAGCGGATGGGTCATTATCATTGTACGTATATGGGTGAGTGGGTTGGTGAGTGCTTTAAGCTGGTTTAACAACTATGACCAGCAGACAACAATTATTTACAATAAATGGAGTTTCAAGTGAAATAAGTCATGGTGTATTTCAGGGCAGTATCTTAGGCCATGTATTGACTACACCCACGCCTACAATTTTGTGTGTGCGTGCGTGTGCGTGTGCGTGTGCGTGTGCGTGTGCGTGTGCGTGTGCGTGTGCGTGTGCGTGTGCGTGTGCGTGTGCGTGTGCGTGTGCGTGTGCGTGTGCGTGTGTGTGTGCGTGTGTGTGTGCGTGTGCGTGCGTGTGTGTGTGTGTGTGTGTGTGTGTGTGTGTGTGTGTGTGTGTGTGTGTGTGTGTGTGTGTGTGTGTGTGTGTGTGTGTGTGTGTGTGTGTGTGTGTGTGTGTGTGTGTGTGTGTGTGTGTGTGTGTGTGTGTGTGTGTGTGTGTGTGTGTGTGTGTGTGTGTGTGTGTGTGTGTGTGTGTGTGTGTGTGTGTGTGTGTGTGTGTGTGTGTGTGTGTGTGTGTGTGTGTGTGTGTGTGTGTGTGTGTGTGTGTGTGTGTGTGTGTGTGTGTTTTAATAAAATAAGAACAAACGAAATAAATACAAAGGGCAGTTTACAAAGTTATAAATAATTCAACAAGTTAATTTACAACTCGGCGGAATAGTATTTTTTCATGTTAGTCGTCAATAGTCCGAAATGGTGGGCGGCACCGGGCAATAAACGTAACAAATAGTTGGACAAACCCCCGCTAAAAGCAGCACCAGTTATTCCTGTCAGTTGATAGAGTGGCGCATTATACTTCTCCTTGGTACAAAATGCACTTTATTTTCAGCAAAGTGCCTTAAAAGTATCGAACTATATTACCTTATAACGTTATAGCTTCCATAGAAAAGCTTTCTATATCATGATATATTTGGACCCTTAGTCAGCAGAATGGAGAGTATATATGTGATTATTGATGTATGCTCGAAACATGTTAAAGGAACAGTAATAGATTTGATTAAAAGGATTACTATATGTATTTGTCTGTTCTGAGAAATGAAAATAATTTTCAAAATTGGCTTTATTTATCCATTAATAATATTCATAAAGGTGGTTTTTCTAAAATATGTGTATCATTGAACATTTTTAAAATCGTTTATAACAAGGATTCATAGTAAGAAATGTTTTATGGTTCAAGCTAATGATTAAATACATTGTATACTTTAGTTTTAAAAATATCTAATGATGGCAGACATTTCCATGACGTTTTGCAATAGCGTACTTTTTCATATATATCAGTTCGCCAATCAGTCATATGGCGTTTTGTAAACCTTCCACTTTACTTGCTAATCTCGATTTCCATTAGGTACTAAGTTGTTAAAGTACTAACCAACTGAAATATTACTGCAGTGGTCACCATGTAAAAACACATTTCATATGTACTTAACACTAACAACATATTAGTTAGACAGCTTCAAAGAACATTTTTTATTTAAAGCCAGTTACATATTATCAAAATAGGTGCAAGCCTTTGGTGTTTTAGAATTATTCAGAGATAAGGTGAATATGTACTTGGTTGGGAAAGCAAAATAATATATACAATATACTTAAATTCATAGTGGCAAATCTTTCCAACTAGTTGTCCTTTCCAACTATTTTGGACCTTTTCCGTTAATTCACTACCACTACTTTGGGTAGGTTTTTTTAGGTCATGCTAGGTCGGGTTATTTTATGTTAGGTTTGGTTTGGTTATTTTAGGTTAATCTAAGTTATGGATATGGTAGTGAATTAACGGAAAAGATCCATTATTTTGTATAACAGGAATCAAACAAATATTATTATTATTTTCTTAGATTATATATGAACGACTAAAAAACCATGAAGATATTAAGAGATAAGTAGGACTACCTTTACGTTATTGCAAAAATTTATCTAAATAATTTTTAGCTTATCTGTGTTTAGATTTATGGCCTACTCCATCACTTTTGATTCTAATGTTATGCTCAAAAATTTTCTTTTTTACAAGTGTCTTAATGAAAATTAACCATTTTCAGCAACTATTAAATAGAAATAAACTCATTACCAACCGAACAACATAGGCTCTTAACGTTCTATAAGAAAAGAGAAGTATAAATGACTGCGATGAGAATCGTGCATATATTGTTTACTCATGCATGAGATGACAATTGAATAAGAATGTTGGTGGAATATGGAGTTGATGAGTGAAGGGCGCATGTACGGAGGTGGACTGTATAATATAAGCATTCACACAACCCCATCATCCCGAGTGGAAGCACTTATACGACCAGGCTTATCCCGGCAGCTCGTCTCTTATTCACGAGAGGGCTCCGTAGAGACGGACTTACGACTCGACGTCGTAAACCAGGGGAAAGGGAGAACACTGATCGGATGTTTTGACTTAGTCTAAATAATTAATACTAGAACGACTTCTTGCTTTTTTACTTGTCTAAACGTGAAGAATAATTTAAAGGCATGATGTTTAATGAATCACCAATGTGAAAGCAGCAGCGTTACTAACTTCGGTTAGCTGGTAATAGGAGCTATAATTTAATTATTTTAAAGGAAAGTATAACTCTTAACCAGTTGGATATAAATGTAAAAAATTCCTCTAAAAAAGCCAAATGTCAATGTCTTTTTCACAACTTATCACAGTTTTTCGAATACTGTAAGGCTTTTAACCATGAAAAACCTGTTGGTACTAAATAACGGTCTTTTAAGTATGTTAGATAGCCTAAATATCTCGATACCAGCCAACCAGAGCCTTTGTCACTATTCACCGTACGAAAAGAAAGCTTAATTCAGTGCATCTTGACAAGTTATTGTTATTTTGAAATATTTAAACGTTAAATATGTATAAAAATAACAAAACTCCACAAATGAGGTGACATGAGGGTAGCGAGTGACGGAAATAGCGCGCGAAGCGTGCAGGAGTGTCCCCTAGTTTAAAATTATCGAAAGCAAACAGTTTTTGATTCAGTCAACTTCAACCACTACTGTCTTGCTTGTTAGTAATATACAACAGTACTTGACACCATTAATGAGAACAATGGAGTACGAAGAAGTACATATCGTACGAGTATTTTGAACAAATTTCAATCGTATCTATTAATGTACAATTAGAAATCTATAGAACCTGTTTCTTTTCGTTTTTTTGTGTGAAATAGCCTACATTAAATACGCCTTAAAAGCACAAGTGCCTTGGCAAAGACTTGTCAAATTATATAATAACAATTTGCAATTTGCAATCATTACGATATTTTACTTTAATTCATATCAACAATATAAGTTTTAAAACAAACCAACATCAACAATGTTCCAATGTACTACAGAGACGAGCCAGTGGTGACACGATTGCCCCTTTAAGACCACTAAGATGAAGCCAAGTAATCAGCAACACAGTAAAAACAATGGGAAATAAGATACTCCTTTAAAAGTGTCTTAAATTTGTTAAGAGATTGTATATCCTTTAAGGAATATGGCGCAGATTGTTATAGATTTTCAAACACGTATATAATGGAGACTTTACAAGAAAGCTTGTTCTCTGAATAGAATATTGGAGCACTTGAGATGTCTAAGAAGAGTAGGAGTGGTTATTTTTAACAAAATGTTCTAAGTTAGATTTTACGTTCAGGAGATTTTGAAAGAAAAAAAGTAAGGGTAGTGGAAGTATTTACAAAGTTATCTTCGGCAGTTATCACAAAAGGCGCAGAAACTATCAATCTAACAATTCCCTTTTGCATGAAAAACACATTTTCAGAAGCAGAGGAGTTACCCCAGAGTATGGTTCCATAAGACAGATGGGAATGGGCATACCCAAGTAGGCTTGTTTAAGAGTGTGTCTATCAAGAACACGAGAGAAAGTAAGAGAGCAAAGACGGCTTTTCTAAGTTTTCTCAATTAATTTGATGATGCTGAGTTATTAAAAATTATTGCGCTTTCATTGTTAATTTCATAATCATTTCACACATGTCACTGAACTACGCAGATTGAAACAATCATATAAAATGTTTTTGTAATGAAACATCTGTTTATGGTTCATAGTGGTGTTTTCTGTTCTCTGCGATCTCTTTCAAACAAGTCACCCTCTTGGTATCAGAAATAAAATCTGGACATTCTGAAAACACGTTAAAATCAAGTGCTAAAAACGTGATTGCTCAAGGCAAAACAATCCGCTGAAATTGAAGAAATTTACGATGAATAATTTATATATTCTAAACTCAACGCCTCCATGATGGCTTGAATTTAGTTTTAATGATTCCCGCATGTGAAGAGCCGCAAAGTGGCTCCGAATGGTGGGTGGTGTAACTAGTATACAACCTACATAGTGGCATTTCGTATTAATATGTCTGTATAGGTAAAATATCTACGAAAAATATAATTTTATTAGCAAAATATGTTCTCCGTTTTGTGCTAATGTATCTTGTAAAATTCAATAGAAACATATCAAATTTGGAACGTAGTTTTTAATATACTCTTTAAATAATAATTTTTTTTGAACTTATTTGGAAAAATACAATCGTAATTCTCAACTACAAGAGCTAAGGGTGAGAAACCTCTAAGAAAACAGTAGGGGGAGGTAAATTCAGTAGGAGGAAAATTACCATTGTATTTTTCCTAATAAGCTGCAACATATTATTATTTAAAGAGTCTGTTTTGGTTTTTTTTTTTTTTTTTTGCACTTCAGTTACCAGTTCAAATGTGTCTGCAACCCTGTGCGTGAACTTTATTCAACGGGTGAAGTAACAACCGTTGGTTAGTCGGGGTTGCGAACCTTGGACTTTGGACTTCGTAGTCCGAATCGTGAGAGCCACTGAACCACCACTCTGGCAGTAGTATGTAAATACCATATTAATGGATAGTACATCACAAACATAAGTTGTTTGATTCGTTTTAAAATTTAACTTAAGCTTGTACTATTATAATATAAACAAGTGGTATTATATTACCCACCCACCCACAAAAATACATGAATATTTGAGTTCAATGAATGTATTGTCCCACCCTCCCATCCATACATGAATGTTGGCATTGATCCACCCACCCATCCATATATGAATGGTATTATTGGCCCACCCACTCATCATTACATACCATTCATATAGGTGGTTTTTAAAACAAAAACGTAACTACATACTTCCTGTCCTGTTATTGTTAAATCGGTTTATTTGTCATTCTGTAATGAAATGTCAGTACAGTACATTATGTTTACAACCAGTAGTAATTATTTCAGGAATAACCAGGTGCCATTTTATCAAACAGCTGACTAAATAGTGTAGGACAGCTGAGTTGAACCATTACAGCTGTCTGGAGCACGTTTTATCAACTCAGTGCTGTAATCCATGAGGAGGCAGTGTTAAGCAACATATGTTTTTGGTAATTTTTAGATTTACATTGCTCCTTCGTGCAGAATGTAGGTAAATTTAAAGACCTCCGAATTCCTATAGAATGTAACAATTTATTGATTCACAGTGCAATCTTCTAAATTTAATTTAAGTTTAAAATTTGAATTTTATCAGGTATCAGGTATCAGGTATCAGGACTTTGGGATCTTTTTCGTTAGTTCACTACCATAGCTATAACATAGGTTAACCTAAAATAACCAAATCAAACCTAACCTAACCTAATTAAACCTTACATAAAACAACCAAACCTAGCGTAACATAAACAAACATAACATAACCTAACCAATGTAGTGGTAACAAAACATTTAAATTAAATACGGGTGATTAGCAACTTAAATAAAGTAAAACACACGATAAATAGAAAGAGAAAATTTAAGGCTTCATAGACATTGATTAGAGACTCTATTTTTAACATAAGATTTAAAGTATAACAAAATAAGATTTAATATAACAGGTTAGAAAGGAGATAGCCTCTCCTTTTTTATCAAAAAAAAACTGCAAGAAGTTAAATGTTTTATTTTAAAAATATATCAAAGTAGATTTATCATTTCATATGACGAACTAACGATCTATTTTTCATATATTTCAACTACAGAAAAAATACATTTTAAAATAAAAAAAAATACATTTGTTAAATTTTAAATGTGACACTAAAAGTACACACGACAAACTTCAAAATATATCTTAAATATTCAACCTCCAACAAAAGCTATTATCTAAAGTCCATACTTCTTGGACGGGGTTGAATCGCTTTTTAGAAGATGAACCTACATTTCTCCAATAGCACTCCCCTGGTCTCAATATCTTCGGATATTGTCCATTTATCTTGTGTTTATTTGAATTCAAAAATATATGACCCTATTATATGCTGAAAAATACGAACTTGTAAGTGTTTTGTTATAACAAATACTAACAAATTGCCCCATAAATTTTTGTAAATGCCTTTAACTCAATCAGGAGAAATTGACCACAATGTGTGTTGTAAACATGTTCAACGAATGTATTTCATAGCAATTGCGTTGTTTTTCTTAGTTCTTTAGTGCTTTTATATGTTCACTAAATGTATGCAGTTTAATACGATTTATATTTGCTTAATATACGAATTAAGACACAGCACGAAAATAACTTAGTGGGTGGAGCTTAAGGAGTGATTAATGGTATTGCCAAGAACATTGGATACCAGTTATCTTAACACTATATTTTAAATAAACTTGTATTATCCATTACTGTAGTTTCCTTGTTTTCCACTCTAGTACACTAATTGACTTGTATTTGACCTTCAAAACTCCATTTTACTATTTTTACACGGTTGTATCCGTGGTGTTACGAGGTGACTACACCTACAATACAAGTGAAATTCATACTACACAAATTTATTACAATATAAGTACAAGCTATTATGGTGGTCGGTCCTTTGTGAATCCCTCTGGTTTGAAGAAGGTGAACGTGGTTTACCGAAATCGTTTACCATAATATTTGTACATTTTGTACTTATATCATTTTATATAATACGTAAAGTGGTTTTTTGTCAACGCAAGTCCCCCCTTATTTCTGGACCAAATTAAACGGTTGAGGTGTCAACGATTTTTTCACTGTTCGTTGTTTTGCAATAAGGTCTTGATTCTTCAAAATGTTCACCCTGAAGGGCAAGCGAAGCCCTCAGACTACATTTTTCGCCCATAAGAATAAAATGGAGATAGATTTAAATGAATCAAAAAGTAACAGCTGTTCAAATGTGAATAATGATTTCCAAAAAGAGTTTACAGCTGTTGGAGTGAAAAAATTTGTGTTTTAAATATTTTAAGGAGGTTAGATCTTTCTTAATGTTAAACCAGGGAAGGTTGTAAGCATAGTTTTATTCACATTCAATTGTATGTCTCTGTTCTACTGGCCTTTAAGATTTCAATGGTTATCTAATGCAGTTATTTTATCAATCAATATGCGGCTGACAAAAAAAAAAAATTAATGAACACGTTTGAAAGAGGCTAAGTAAAATCATTGGGTGTTTATACTCATAAATAGGTAGCAACGCAAGTAGTGTGAGTGAGATACTGTAAATACATTTAATATTGCGATTTTACGTTATACAGTTAATCTACTATTATTCGTAGTTAAAAAAGTCAATGGCCAAGGTGTAATGAGCGCAGCGAGTGACGGGGTTGTCCTAGTTATAATAAATATGTGCTGTGTGACGTTCACTTGTATTGCATTTCTACCAACACGCAAATATGGTAACGAAGAAACTATCAAAAAACGTTTTAGTAACACATTTTGTTTATTTGTGATTTTGTAAGACTGACAAGTATTTATTTCGGTCATAAGATATACGTATCGCCTTACACTGTTGCTGCGAAATTAAAGTTTGAAGTATTTCCTTCCCCTATAAAAAATAATGATTTTGATAATAATTGTAATTTAAAAACTGTGTCCTCACTCATCACGAAATCTCCAAAACCACTGAACGTATTATGATGAAATTTTGAGGGAAGTCATTCGTAAGGGGTAGACACAGCCCCTCGATGTTTTATTTTTTCTATAAGAATAACCTTGGCATTAATTTAATAATTTATTTAAAACCACTGATACACACAAAAAACATAAACGTGACACAAAAGCTTGACAATTTAATTTTGATTTTGAAACGTTTAAGAACATATTTAATACCTCTGTCATGATCGCACTACTTTTCATCCCCTAAACTAGATGTATAGAGCTTACTAGACTATAAAACTTTGTTACCCAGGTGAACTTCAGAAGGCTGCGCCTTTATATTGATGTGATGGTTTAGAGAGAGCCACGGAGACAATAGCAAGCAAGCGTAGAAAATCAGGGAAGGGTAAGCAGGCGTAAATAACCACGAAGAGAGTAGCAAGCAAACGTAGAGAACCACGGAGGGAAGGGTAAGCATTCGTAAATAACCACGGAGAGAGTGGCAAGCAAACGTTGAGAACCATGGAGGGAAGTGTAAGCAAGTGTAAATAACCACGAAGAGAGTGGCAAGCAAACGTTGAGAACCATGGAGGGAAGTGTAAGCAAGTGTAAATAACCACGAAGAGAGTGGCAAACAAACGTTGAGAACCATGGAGGGAAGTGTAAGCAAGTGTAAATAACCACGGAGAGAGTGGCAAGCAAACGTAGAGAACCACGGAGGGAAGTGTAAGCAAGTGTAAATAACCACGAAGAGAGTGGCAAGCAAACGTTGAGAACCATGGAGGGAAGTGTAAGCAAGTGTAAATAACCACGAAGAGAGTGGCAAGCAAACGTTGAGAACCATGGAGGGAAGTGTAAGCAAGTGTAAATAACCACGAAGAGAGTGGCAAGCAAACGTAGAGAACCATGGAAGGAAGTGTAAGCAAGTGTAAATAACCACGAAGAGAGTGGCAAGCAAACGTTGAGAACCATGGAGGGAAGTGTAAGCAAGTGTAAATAACCACGGAGAGAGTGGCAAGCAAACGTAGAGAACCATGGAGGGAAGTGTAAGCAAGTGTAAATAACCACGGAGAGAGTGGCAAGCAAACGTAGAGAACCATGGAGGGAAGTGTAAGCAAGTGTAAATAACCACGAAGAGAGTGGCAAGCAAACGTTGAGAACCATGGAGGGAAGTGTAAGCAAGTGTAAATAACCACGGAGAGAGTGGCAAGCAAACGTAGAGAACCACGGAGGGAAGTGTAAGCAAGTGTAAATAACCACGGAGAGAGTGGCAAGCAAACGTAGAGAACCACGGAGGGAAGTGTAAGCAAGTGTAAATAACCACGGAGAGAGTAGCAAGCAAACGTTGAGAACCACGGAGGGAAGTGTAAGCAAGTGTAAATAACCACGGAGAGAGTGGCAAGCAAGAGAACCACGGAGGGAAGTGTAAGCAAGCTTAACGAAATATTTCGTAATGAAGCAATGGCTTTCGGCTGTTAATAATATAAATACATATTATTTGATCCAATAGAGATTATGTACTACAAAATATTGAAAGCGACCAGTAAATATTTACTTCATATTGTAAATATTTACTGGTCGATATTGTAAAAGTAGTCTTAGTAAAAATAATGAAAGGCAAACATAAGTGGATTAACGAGTTTATAATATGTATGGATGATCATGTAGGCTGGTTACTAACCGAGTTTGATTTATTATCAGAAAGCGCAAATTAATAACAGATCAATGACCATATCGAAAGAGGCCTATCATGTGTGACATCGTTGTTTGCGTTGAATATACTACTATTCAAAGGAAACAAAATTTCTGCCCTCTAATCTAAATACTTATTTATTAGGACTCCAAATTAATGTTGATGACTAATAAACATCTTAGTATTTGAATCCTATTCAAAGTAGTTGGATACAACACAGAGACTAAAGATCGTAGGAAACTGTTTCAATATTGAGTTATTTTAGGCATTTTTCACTACTGTCCAATTTAATACAACTCTATGGAAGTGAGTAACTGACAACTCTCTAAGAACCGTAAGGTGTATTCTTTTGATACTTCACCTATGTATTTTTTACTATAGTTGCTTATTTCACAAATTCACGTATTACGTATTCTTTATTAAAATGGCTGTTTCAGATGATAAATTTCAAGAGATCCGTATATGTTTCATATTTGCATTCGGAAATAAATAGTCTGTTGCCAAATAATTCAGTTTATTAACTTGTTTTCTCTACAGACATGGTAGTTTGTCACGTACGTGATAATCAATTTTTAATTTTTCATTTTAAGTTTTAGATCTTGTTTTCATGGCTTATCTTATATGACAGCTCATGTGTCTCGTATTCTGTGGGAGGACTGACGCCGCGGCGCCTAAGACAGGAAGGCGGTCCTTTATCTAGCCTTGGGCACGTCCTCACTTCTGTCACCGGTCCTCCATCAATATTTATAGGCTGATGACAAGTTCTGCACAATGGTTACGTCAGACTGACCTTGTCACAGAGATATGACTTAAGACCGAGAAATGAAAGTTGTGCAATCAGCTTAAATAGCTGGGCCGGTCTTTTGCTGAGTGCTAATAACGTTTTCAAAAGAGAACTAACTAATTAGTGTGTTGTCTGTAAGGAAAACTACGAGAATTTCAATGTTATCACAAAAACTTTTCATTGACGTTTAAAGAAGAATAGTTGTTTATGAATCGTTAAATATGACCTTTTGGACTGTTAGTAGTAATCTAATCTTCACTCCTGACCAATGTGAATGGTTAGCCTCTGATAACTTACAAACACCTACCGCAATAAGGTATAAATTATAGCCGGCTCTCTGCTGGATGGTGCCACATCCTTCCAATAAAACTGGATGAAGCTGCATTCACCCCATGAAAGTAAAGGGCATCATAACCTCTATAAGAAACTGGAAGATTTACACTCTTCAGATCAAAGTCCACGACGTTGTAACCATCCAGTTAAATTTAATGGTGATCATAAACTGTGTACATCTTGGAGGATGTTACAACTTCTGTTCGGTCTCTGAGAAATTTTAGTCCCCCCCAAAAAGATAAAGATGTTTCCTGAAACTCTTCCCAAGAAAACTGCATTCTTTTCATGCCTTAGGAAAATTACTTGCAACATCAATCGAGATTTAAACAGTTCTTGAACACTTTCTTCAATCTTTTTTAGGTTTAATGTTAGATTCGCCTTCGAGGAATGTATGTTAAACACAGCGTATCTAATGTTAACGTATCTAATGTTACTGGATAATCCCTGAATATTCCACATTGTAACGGTTAAACTCAAGGATATTGTGACTGAACAATTAGTCTGGTAGAAATCCCTCTGGTAGTAGTGGAGATCACCAAAACCTCCAATCAAACTCTTAGGAACTGCTCCACAGTAAAGATTAGTCTGTGTTTTTTTTTAATCTCGCTTATAGGATGTAAATCCTGTTCAACAAACAATGGAACTATAAACTTCCAATGATTTTCAACAATTCTGTACTATCACAATCAAAAGATGAGGTATGAAAAAGATAAATCATTCAATAAAAAATCTGATATCAGCCTTTAAAATCTGTGACCAGCCAATTAGGTTACAAAAATCGGAATATTTTGGTTTTAGTTGAAGTTTCAATGAACGGCAATGAACTTTTTCTGATTACACCCAATGAAGTGGCAGTGATTGTAGACCCTTTTTACGTTAAATAATAATATGAGATGGAGAAAGCATTAACTTTATGATAACTTTACAAGACAACTTTACATTAACTTTTATACAACTTTATGGTACTGACCCACCCACCCACCCATACACGTTACATGGTACTGATCCACCCACCCACCCATACACGTTACATGGTACTGATCCACCCGCACAACCATACACGTTAGGTGGTACTGACCTACCCGCCCACCCACACACGTTAGGTGGTACACACTATACGTGGCTACAATCTGGACGGAACTGTAACGTTTGGAAGGCTACAATCCTTAAAGTCAAGGTGTAAAACGTTTGAAATCAAAGTAAATTAAAGTAATAATTCATTTACCTTGATGAATTATTTCTAGAAAGCCCGAATTATAGCAAGCTTAGACTTCCCGAAAAAAGTAAGAGGAATACATGCCATAAAACTATTATAACCTCGACAACTCGGAGTCGGTTACAACTCAATACAATTTAGTTTAAAGTGTAAACATTCCAAAAGGAATGTAATTGAAATGAGAGTTTGAGCGCAACTGAATAAAACAGTATTATGATAATTTTCACTGACCCGCTGATCGAGTTTAAAAAATGTAATCTATTTACATAAACTAACTTTTTTCTGTATATTTGTTTTGGTGATTGTTTTTTAGCATTATTCATTCGTTGCAAGATGTTTGTTGTTAAATTGTTGAATCGGGAATTGTAAAATCATTTTTATTACTTTTATTTATTACTACAGTATTTTTTTTTTTTTTTTGTGAATATGAATTTAACAAACGTTTGGTGTTTATGATTTGCTGTTTTAGATGCAATTTATTTTTTAATTGGTTTATATTGCAATCAATAATTTAAGAATGGAATAAAATTATAAAGGTATATTCAATATAAAAGGCTATATTTAAGTTGAAATAGAATTCTCCAATGGCTTATAACAAAAATAAATACAAAGCAAAACATTCTACTGTTGTCGATTATGTGCAATGTTAGTAGTATTAATAATATTTCTTGTAGCATAATCTGGCTTTTAATTCAACTCAAACAAGAATACATTTTAGCAGAAGTATTTATCATAACAAAAAAGTACTAGGATCCCACCACTTCTAGGTGGAATATGTCTGATTTATGAGATAAGCATTTTTGTATATTTATGTGAACAAAATAAAATTTCCACGATTTTTTTTAATTGATTGTACGTTATGAAACAGGAATATCAGTGGTATGAGAAGGGTTGCGTGGGAGAGAGGTCACCCTTCACAGGAACCGGCGGTGCTAACTTCCCAGAGACGGCAGGACCTTGCCCTATGCCTTCTGGACACCTTAGCCCCTTTCAATAGCTATTGTATATATCTCAGTATCCGTGTTCTTGAGCACAATAGCAGATGACGTCACAGTCACAATGCCAGCCGGATGGAATAGTGTCAGATGCTGTTTACTCTGAGGGCGTCATCTGTAAACATAACCTAGAAATGGCTGTGTCGTGTGCTGGGTTGAATCGTGGACTAGAAACACTTATTAACTGATACTTTAAATAATAAAAGCAATACCATGCTTACAATGTAATATTAACAAACACAGAATAAGGAAAAGCTCACTTTTTACTTTTGCGTTAGCATAGAGAATGTATTGTGATCGTAAATTTTTTTATAAGTTATCTAAAAATTCATGTTAGGGTCCCCTGGACCCAAAAAAGTGTTTTTTTCGAAAAAAATTCGTTGTCTGTGTGTATGTGCAGTTCACTGGAGACCAAACGGATGGATCAATTTCATGAAATTTGGTATGTAGGTGTATTTTTAGCCAATATCTCCACACCATTTTTAACGTTTATGAAATGTTGTTTTAAATATTTTTATTGGCAAACAACATCCGAAATTTGAATTTTCTCAAAAACAACCGTAACGATTTTCATAATTTAAAATATTTTAATACAAACCGCATATCTATAACTTGACTAGTTTTTTAGTTATGGCAAAAAAACATATTTAGGAATCAAACTGGTAATTTTCAAAAGTTTAATTTTTTTAGTGTTTAATATGGAGGAAATTTTATGCAAATTTTTTGGAACCATTTATTTAAATGACTATTAGCAACAGTTTGAAGTACGATAAGGTTAGTCCTACTATTAGTGGTTAAATTTTATATCACCCTCCAGCCCATACACGTGCGATCGTATCGGCCCACCCACCCACCCACCGTATGGTGGATTAATTTGAAATAAAAGACCTATCCATAAAAGACTAATAGAATAGTAGAAACCAATTAAGAGGCCTTGATAGATAAATTACCAATAAGTGTATTAATATATCAACAAAAGTAAATATTAAATTTACAAATATTGTATGCCTTATGTTTCTCTGACATTATACAAATAAACCAATCTTTTTTTGGAAAAAACCACATAGGCTTATATAACTATTCAGAAACTTAAATACATAGCTGCGTAATGTACATTTTCCATATGTCAACTAAATTAAAAAGGAATCTTGGTAATTGTGGTAACGGATCTGAGGAAGTGGGATTCTTATCGAATACGATAACACAAACCATGGAGACTCAGCGAGATGTTAATTTAGCAATTACTCAATCGGGGCGTCAACCGATGAACAGGAGAAATAAGTACTGGAGACACATTCATCTCACTGACGTATGCTTCAACTGTTTATTTCTTCTCTGTGGTTCCTACTACGGAATATCCTGTCAATCATTCTGCAAAGGTAGTAAATTTGTCTTTATCTCTATAGATTAATATCCAAGATTGCTGGCCCACAACCAAAAAATATCTTATTCCCAGTTAATATTTAATCTCTGGTCAATATTATTTCTAATTAATTTGATTATACTCTAATGGATCACGGCAATTACCGAAAGCACAGTGCGGATAGTTGCGCCTCTCTCTCTCCCTGTCGGAGGGTGCGTTGTACTTAATGTCTCTGAGCCAATCCAGTAGCCCTGAGATGGTGCAAGAATGATAGTTAATATCCTATAGGTGGAGCCGGAACATATGTATATTGTTACGTTTTGATGTTTAGTACGTATAAATTATTCATATACATTATATGTACATGAATACTGTAACTATTTAGTACTTTTAATATTTAATAGTTCATTATACGAGACTACACATATTAATAGAGTCTATTCAAATTATTTATCTTGCTCAGCGTAACAAAGTAATGGTATCTGAACACAGTTATTGATACTATTAATACAATACCTCAGCAACAGTATAAATATGAAATTGTACATCATGTGACACTCGTTTTCCACGAGTGTATTATTAATAATAACGATCATAATTAATAATACAGCTGTTAACTAACTCTCATGAAGAAATTATGAACACTTACTCTGAGAGCTGGACAGATCTCTATTTACAAAGCAGTGCCATTTTCTAGAATTATATATATCCAGGGTGTCTCAAACGCATAGTGGGCGAACCATTTAAACAAGAACATTGCTATAAAGTCCCCCCCTCAAAATCATATGCGTAGAATCAAATAAAAAGATTTTCATTATTCTTAGACTTCAACATTGACTGTCTAGGGTTCGAATCTTAAAATATTTTAATGCAAACACACAGCTTGTGGCTTATAATAATTAATGCCTTGAGTATGTTGGTGCAATCGTATTTGAGTTTTACAAATCCGTTTAGAAACGTTAGCCAAAAGTATGTAAAAAAATAAGAATATTTTGTTTTTATCGCTAAATTCACAGTTTAACCTTCACTTGAAATCCAAAAATAGTCCTGAATTTCTAAGAACATGCACTTTGAAATAATACCCAATATGGCTCAACTTTACAATATTATAACCATTTTTTAAATTTTTTTATTTTAGAAAATTTTGAAAATCCTAAAGGTCAAAAATTTTAAATATGAGTAGACCAGGCGTGTTGCATAAAACTTGTTATTGTGGCTGAAAACCTGAAATTTGTTGGTGTTTTGTGTGTTTGGACATATTGTGCACTCCGTGTGTTATCATCTGATTAACGCGATCAGCTGATTTGATCCATTATTGCAACAAAGCATATGTTCTCTCTTAATTTTATTGCTTGTAACCAAACGTATTTTATACAAACATTGCAGTTGTGGTTCTATACTGAAAATTGTAAAACTGTTAAATAATAATTTTGTTGTTATCAATTTATTATGTGTTTGGCTTGATTTACTTTTTTTCAATGGTGTGTTTACTTTATTTTTTTACCTTGTTTAGTTTTCAATTTCACTTGTGCTTACTGTGTATGTAAATATCATTTATTGTAAAATGCCATACACAAATGAAGAAGCATTCAGCATGTTAATGGTTTTGGGTGAGTGTCTTACCAATATCAGGGCTGCTGAAAGACTCTTATCTGAACCCTGATAGAAACTATCAAAGTTATAAGAGTTTTGATCGCTTAGCCAATAGAGTACGAACAACAGAACAAGTTCAGGTCTCTAATCATAAAAGACGGAACTCTGTAGTCAAACAACAGAGGTCAGCTGATATTTTAGCTGCGTTAACAATTGATCCTCAGGTGTCTACTCGGCGCCTTAAGAGGACTTAGTAGATCTACTATCAGCAGGATCCTTAAAGAAAATAGATTCCACCCGTATCATATTTCACTCCAACAAGAACTTAAAGCAAATGATCATTTGAACCGCATTAACTTCTCACTATAAGTCCAAAAAATGATTAAAAATTACCCACAATTTCATTTTAATGTTTTTTGGACTGATGAGGCCACATTAAAAAATAATAGGCAAGTTAATAGACCTACTATGCACTACTGGAGCCCTACTAATCCTCATTGGGTAAGGGAGTTGAATCACCAAAGGCAATGGTCACTGAGCGTGTGGTGTGATATGTTCGATGGGCAAATAATTGATTTTTACTTTTAAGGACATTTAACAGGGCCAGGGGAATTGTAAAAAACTTCCTAAACAATGGATTTTAGTTTTACTTAATGATGTATAGTATATAGATAATATTCCCGTAGAAATACAGCAACAAATGTAATTCATGCAATAAAAGTGTCCAGCACTTACGACCGTGACGTAAGATTCACTCTCACTGTTATGTTTGCAGTGATTGGTAGAGGGGGTCCAGTACCCTGGCTGGTGAGATCTCCAGATCTTACTTGCACATAACTGTGGAGTAGAATCAAGTATATTGTTTATAAAGCTGATCATACATCAAGAAAGAACACGAAAGATAGAATAAAAGAAGCATGTGCACAAATAAGAAGGGAAGAAGTTTTCCATGATATTGAAGATCTTCCAACAAGGATTGAAAAGTGTATCGAAGTAGGTGGCGGACTCTCTGAGCACCTATTACAGAGAAGAGGACACATGAATCAGCTTGCTTGGTTAAACCAGATCATAACAACAAATTTAAAGGTTTTTAGCAACAATTTTGTTATTATTGAAGGTAGAGATATTGTTTAAACGTAAGAGTTTGTCCGTTTTTGATACTCTTTTATTTAGTATACAACAAGACTGGTCTTCCTATTTAAGATTTTAGCCCTTTGGGGTTTTCAAAATTTAAAAAAATAAAAAAATAAAATGGATATAATATTGTAAAATTGAGCCATATTGTGCATCATTTTAAAGAACATTTACTTAGGAATTTAAAACCATTTTTTATTTCATGTTAAGATTAAGCTGTGCATTTAGGGACAAAACAAAAAATTACGTTTTTGACTTATCACTAAATGTAATCAAAATATAAATAAAAAATGACTTTTTTGGTCGCCATTTTAAAACTGATACGTAAAACTCAAATCCGATTGCGCCAAAATACTCAGGGCGTTAATACCTTTAATATGATATGCCACATGATATATGTCTGCATTAAAATATTTTAAGATTCGAACCCTGGACAATCATTAATGAGGTCTAAGAATAATGAAAATAGTTTTATTTGATTTTACCCGTGTGGTTTTTTAGGGGGGGGGGGGACTTTACAGCAATGTTCTTGGTCAAATGGTTCGCCCCAATGCATTTGAAACACCTTCTTTTTTTTATTTAGAAAAGGAGAGCCCAACCTCCTTCTTTACCTTAGTCTTCCCATTCCTCATAGACTATTGATCTGTGCGAGGAACTTAATCAGACAGAGTAAGGGGGTGAATCAGTACAGTAGAAGGTGAATATTACTGATAAATCTTCCGGTCTAGGCCGGATTCGAACCAGCGCTTTCTCTAACCCAAGCTCAAAGTCCTGACGCCTTAGACCACTCGGCCACCCGCTCGCCCAATTGTGTCCGCTCGCCACCTTCCGTAGTGTCCACGTCGATTGCGACTTTTAAGCGGAAGCCGTGTCAGTATTAAAAGAACCGAGGTTAGACATATCGCCTACAATCTATACAGCACTATGTCGCTAAGTAGCTGGCTTACAACACTGCACCCCTAGTGCCGACATGTTATATAAATGTCATGTAAATATTATTTATATACTTACAAGTTTCTTACTTACTTACAAGTTCTTGTTAGACTTAAAACAACCCTTACATCTGTTGTTCTTGGCCACTTACTGTGCACGTTTTTCAGCAGTTCATAATCTAACTGCCAAACTATACGTAATACTAATGAACATAACAAGCTACGTAATCAACCAATCGACCAGGAAAGATCGTAAATAGTTCAGTGCTCAGGCTGGTCCTCCTTCAACGGGCCCTCCAAGGTCCATCCAGGGTCCTCCTTGACCCTGCTGTGTCGTCTAGACGATCCTGAGTCCTTCCTGGTCAGCGGGCGGTCCCCAACAAAGGCGCGGCCTTTCCATTGCTGTTGATCAAGACTAGATCATTAGTTTGGCTCTTGATTCATTGTTGATTGTTCAATTGTTCCTCGTTGTTTTGCAGTTCAGGGTGATTGGAAGTTAATTAATACAATCATTACATATTTCGTTCCACGATGACGTTGTTATCAGCAAAATATCTAAATCAGTAGTTTTATTCATTGATAGTTTTAATAATATTATAAAATACATTATCATGAACCGTGTATTATATAATTCTTAATTTTTATTTTGTTGTAGTAGCCTATCGTCTACACGTCTACAGAAAGGATACGTCCAGTGTTACAGACCCACCCTCCTTCCCAGACACGTCCAATGTTACAGAACCACCCTCCCTCCCAGACACGTCCAGTGTTACAGTGTTATATACGTTGCTGGTACAATCCGTAGAAAACTGGAGTCAAAAAATGATACGCCAGTTTTTTTTCGAGGATGATTACCACAAGATATGTATGTGTTGCTATTATCTATAACTGCGTGTCATCTCAATATATAAACATGTTTTGCCTTTCTGTCTAACAGTCTTCTCCAGTGAATAATTTTAACGAACTCGACCCTCCGAACCTCTACCTGGTGTTGGCTTTGGAACTACTGTACTTACAACTTTGAATAGTCGTGGCAGTTGACTCTCTTTCCTTGCTTGGCTACCAGGCAACGCCAGTAGCTGACAACCACATTTTCCTATTAAAAATTCCTTCAATTGAAATTTATGTCAGCTTACGATTCAAATTTTACCAAACGCGACAGCTTTTTAGGACAAAAACGTAACTAGTTTCTCCTGAGATATATTGCTTCAAAGATTATTTAGTAATTTTAAATATATATACGAAATTAGAACTATAGTTATTGGTATAAAATAAATCAAGGGATTGAAATTTAAATCTGATATCAGGACTCTGTTCGCTTTAAAAAATGTTTAAAATTGTACGTTCATAAATAAAGCTGTAATATGCCATTTGAATTTATCAATGGCTTTGTAGCGTATTAAATCCAATAAGGCGACAGGTGTAGCAGAATGTAATTACAGCTTTAGTCACAGGTGTTGACATATCTTCAATAGTATCTCCCATGAAGCTGATATTAGTAAGTCATTAAAGAAAATCTAGGGGTATAATTTTTACATACTGACTTTGCAGTCCTCGTGAACCTGCAGGGATGTGCGTAAATTTTATTCGGCAAATAAACCATCATACGTAAGCCTAGTTAACGATACATTAACGATTGAACCACTACGTCTTATTATTATTGTATTTATGTATTATATATTATATTTAAAATACATAGGTTTAAAATCGTATTTTTATGTTTTAAGACGTATTCTTGTCTGTTTATACGTCACCGAGCATATTTGTGACGGATCACGGCAATTCCCCGAAGCGCCATTCAGGCATTCCTAGGAGGTTCAAAGTTCAAAATATCTTTATTCAATAATTTATTAATAATAATTGGAGGTGATATAATGGTACTGAATTTGCCTGAAGTGAAGCCAGAACCTTCCCGAAATGGTGCCCAGAAGGGCCTAGACCACCGTTCCAGAACCACCTCGACAGACCAGGAACCTTCTTGACTCACAACAGCGTCTTATATAAAGGCATTCCTTAGCCGACGTGTCAGTCAGTCCCAGTGGAAGTGTGTATTTGGTCTTCAGCCTGCTGTGGAAATGACAATCATGTGACAGTATTTAACAGTCGTAGTTAATAAACAATGACAGTTAGTTTGTTAACACGAACTAGAGTGGATTCAGTGACATTAATTATAGTAAATAATAGTTGCTTAATTTAAAGTGTTAAATATTATCTGTCTGGTAATTTAAATCTGTCAATATCTCGTAGTGTGTAATTTAGTTAATTAGTGAGTGTGAATAAAAATAACAGTAAGTAGCCACAAAGTGGAATCGCCTTACTATTTCGTATTCTGCGAACCTTGACAATATTTAAAGAAGAATGATTACATGAGTCTAAACGGTGTCTCAACCTAAGTTGAGGCAAGCTACCTGACCGGAGGGGTAGACCAGGATAATGGCCGGGCCGGCCCGGCGAGTAAATCCCATTAGTCACGCGTCGCCGAATACACCACCTAAACACGGAAATGTAAGGGATAAATTTGAAAATGTAATAAATGCGTTATCTTATAAAAAGCGTTTTACTGTATATTTAGTCATCAAAAAACAAACAATTGTGTGTTTGTCCCATGTTAATCGGCCGACTTTCAATGTTAAAGCTAATGATATTTTTTTTCAATATATCATCGTTAAAAATTACATGTTTTATTTTTAAAATTTAAATTTTGCTAATTTAAAATGTATATAAATGTACTGTATATAAATAAAATATAATAAATACAACAAATATATATTATAATATAATAAATATGAATGTATAATAATGTATATAAATAAACTGTAGAAATTAAACTGTATATTTAACTATAGGCTATATTTTAATTTTTGGTCTATTATATCTTCGTCACCTATTTTTAATCCCATGAATTCTGCTTGTTTCGAAAATTGGTTTGAGGAGAAACTCCTGCCGAATTTACCACCCAGAAGCGTCGTTGTAATGGACAACGCCTCCTACCATTCCAGGACCGTGGAGAAATTTTCAAACATAAGCTGGAGAAAAGATGATATCCAGAAATATCTGACAAATAAAGGAGTCCGATGGTCTACTACACTTGTAAAAGCTAAACTTTTACAGTTGGCGGAACCTTTTCGAATGTCAGCTAAAAGATATGTTGTTGACCAGATGGCTGCTGAAGCTGGACACACAGTGTTAAGGTTGCCTCCTTACCACTGTGATTTGAATCCTATTGAACTGGCATGGGCACAAGTGAAGAACATCGTCGCACTGCATAATGTTTCTTATAACATTCATGATGTTGAAGAAATGTTGAACAATAACATATCAAACCTGTCACCCGAAACATGGAAGAAGTTTGTGGAGCATGTGAGGAAACTGGAAGATGCACTGTGGCAAGTGGACAACCTTGTAGATAATTTTACAGATGAAAACCGCATTGTTGTGGACCTCGGCAACTCTAGTGATTCCGAAACAGAGAGCAACAGCGAACTGGAAGAAGAGGAAATCCTGACCGAATGCCTTCCTCCAGAGTAACATAATGAAGACAGCAGTGTACAGTAAACAAAATAAAAAATAAATAAAAATAAACAAAAACCATAAAATACAAAAAATAATAAAATTTAAAAATAAAATAAAAATGTGACGAAGCTCTTATTGACCAAAACTTATAATGCGGCCTCTGGCAGTCTCAAGCCTGCAAAACGATCTTAATCACTTAAGTTCCGAAACGCAGAGAGAAAGTTAGTCACACATTAAATGGCAAATTCAATACACTATCTATTACCATCATGTAAAGCCACATAGATACATTTACATTTTAAAAATAAAACATGTAATTTTTAACGATGATGTATTGAAAAAATAAATCATTAGCTTTAACACTGAAAGTCAGCCGATTAACATGGGACAAACACACAATTGTTTGTTTTTTGATAACTAAAAATACAGTATAACGCTTTTTATAAGAAAACACATTTATTACATTTTCAAATTTATCCCTTACATTTCCGTGTTTAGGTGGTGCATTCGGCGACGCGTGACTAATGGGATTTACTCACCGGGCCGGCCCGGCCATTATCCTGGTCTACCCCTCCGGTCAGGTAGCTTGCCTCAACTTAGGTTGAGACACCCTTAAGGATGAGTGTAGATTAATTTGAAGACTGACAACTAATTTCGACTAAAGTTTATTAACAGCCAACTTTCAGAACAATTCAGGAACGTAAAAACGGTCAACCAGCCAACTCAGACACCTCAGAATGTTCTACTTGTGTCCACGCCAATAGCAACCATCGAGTGGATACCATGTCATTTTTATTTGTATAAGGTTATTTGTAAAGTGACTGAGAAAGAAAAAACTAACAAATCTACGCTATTAAAGAAACTCCTACAAAACATCTTTATATAAAATACGTGAAGCAGTTTTTTGTCAACGCAACTCCTCTCTTATTCATGACTAGTTTAAACAGTTGAGGTGTCAAAAACATTTGATTGTGTCATTAGTTGTGCAATAAGGTCTTAATTCTTCAATATTTTCACCCTGAAGGGTATGGTAAGCCCCCAAAGTACGTTTTCCGGCTATAAGAATGACATGGAGAGAGATTTTAAAGAATCGAAAAGTAATAGCTGTTCCTTTTAGAAAAAAATAATGATTTCCACAAAGATTTAGAAGCTGTTGAAATGTAAACAATGATGTCTATAATATTGAGGAGGTTAGATCTCTCATATTGTTAAACCAGAGAAAGTTGTAGGCATGTTTATATTCACATTCGATTGTAGGGCTCCGCTTTACTGGTAATCTAATGCAGTTATTCATTATTATTATCTTAAGGTGTTAGACAAAAACAAATGAATTAAACGTGTTTGAAATAGGTTAAGTAATGCTGTTGAGTGTTAATGCTAATACATACGTGGCAACGCGAGTAATGTGAGTGAGATACTATAAATAAAATGAATATTGTGATTTTAAGCTATAAATTTTACCTACTAGTATGAGTAGTCAAAAGTTACTGGCTGAGGCCGAAGGCCGAAGTGTCACGAGCGTAGCACGTGAACCTTACTAATAATAGTAATCGCAGTGCAGTGCGCAATCGGATACGAGTGCAGAGAGTGACGGGGTCGGAACGCAGAGCGTACAGGGGTGCTTCTTAGTAACACATTGGCGTTGTATCAAAGGGTGCGTTCCTTACGCTATGTATTCTGTCTGATCAGATGAACTGTTCTAGTCCTGTTATTAACGTCGCAAACTCTTTATTTATTCAACCCTAAAGTGTGGGAGGATTGTAAACTGGTTTACGATGGTATAAATATTAGAACGGCCAAAACGTGAGATCGGTCGAAAACAGTAATAATTGGATATAAAAACGTTTTACGGCGTTCTGGTTTAGCTTGCGCCATCGGAAAAATTATCGCTACCATCAAAACAAGGATATGAATCTTGTTTTTTCAAAAAAGTATTATTATTTCAAGAATTGAATTGTAATTAATTAGATACATAGCTATTTATAGAATGTACCAGAGAAATTACTGCCACCATTATTTATGTGGTGAAAGTAAAATTAAATTATTAAAATAGGTTAATACACATGTACAAAACATACTTTGTATGTTAGTGAACAAACGAAAGACAAGCGCGTATTTTAATTCTTCATTCTAGCTACCACTTCATATACGAGTACAGAGTGTATAGAATCTAAAATGCTCAGTTTTTGTGGCTTAACGGTAAGTTGAGGTACAATTTATTTAAATGTGCTATAACAATTGTTTGTGTGTTTGTTACTACCAAATTATTATTCTATATTTTACCAATAGTTGTTTCTTCATTTGTTAAAAATTTCGAATACTACCTTAATTTTTTTTATGTCGTTAATAATATTATAGTTGGCCATCTTTGATTTATGCCCAGCAGGACATCGGCAACCGTAATAGACGTTATTTCGTTTGTTTTCACTTTTTACTTACAATTAATCTTTAATAATTACGCATTCAATTTCCTCATAAAAGTGTTGACCATTTTAGTATATTTTGGTATTATATTATGAACAATTACATCTATAGCAATACTTTCTGTCTAGTGGTTAACACGTTTAGACCTTTTGTGTATCCCTCTGGTCTGAGGAAGGTGAGCGTGGTTCATCGAAATCGATCACCATAATATTTGTGCATTTTGTGCTTATATTGTAATACATTTGTGTTGTTGACGTTCACTTATACGTTATTTGTACCAACACGTATTATGCTAATTAAAAAACTACTTTTATTTAATTAATATAGGCATATTATTTACGTGCAACATGAATTAATTCTGGTTAATCCTATAGTATAGGGAGATTTTTTAATTAAATATGCAAGCAATATTAATATAAATATAATATAATAATATAACTGATATTAATATTAATATAAATTGATTGTAGTGACAAAAATACAGCTATTCACCTCTCATTTATTTGTTACGGATTAACGAAATTTCTTTAGCACCACCTAAGTAATTGCTGCCCTACCCAGCGCGGGGTACTTCGTGGTACTTCTAGAAGGTGCTAGAATGGTTAATATAAATGTATGTAGGTGCAGCTAGAGCCTTCTCGAAATGGTGCCTAGAAGGGTCTAGATCCTACTTCCAGAACAATCTCCATGATAGCTCCAGAACTGTCTAGATTTACACTGTTGCCTTACATAAAGGCAACTCTAAGCCAACTAGTCATACAGTGTCAGACTGATAGTTGGCAAAGTGGACCAATTAGTAAGTGACAGTGTAAATCTTCGTTGTTCAACCTGAAGTGTAAGTGACAGCTCATAAACAGTGACAGATAGTGTGAACACTAACTCGGATGTGATTGGTGGAATTAACTACTGTAAATATTAGTGGTTTAAGTGTCTGTTCAGTTATATGAATCTGTAAATAGTGTGCAATGTATCT